>PVKZ01000733.1:509974-628999 GCA_004027375.1 Macroglossus sobrinus
TTGTAGTAAAATATTGATACTTTCAGGGATTCTATTTTTCTCCTTTTGGTTTCTCTTCTTTTCACAGCATTGTCCATTTTATCTGCTTAGAAAAAAACTCCCAAGAGCTTAACACACAAAGTAATGATCAAATGTCACCTGCAGAGCTTTTATCAAAGGCGAACTCAAGCTGAATAGTCTACCAAAACGTAAATAAAAAATAGACTGAATTCCGGTAACACATATGTACCGAGCCACCCAAAAACAGATCCAGAATTACACTCAAGATCTGTCGAAATCACACTGTCCCTGATCCAAGCCGAGGACTCTTTTGCTGCAGTATTTTGCGCGCTGAGCTCTCCTGTGGGGTCGGGCTGCCGAGGACATTTCAGTGGGAGGAAGAGCAATCGGAAGAGGAGTATGATTCATGTTCAGCATCTCAAGTGGAGGACAGAGTGCAAGCGTGAATAATGAAACAAAGGCAAGATATTCAGCATGCCAGGAAGGTTACTGTTAGAGAGCTGTTAGAATTATTTAAAAAGGTTAGTCTATGAATAAACATGCTTCATCAAGGTCTCTTACACATGCAAAGAGAGACGCTAATGAATAATAAAAGAGTAATAGGGACTGGTGAAGAAATTAATGTTAATCTTATCCAAAGCAGATACAAATTAATATTGGAGCAACATTTTTGTAATCACTTCTCAAGGCAAAAATTCAATTAATGTGACTATATCAATATTTCAAATCTTACTCCCTTGAAACTTAACTTGTCTCTCTTCATATAAGCTTGCTCTCCTCCGTGAATGTTGACGGTTCGTCTTGTCAATTCTTGGAGAGACTTCTAAATGGTGCAGTTGGAAGAAATGAGGACCAGTTCTCTAAACCACAGTGCTGTGGTGCAGAGTTGCCTCAGGCCACGCTTCAGATAGGAAATGATGTTTAGAGAGTAATTACTCTGTAGAAAATAGATATGTAAGCCCAGAACCATGAGCCTTACTTCCTGATTTCTTTTTTAATATTTTATATACACATACGTGGAAGAAAGCTGTCTGTGATTTCCAAAGAACATCATTTTAGTTACATATTTACAGTCACAGAATAGATGTGTCTATGCTTTAGATATCTTCATATAATATTTGCGTTTAGATAGCATCATATAAATGGACCAGCACAGGAAAACATTATCACCACACCAACAGGAGACTCTAGTTCCACCAGTGAGAAAACAATAATTTAAACCAAAGTTAAAACAGATTTCTGAGTCTGAGCTAAATTTTATCCTCTGTCACAGCCTGCTTTGAAGACAGAAAATGGAAAATAAATATTTTTCAAGGAGTTATTAATATAGCTGACTTTTTTTCCACTAGAGATTTACCTTATCTCATATGTTTTTCTTTTGTTGTTAGTCACTAGATACATTTTATAGAGTGAGTTATTCTTCTTATTTGGCGTACAATATAAATGCCTGTCAGACTCGGTTTAAGGTGTCAGAGTCTTAGAAAAAGTTTATGAAACTAAATACACTCAAGTAAGTGTTTTGCAACTGGGCACAATGTGCTATTTATGTTGTAATGACCTGACAGCTTTACCTAATAAGAGGTGCTGATGCCGCCATACTATGATAGATTGGGCTCACTTGAAGCATGGTGCTGGAGACAAATAAGATTACGGTGCCGCTGTTTGCAAAACCCAATGATAAGCCGAAGCCAATCACCCTATTAAAATAGCTGTCTGGACAACCTCACTTTCCTACGTTTTTAATGGACAGTGTATCACTCCCATAATGAAAGAAACATGAAATGGTTTCCATACTGAATGAGTTCCCTCAAGGTGCTGGGATTTGTCTCATTATAGAAAACTTTAACATCACCATTGCAATATCTCTTCTCATCTTTGCTTCTCACCCGAGTGGAGAATTTTCTGTCAACTGATATAGCCTGGCTAAACCTGCATAACCCAGAAGAGGGATATACCAGAGATAAGATTAGGTTTTTTTTTTTCCATTTATGTAGAAAATTATACCCAGTATTTCTGCCTGAAAAGGATTACTCTATGATGTGGGCAGTGTTCTACACTCTCATTTAACACGGCAGTCTACAATTTTATTATTTATTTTTATTTTTTAAAGAAGTTGGATATGGCAGGAAAACCTATCAGAAATTTCATGCTGTTCAATTCACCAGGGGGAGAAAATCACCACTTGTGTATTCCCCTCAGATGCCTTTGGTAACTAAGGGTCCAATATCGCACGAATAGCTTCCCATGGCCAGCAACCCGACCACCTGCCTCAATGATTTTGATTGGAGGAAGCAGGTTAATATGATGGAATAAAACGAACTTTGTCAAGTAATATTAAAGTTCAGTTACTAACTGATAAGCCAGAGAATTTTCTGAGAAAAAAATAGTACCGTGCTTTGTGGTTCTCCTTGTATTTCGGCTGCTTCTCTTTGCTTTTGTTCTCATATAGCCCTTTAGCTAGTCCTTAGCACACAGCGGTTATTTCTTCGTGTTCTGCCATGCCCCTCCACATCATGAACCACCATCAGCGTCACCATCAGCATCATCGTCACCATCATCATCACTGCCACCAATTACTGGTTACTTAAAGCATATCAGTTGATATAATCTCATCATCAGAAAAACCCTCTCTGTATTTTATATCCATTTTACATTAAAAAAAAAAGAAGTTAGGATAATTAACTCCTTCAAAATGACACAGCTCATAGAGAGAAGAAATAAACCCCGAACTCACGTTTGAATCCAAAGACGAGGCTCTGAAATACTTCTTCAATAGGGGTGTCCCAAATTCATACTTCTTCCATAAATTTATCCAATTGTCATATGCTTTACTTAAATTGCCAGATTTGGGTTAGGTCCCTTGAGGGACAGAAATATTCCTTAATAAGTCCCCTCCAGGATATCAGGGATAAGGAACAATGTGCCTTGATTTAACATGCAGTAAGAGGAACAAATTAGCATTCATGGGTTTATTCTTGGGCAAGTAATCAAATGTTTTAATTTTATTTGAAACTGATTACCAAATGGTTATTCTGGACAAATTTTTAAAGGCAGGCATAACAATGAAATTAAGCCTTTTTTCCCTTTATTCATTTTATTAATTTCTCACAGAGCAATATAATTTTCTTAGTATCTACAAGAAGAATTTAAAATTTAAGTGGTGATGGAAAAGGTCACAACGTGTCATTCCATTATTGCTTTTCATACGGGAATAGACTAATTATACAGATCTAAGGTAAATGAAGCAAAATAAAATGATTAAAACTTAGCTCCCTGATAAAGGAGAAAATTACTGAGAAACCATTAACAGCTAACCAAATCTGAAGCAAGCAATGGTGATGGGTAAAGGCTGGAAGAAGGTATTCGCATGGGTTACAGATAAATCTTATCAAATAAAGTACCCTCTTTTAATGTACTCTGATTCATCTCATTACCATCTACAGAATATGTTTCAGATTCCATTCTTTGTATAAAATAAAATATCTCTAGATCAACATTGAAAATCAAAACTATGCAGCCCACCAATAGAACCCAGCAGATAGACTATTCTATTATGGTCATGGATATTTTTAGATTTGTGGTTTCCCAGCATCTGTATTCTTTGGAGAATTGATCTTTTCCTTGTTGCATGCAGTGATAGGTGGACTGTAATTCAAAGCATATATTGGCTCTCACCATGATGCTGAAAAGGTCCTTGGCAGTTCTTTTAGCAAGTTCTCTCTCTTATTTTAAGTATATATGACTTATTTTTCACTTATTGTGTATTCCCAGGAGTATAAAATTCATGAGGACAGATTGATTCACAAGTGTCCCCAGGGGTAGCACAATGCTAGTGGCCTCTCTATAAATATTTTGTGAATAAATAAATGCATGTTTTCTATGTAGATCCTAACACTATTGCTTTTCTTTTATTAACATGGCTTATTATCCTCTTTTTCTAAAAGTACTTTTTGTTTTAATTCCACGTTTCATGTTTTAGCGCTTGAAAATTTCATACAAACCTTTATGTAAGCTTGTCTTTTATAGAATAGAAAGTGAATAGTATTTTGAAGTGTTAATGCCTAATTCCTTTGTTTTGTATAACAGTAATGAGATGAAAAGGCATACAGTATAAGCAGGAAATCTACTAAAATTTCACCAGAGAATAGGCTTATAAAATAATCATGGTGTCAAGGGAAACCTAACATATCTTTTTTACCTGTAAAGCTTTTTTGTGTTATAAACAACACCAGATTCCAAGATCTCATACAAACAGTGGAATGCTACAGGTGAACTATTTGTCAGACAAATCCCCCTTTTGCTTCTCAGAACAATACACTGAAAGATGTTCATTGAAATGATTATTGAGTTAGAAGGAGAGAGAGCTCAACACTTTCCTGAGGAAAAAACTCAAATTCTTCCATTTTGGAGAAATTCTTATAGTGATCAAAACTTTACAAGACAGATAATTTCAGTGGAAAAGTCAACAGGTTTTATATAAAAAGTAGTATGAGTTTTGTACTCCTGTTTCTGCATCTAAGCAATACTGATACACTCAAATCAAGAATAAATGTAAGTTAAAAGAAAGTGTGTGCAGAACTGAGCGAGTAAGAAAATAATGCTCTAAAAATACAAATAATTTTTTAAAACCTGTGCAAGTTAAATGGTGCCCTCTGATTTCTATTTGAAATACAATTGTTATATTCAAGTTGCGAAGAAATGTCAAATGTAATACAACTTACCATTTGTTGACTCTAGTCTGGGCAAGAAGATTCACATGGATAAAGTCTACTAGTCTTTGATTTCTCTTTTTAGAAAAATATGGTAATGATAGTGTTTCTGTAAGGCAAGCATATAAAATTTTATTATTAGAAAGGGAAGAAGGGAACATTGGCAAGTTTAGTTTTTTAAAATTTTTTTCTAATCACAGCGTTTGATCTATAATATCACTTATTTTAGATTTGAATGATTTAGTTTATAATGAAGCTACAAATGATTAGCTTTTCACATAGGTGAGACAGATATTCTAAATCCAGTTAACAAGCATAATTAAATCTCTCTTCTCCAGAAAGCATCAGGCATTGGAGTTTTCAAAGGTTTATAGGCTCTTCTCGAGTCTTAATTTGCCTCAATATATAAGAGTTGCACAGATTGAGGGAGAAATTCAGGCTTCTCAAAGATTAGTGAGACTATCACTTAGACTATCGTGGTAAAATGCAGATTTTGTTTTGGTAGATCCAGTGTAGAACCTAGAATCTGCATTTTGAACATACTCTAAAATAATGCCGATGTTGCTGTTATATGAACCACACTTTGAGCAGCGAACATATAGAGGATGATGATTTCAACTGGATCTCAAATAGTGAGTTGTCCCTTGACCAGAAAATTACACTTATAATAATATATGTAGGATGTTGATTATAGATAATTCTAGCAACAAGAAAACCATGTTACTAAAGGAATATAGACAGGAAATTGTCCATTTTGGGTGGAAACTAATAACTATTACAATTTTTTGGTTGGAGTGAGGGATACTGATCATTTGTTATGTGCCAGAAAAGGTGCAAGATTTTATTATATACAATTGGTACATTTCCAGAGCTATTGCTGATTAGTGCAAATATATAATTTTGGAATTAATAACTAAAGATCCCACCTTCTCAGGAAATTGAGTATTTCTCCAGGATTTCTCTTCCCTGATATACCTGAGAATCTTAGAGATGCTTTCATATGTAATTATGAGACCATTTTACAAGGTCTTTTTGTAAATATAATTACCTCCATCCCACTCTTTTTTCTGTGTAAGCCTCTTCCTGGGCTTCTTTCTGGACTAGAGGATAGGGCTCTCATCCTCTCTGATCAGCTGTTTTGGAAGGTGTTCTCACAGCAGAGGGCTTATGACCCTAACACTGTGAAGCTTTGTTTCTCAGAGTAAAAAAAAACCTGGGATTGTGAAGAGGAAGGGACCGGGGTAGATCTTTGGTTGGAGTAGTAAAATGTACCCCTTACACGTCAACCCTAATCGCTATAGGCTTTGCTGTTCAGTCTGATCTTTTCTTCTAAACATCTCTCCCATTTATTTTTCTTTCATGAGCTAGTTATTCTTTCCTTTCTTTCAGATTCCTTCCATAACTCCTGGTTCTTCAGATAGGTCTCCTAAGACAAGTTCATGTTCCTTTGCATTATGCTCCTGGACTATGTATAAATTAAAACTTGTGACTGGATAATGTGACACTTTTGTGACAAAATCAGTGACACTTTTCTAAACACTAGAACTATTCAAAAGTTTGGTCTGTTGAAAGCACTAAGAGGACTTCTAAGATATAGTCATTGTATAATGCTGCACAGTGGTCTGAGACTCAGATTTGGCTCAAACATACTAACCTCTCATTATACACTGCCATTTAATCCTAAAAAAAAAAAAACAAAAAAAAACCAAAAAACAAAACCAAACAAACAAACAAAAAACACAGTATAAGTTGGACATTATCTCCATCTCCGAGAACATTTTAAGCATGGAAAGCAACTAAACTCAAGAAAATTAAGTAACTTTCACAAAGTCAGATAGCTAATAAATGATAAAGCCAAAACGTTCACCCACTTGAATTTGGAAGATAACTCCCCTCCCAGTGAAATAATCGCTAGTGTTTCTTAAGCGTTTGCTGTACACTGGTCAGCGTTCTAAGCACTCGATGTGTATTAACTCATTTATTCCTTACAGCAACCTAAGGAGGTAGGAATTGTATTGATGAGTCCATTGAAGCACAGAGACTTGTTCCAGCAGCACACAGCAGGTGAGAAGCAGAGTGAGGATTCACACTCAGGCATAGTAAGTCTAAAGCCACACTCTTAACCACGACCTATTTTTTTTGTGAAAGATATTAGAACCGTTGGAGGCCAAAGACAAGAGATTAGGGTAATAGATTATTCCTGAAATGTAAGCTAACCAAAAGTGCTGGATAATGGCAACTATAGGTAGTATGGTATAAATCCAGTAGTTACAGAGACTTTCACTGTGGGAATTTTTGTCAGGAGATGGAGAAGAGGTCAACATCTGCAATGTCAGTCCATTGAACAAAGTACGCAAGAGCCTGAGAACCAAAGAGAGGAAGATACTGTAGCGTCATCAGTTTGAGAGAATTGGAGAGGAAGGATGTGAACTGCCAACGCTGAACAGAGAATCTCAAACGAAGAATTTCTTTGAGTGTGGAAGATTGTGTGCAGAGCATGAATGTGAGTGGTGCTGCTTCCAAGGCTAATCTCTTACAACTAGGTGTAGACCCATTTAAAGTTTTCATTTCTGCCTCCCAGAATTTTCCTCTTGGTTAAAAAAAAAAGAAAGAAAGAAATGGTATATATTTAAGGTGTACAACCTGATGATTTGACATAAACATGGATATAGAAATGATCACTGTACTCATTAATTAACATATTCATCTCCTTACATAGTTACCACTGTGTGCATGTGTGCACACAGAGCGAGAACACCTAGAATCTACTCTCTTAGCAAATTTTTAATAATCGATGGGTGAGAGACTCAAGTCTGGTTTAAAATCTTTCATAACATGAATTAGGAAGTCAAGGTGTGAACTGAGTTAGGAATTATGTGGAAGAAAAGAAGCTCATGAATGTGAAAGGCAGGATGTAGAGCAGTAGAAAATTCTGCGTGATCCTCATGTGCAGGAGATGCACAGAGAGTTGAACTGATGTTGGAGATTATACTTCTTTGCATCTGCCACATCCAATGTCTATCATTAGAGTTATTCTGCCTGATTTGGTGGTGTGTCTTACTCTTTCAGTTACTAAGTATCTCCGCTTTAACCCACTCTTCATAAACTGTGATGCTGAGGCTGTGACTGCCAATCACATATCTGTTTGTCCAGTTGGCTCCTTATTGCTCCTCCTATTGCTCTGCCAATAGGGAGGGCCTAGAGGGAGATAGAAGATTATAGCAGGAAGAAGAAACTTGTCCCTCCTTTGATCAGTTTTAACCTAGCAGTGAATCTTCACTTTGGCAGTGACAATTCGTTCTAGTTAGTACTAGTCAATCCAGTTTAAAAGTTTTTCTTCCAACATTTGCAAAGCTGTTAGAGCCTCATTACACCTCCTCGGAGATGCCAGCACAAGCCAACTCCTCTGACTAACAGCTCCCCGGGGTCTCTATTCTGGGTTTAGAGACATCAGCACAGACCCAGTGGCATTTGCTATTCAATGCTCTGAGTTTCAGCTTTGCAGAATCCTTCCTAAGCATCTAAGATTCAGTAATTCCAGCCTCTTCTCTGCCTGAGGGGTGGAAGCTGCACCTGTCAATTGCTACCTCTGTGACAGCTCAGTTGTTCTCTTTTTGACTCTTCAGCTCTTCAGTACCTAGCCAACAATCTTTATATATATTCTCAATTTTAAAAATTATGTGGCTTTTGTCTTCTAACTAGACTGAGACTGATACATCACATTTATAACTCTAAAAAGTCACTGAGAGTTAATTTTCTTATTAATAAAAAGGTTTTTACTGGACAAAAAACAAGTTTTTTTTTTAGCTGTATGTTCCATGACTGCTCATGTGTGGTTAGACTACTAAGAAACTCAATGGCCTTAGCATTTCTTTCTTAAAATACATGCTCGTTATCAAATTGGGTAAAAGAAAAGCCCGGAAGTCTTAACTTGGTTTTTCATTTACTACTGTGTCTTCAAGGATTATCAGACTAGCTAATAGTCCCATCAAAGACACTAACCGTTCAGCTCATGAAGATAATATAAAGTACAGTAGAATCCAGAAGAATAAACAGTTGATACGTGCGATGTTGGTACAGACAGGGGAATGCTGACTGGGGAAGGAAAGTACAAGTTAGGGCCTGAGGCAAAATAACTAAAGAATAAGAAAATAACTTTTACTTTTACTGCTGTTGTTTATTGAATACAGACTCAATACCTGACACATATTAAGTCCTTTACACATGTTTAATCCACAAAACCATCTGCAGTTGTGGTGTTTGTTATTATCTTCTTATTACCAGCGAGGAAACTAAAGCTCAAAGACATTACATAGCTTGTCATCATTCATAATAAGTAAGGAGTAGGGTTGGATTCCAATACTAAACCATAATGCTCCAAAGTCCATTCTCTAATCATTTTACTTAATTTTCCGTTATGAATGTGCTGGACCAAGTAGACAGCAGAGCCACTAAAAGGGCCAAAAAACAGATTATCAAGACAAAGATTAAATACAAATGTTAAATATGTTAACTTCTGACACTCTATTAAATTTCAGCTCGCATACATTAATATCCTTTGTAGTGAGCTACTGCAAACAATGTCAAGTTTGTTGGAAAACTCAAAAAAGATATCGATCCAGATAAAACTTGTTCTCTTTGGTTTTATATAAAATTAATGGAGAAAAAACAATGCTTTTAATTAATACCAGACAAGGTATCATGAAATTCTGTCCAAATGAATGACATACTTTATAACAAAGTTAACAACATAGCTAATGGGATTATATTGTTTAAATCTTGAGTTTGTTTATGATGCCATGCTTTTGGACAGTAAACCAGCAAAGCTGTTGATGAGAATGAAAATGAACAAAATTTTAAACTTCTCAGTTCCTTTTCTAAAAATTTCTTGTCTAAAAATTTAAGAGTATTGGAGGATACTGTGTGCCTGTCCATCAGGCAAGTTATCACATTTAATAGGATGGCATCTTCGAAGTTCTAGAGTCCCAAGGGAGCCATCCTGCCTAAGCGTGGGCTATCGCTATTATGAAGTGGTGAATGGCCCTGGGTATGTGGTTAGACTACTAAGAAATTCAGTGTAAAGAAGCAGTAAAGAATAAAAAAGGAAAAAAGGAGAAAAGACTAAAGAATGTTAGAAAAAGGAAAAAAAAAATGCTGTTAGGAGAATTAGTTAAAACCAAAAGTGAAAAGACAGATATTTTATAGGTTACTAATCGGATGCTGATTTCTCCCCTTTGATCTCTTCTGGTGCCTGTGCAAATGGGCTGGGACTCTAACAAGGGCCATCTTTCATGTGACGTATCAAACATTTCACCCTGAGACACAGCCGAAAATACCACAGAAAAGAATCGCCCTTCTCATAGTACTCCAGCCTTTCTTTTCTAGATGGATGGTATAATAAAAATATTCTTCCAATTATTTCAGGGCCTTAAAAGTGAAAAAAAGATATAGCTTAAGTTCAATTCTGCAAAGGAGTGAAACTGTCAGTGAAGCTATTTTTAAACAGGCTGGCCATTCCTAGTAAAGATTCTTTGAAGAAAACTTTTCTGTCCTGTTAAACACACACACACACACACACACACACACACACACTCACTCACACACTCACACATTTACCCCCTTATATCAAAGTAGAAATAGAGGAGAGAGTAGAGGTTTGTGAAGTCATTTTGAAATCTTGAAATAGTCAGACAAAAAACACAGGTAAATACAGCAATACTGAACTCAATTTTGCAGTGGCATCAGAAGTACTTACTTGTGAGATTTCTTCGGAGGATGTTTTGAGGGACAGAGTGCTAAGCAGTGAAGGGCATTCCTTCCTAATTTCTCTCTCCAGAACAGAGAAGCTCAGTTCTTCATAAGCTCTTCGTAATGACTCTGTGAAATGCCTACCTATGGTGAGTGATGTTATTAATGACTAGGGACAAAGATGAATCTGTGGAATATGCCATGGTTACTTCTGACCAGTCACCTTCCCTTAGCACGTGAGTGTGTGAAGGTCACTGTGTCACCGGTCAGCATGGAGAGGCTCCTCTCCTGTGGCATGGATTTTGTCTGACTACAAAGTCTCTTAAATAAGAGTAATGCTGGTACTAACTGGATTATAGAGGCGTTATATGTTTTTCCAAGATGGAATTTAAAAATGAAGAGGTAGTTAAGGGAGTTAACTTAGTAGGCTGTTGAAACAGAGATCATCTCTGACATATAAACACACTTATAACTTTTACACATAACTGACTTTTGTGGGTATAGTGGGTTTTAAAAAGAAACAACAGGCCCAAAATGGAGTCACTTGTGCTAAACCCCGTGTCTGCAAACCAACACATCATATCTAATCTAAGTGCAGTGTCAGCCTCTCCTAGGAATATAGTTGTAACTGGTCAGTACCAGTGAAGTAATCAGCCTAACAGACCCTTTCGTCCCCAACAGAAGCAAACCTTGCTTGAAATGACCATTGTTATTTTACATGTCTTTATGACATTCTTGTCCTACACCCTCACTACCTTTAAAAAATCTTTCTTTCTTTCTTTCTTTCTTTCTTTCTTTCTTTCTTTCTTTCTTTCTTTCTTTCTTTCTTTCTTTCTTTCTTTCTTTCTTTCTTTCTTTCTTTCTTTCTTTCTTTTTCTTTCTTTCTTCAGCTCTTTAGAGTTCCTTTCTGCTTGTTAGATGGGATCCTGCCCAATTCATGAATCATTGAAGCCAGTTTGCTCTTGACTCAGTCAAACCTGTATTTTTTTAACATGGGCAATTTCATTTTGCTCTCTGCTTACATCCAGAGCAGAATCCGATGATCTTTCAGGTGGTAGAGAGAGTGAGTACACATCAAACGGTTTGATTTACATGATAATTAGAGGTCAGAACCAAATTCAGTTATTCTTTTTTTTTTTTTTTTTTCTGGTGACCACCAGCCCGTGATTAGGAGTCAGAAAGAGATGATTTTTTTTTTTTTTTACTTAGAACTATCTTCTGAAAGAAGTCAGTTTTAATCTCTTGCCTCCAGAAAAGTTTCCTTTGAAAATCATTAAAAGCTACCTCAGCACTAAGGGTCCCCTGATTTCTATGTGGGGTGTGTGTCATTTACTTATTCAAATGTATTATTCATTGTTATGAAGACACCCCTAGTTGTGTGTTTCTCACCCTTGGTCCTGTTTAGCATTTACATAGCACTTCTATTTTAACCAAGGTATGCTACAGTCATTTTTACTAGTTATTTCTCACAGCACCCTGGTGAAATAGAACAGCATTAATGCTTTTATTTCATAGAAGAAGAACAAACTCAAGCAGGGCTTAGAAGTATAGCAGTTTTTAATTGACACATTCAGAATTAAGTGACGTGACTTGAAAGATTTATTGTTTCACCAGGTGAACCAATAAAATGTATTGAAAAAAAGAGATTGAAATGCCCTTTTTATCTCAATTCATTTAAGATTTGTAAATGTTTGTTGCCTTTCAATATAATAAACACATGTGTTGGTAAAATAATTTGTTAAAAAGATCTCAAAATATCCTCAATACACAAGCACATACATATATTCAAATATGAAGCCAACAATGCATCCTTACTAAGAGAAGGGGTGAATGGATTAGTTGCTATTTCTGTTGCAGGGTTATCTTTCAATTCCTCTTTCTCCAGCACATAACATCTCCCAAAGAAGAGGCCATAATAACCTTTTTGCAAATTGTCAATTTGCCTTCTGCAGATGTTTCTACATCTGTAAGTTTGATTCACATGTATACCTGTTTCTCTCTACCCGAGACTCAGTAGTTGCAACAGATTCAGGTACACAGGTTAGCCCCTTAAACCAGTAATTTTAGCACTACCTGTCAGTAGAACACTTAATCATGGTCATTAGTTCCATTTGTTATTCCGTTGTTACAGCTGATTTGGTTCTTAGTCTCTGAGCTATACTTTATTCTAAGTAATTAATTAAAACAAGACTCGTTTTCTGCAAAGAACATTGTA
Source organism: Macroglossus sobrinus (assembly GCA_004027375.1). NCBI lineage: Eukaryota > Metazoa > Chordata > Mammalia > Chiroptera > Pteropodidae > Macroglossus > Macroglossus sobrinus. Next base: position 522,647 of record PVKZ01000733.1, read on the forward strand.
GATGGTGGGGATAAACATTGATGTAGTAGGTCTAAGTGAGGTCTCAAATAGTTGATATATGTAACTTATCCACAAAATGAGATTTTCCCTGCGTAGCAGGATCACTTATCTCTGACTTTACACATTTTCAGAGACTTTTGATCTTTTAGGCGTCTCATCACTAAAACTTACTGTGCCCACTTAAAAATGTCAGTCCTGCTTTAGACTCAGCCTCTCATCTCACACTGGCCAGATTAAGGCGTCAGCTCTCTGGTGGAGTGGGGAGTTTGGTCCACTCTCTCGCACCTCCTAGCCATTCTCCCTCCCATTTACTTTGAGATATGCTGATGTTTGAGGCATGAAGTATGAGGCAAAGAGGAAAAATAAGGTTTACTTCAGTAATTTGTAATTCTTGATGTCAACACATGTCCTTGGCTTGAGAGGGAGGTTGCTGTTCCTGTTTGTTGACCGTCACTGTAGACCTGGCTCATTTCTGAAAGGTATGCCATACATTAGTTGACATAGAACAGAATCTCAACCAATTCTTCGAAGCATCATCTTCCATCTGATTTCAAGATGGCAGCACTGAACTGAAGTTGTCTGATGAGCCCACAGCAAGGTAAGAGCTCCCTATCTCATCTGCCAGCGTCTGTCCTTCCCTGCCTCAGCCTCACCTCTTGGCAACCTATAACTCCAAAGGGTGCCCTGCTTTCTCTCCTCTGCTCTGACCACAGGCAACCTCTCCACAGTTCTCTCTCCCACACTCAGGCAGCTCACAGACAGAGGGGTGAACGCCAGCTGCACAGCAGAATTTCAGCAGGAAACACATCTCCCCTTCAAGGATTTACACATCTTCAACAGTTCTCCTCTAGTCCCTTCCTGGTTTCTGGAAAAAAACGGTAGAGTAACATTCAAAAGTGATGTGCTTTGCACAACAGTCACTTTTTCTCGTACCCAGTGACTATTATCTCTCTCTTTGGCAATGGCTCGTGTACTAGTTTGCCCTTACTGCCCTGGAGTCTCACAAAGAAGTGAATTTCTTTTAATTATGCTTTTGTGAATTTAGTAACTTTTTCTCAGTAGCTGGGAGAGCTGAGTCTAGGGAGTGAAAAGGTGTGAAGAAAAGTCTTGTACAATTCCTTACCCTGTCCTGTTACATATGAATAAGATCGTTCCCCAACTGTTAGGGAAGCCAGAACATATACACCCTGAGATTATAAATGGAGTATGATAACATACCAAAGAGAAAATGATTATTTGTGAAGGAGTAAGTCATGCATTCATCATAGGGAAGGAGACATTTGTATGATACACCAAAGAAGGGACACAATGGACAAAAGTAGCATTGCAAGTTTATCTCTTCAGAAAAAGTGGTGACTCTTAAAAACGGGATGCCAATATTTATCCTTTCTCACTATTAAACCAAAACCTTGCACCAGACAAAGTGAAACAGGCAAAGATGACCATATGCAAGGCTATTACAATAAAAGAGAGACTGAGATCAACTTCACGGAAACAGAAGATGGGAAGGTTTTTGAGCACAAGGGTGACCTAGCAGGAAGTACTTGAGGACAGTGGGTGGAAAGGTTGGTCAATGAGTTGAACACTGAATCATTTCTATATTCTCATGTATTTTTCTCAGTGATTAGGCCACCCAAATTTGCTAATGGGTGCCCATCCTAAGTTCATCTGTATCTTAGCTCTAGCCTAAGTAAGGGTTCTACCTGCATGCGAGGACAGAGGTGGGGGCGCTGTATTCTTCAAGGCTCACGTTTCAGTAGATGATTCCCAGGTCCCTAAGAGAGATGTTCCCTGGGCTGTAAAACTGTTAAGAGGCTGGAAGAAAAATGGATACATACATCTCAAAAGGCAGAGAAAGAATTTATATTCACCAAGTTTCTTAAAGTAAACACTCTAAGAAAAGAGAGATCAGGGGCCTCGAGTCAGGGAGAAACCTAAATAAAGTCGGTCAAGCTCGGAGAATGCTAAGACCATCTTGGCCACTGCTGTTTGAGGAGAGAGATGATGAATGCTGGTTAATAGGTTAAACTATAAAGGGAATGGGGGAGCAGACTGGGTTTTCACTTGGTCTTTGGAGATCCCTATATTTGTGTGTTAAGGTCAAGGTGAAACTGATAATCTTTCATGTGCTTCATGGTTCAAAAGCTTGCTATATTTATTCAAATAAGTAGACAGTGCTTCATGCTCTAGAGTGGTTAAGAACTCTAGTTATAGAATCAGACTGATTTTAGTTAAAATTTTGTCCTTAAAATTAATTTTATATGAAATCTGGAAAATGTACTTAACATTTCTACTGTAAATAAATGATTATACCCGTCTCATAAGTGTATCAAAAGGACTAAATAAAATGCTCTGAAGAACCTTTTTCACACAGAGCTGTAAGAAAGATATAAGAAAATTTTTACTTTTTCTCTGGATGCCCTATCATTCTTTTAGTCTTTAAAAAAATTTTCTTTGAATCGTTATTTTCACCAAAGCTTTATATGTCCTTATTACCTTACCGCTCTGAATCTTTAGAGAAGTTGTATATTACGTAAGCACTAAAGGCTTTAGAAATAAAAATCAGTAATGAACAGAGTTAAACCCATTTCTCAAAAAAAAAAAAAAAATAGTCCTCAAACTTTTTCAGGCCAGAAACAGAAGAGATAATTCTTCATAACAAGAGTCTTGCTAATCTATGGACCCTTTTTCCAAGTAGGAAAGAATGTCTGTGTTTCCAGATTGCCTTACATGCCAAGCTTTCTATACAACCACTGCTGATTGCCTCAGTAGGAAAGATGGCAGATAAGCTCTTCACCTCGAAAACAGGGCTGGAGGTCTTGGTCTGTTCCTGGAAACCCAATGCCATCTAGAACACCAATGCAGATATGATCTGCATGCAGTGACTCACAGTACATTTTCATTTAATTCTCACTGAGTAGGAAAATAGTTATTTTATAAATGCCAACTATGTTGTTCTGAGTACTTTTTGATGTACTTCTATGATATTGCCAAAGAGAAAGATTGACACAGACTGGATGTTTATGTCTCTCCCCAAATCTACATGTTGAAACCCCTAATGTGTAAGGAGGCATGGCTTCTGGGAAGTGGTGAAGGTCCTGAGGTAGTGCCCTCAGGAAGGGAATTAGTTCCCTTGTAGAAGAGACACCAGAGAACTTCTTGTTTTTTCTACTGTGTGAGGACACAGTGAACCAGGAAGTGAGCCCTCACCATATACTGAATCTACGGGTGCCTTCATCATGAACTTTCCAGCCTCAAACTATGAAAAATAAGTTTCTGTTGTTTATAATCTACCCAGCCAATGGTATTTTTGTTATAGGAGGCCAAAAGGGTTAAGACAGTATTATTTTCCCCATTTTTAAAGATGTAAAATAATTTCCAAGAATAATATGAGATGAAACAGAATTTGCATGAAGCAAAAGTTTCCAACAAATGTTAAGAAGGAAGACAAAACAGAAAACAGGTCAGTACAGCTACCTCTGAAGGAAGGAATGGTTTTGGAAAAAGGGATGTGATATGTCTAGCATACAGGTAACATATTTGAAGTCAAATTAGAGGATCTATGAAGGAAGAATTGTCTTCCCTCTATATAAAGAGAAATCTCATTTGCTGATGCTCAGGGAAGATGCAGACCTTTTTTTTTTAATGGTTCTATCAACTGAGAGTTAAATTAATGATTTTAACAGATGATTTCATCCTTTGTGGTTAAAAGAAAAAAAATCACCTTTAATTTTTTCCCTTAGAGACATTCAGCCAAATATGAATTAAACATAGGAAAATAAGTCAGTATATAGGCAGGAAGTAAATATTCTAAGTTACAACGACTACCAATAGCCAAAAATAATTGGTTCTCTGCAAGTTAAAGCAGTAGTCAAACACTCGCAATTCCTTTAGTTAAAAAGAAAAACAGAGAATCACAATAGTTAATTTGTTTAAATATTTAGGTCTGGAGATATTAAAATTTGTTATTTATTCTATCTTATAGAATTAAATACTAAAACTAAAATACCTGTTACTGGTAAGCATTTAACATTCAAAAAGCTGAACTTAAGTAAGATACAAAAGACTCGATACATACAAATTACCAGAGTGTAAAACTCTCAAAGTCTTTAAGTGATTTATTTTACAATTTATAAAATATGACACATGTAACCATCCAGTCTAGAAGAAGCTCCTACAAAGAGAAGTATGTTCATGAAACTTGTCATGAACAAGAACCCTTGCAGCCGAGTCTTGCAAAGAGAGAATTAGAATAATGTAGCCTGCAGGCAATTTAGCTTAGTCAGAATCACTGAAAATATATACATGGTATTAAAATTTTGATGTCTTATTCTTGTGTCAGAAATGACAATGAAAAGGATAAACAGAAACCATTGTCATGATGAAAACCACAAGACCACACAAAATGGTTGAGTATGTCATTAAAATGAAGACCATATGACCTTATCTTCTTGAAAACTTCTCTTCACACTCTACCTAAAATTAGTTGAAAATGTGATTCTACTATATTAAAATAGATTTTTCTCAGCTTCATTTAGAGAAAATTCTTTTCTTTCCAAACAAAGACTCTTTGCAGAAACTATACAACTCCATGAAGCTGCGATCTCAGTCAGATTAATGGGTAAATCTATAGTTCACAGCAATTTTTTTACATCTAGTCCTCTGACTTAAATACAACTATTACTTTATTTATTCACTGACATTTGAGGCAAATGAGAGAACAGGACTTGTGAACTCAATCACAAAAACATCTATAATAGCATTGTCATTTTCTGATATAGGAAAATTTATAGAATGCAACAAAATAAAACAAAACAAAAAATATCTAAACATTGTCCCTTAGTTTTCTGTACCTGTATTAATACTATATTAAATTGTTTTTAAAAAGATTTGCTTGCTTCAGGTTGAAATATGATACTATATAATCTTACTTATATTTAGAAATTTATCATTTATCTTTATAACTTTTGACTTAATGTCATCATAATCATAATCATGGCCTGAGTGAAAATTAGCAAAACTATAATGGAAGTCCATTGCAAAATAAATATCAAATTTGACATAGAAATTTTACTTGTAAGAATTTATCCTATAGATATACTTGAATGCTTTCAAAAATATTATTTGTACAATGTCAATTAGTCATTGAATCATACTTTATAAAGCAAAATATTGGAAACTATCTAAGTATGTACAAATAGTATATGGGTTAAATCAATCATGGTAAAATCACAAAATGGAAAATTACGTAGTCATAAAAAATAATAAGGTTGTTTATTTGCTAATATAAAAAAGATCTCTAATACATACTATTAATTAAAATAAGGCACCAAAATATATATAATATTGCATAAAATAGGAAGATGTATATAAATATCTCTGAAAAAATTTATAGATAATTTTTTACTATTTCAGGGGAACTAAATATATGAGAAAAGGTAAGAGAAATAATGTATGCCCTTATATAGTTTTTAAATTTTTCATAATATGAATGCATTACTAAGATAGAAAAGGTAAACTCAGCAGTTCTGAATTGCTCAATCTGTACATTTTAATGAAAGTTCTGCCTTCAGGCCTAGCCTTTGGTGGATTTCTGGAGAAAACCTTGAAACCCTTGGTATATTCTGCCTGAGAAGAAAGGTTTTGTATGACTGATGCATTAGGCCACACTGCATTTATGGGAAATACCTGTTTTTTGTATGGCTGAGGCATTGAGTCATGTCAAGCAGTTAGACTAAGTAAGTTTATCCTAATAGTGTGATTTATGGTGAACTGCTTTCTCTCTGAGGGAGAGAAATGTATGAACACTGAAGTCTGGGGAGCAAAATCATTCACACAGGTAACCATGGACACTAAGGCTCAGGTGAGCGTCGGTGGTGGGCGACACTTCACACATACTGTCATATTTGTTGCTGGGAGAACTGAGCATGTCCTCCTGACTCTTCTGGAAGGAGACACCACTGAAAGCTTGCACATGCTTACTTCTAGTCTCTGCCCTATCTCTTTTCCCTTTGCTCATTTTAATTCGTATCCTCACCATAATATATCACGACCAGGAGTATCATAGTTTTCTGAGTCCTGTGAGTCCTTTCAGCAAGTCATCAAGTCTAAGGAGGACCTCAGAGGCCCCTACACAATCACATGTTTCTGAACAACAAGGGAACTATTCTGAAGATTAAATAGCCTTTATCAGAGTCAAACTGATCAATAAGTAAAGAGTTTATTGAAGTCCTACTATAATGAAGCCCTCTGCTAGATATTGTGAGGGATCCTGGAATAGGGCTGTCAACAAGTTTACTGGCTAACTTAAGGGATAAAACTAACACAGTGAAATTATTTGTTTACAATACAAGGAGTTATGATTATATCATCTGTGGAGTGGATCAGAGCTCCAAACTCCTAGAGTTTAAAGATGATGATTATTAAGGAAAGAATACAAGTAGTGTTCTATGAAAATAGTTTTCACTTGTTGATAATCTACTAGGCTCTGCTGTTGCTGCAACTGGTTTTATTTCCATTGTCTCCAATGCAGTTTAAGGGTAAACATTTACATCCCTATTTTACAAAAGAGAAAACCAAGACTCAGAGAGCCTGAGACCAAGATCATGCATTCCAATGTAATATACATACAATATAGCCATGTAAAATAGATGAGTATATTATCTAAGATTGCAAGCTTCACAAGGGAAGAATTCTCGGGTTTAGAGACACTAAGGAACACCTGGGAATAGCCAGACTAAAAATATGAGCCCTGGTCTATTTGAATCTGAAGATTATGGCTCCTCCCATTGTGTTAGAGTGCCATATAAGGCTAAGTAGTCTCTATAAATCAGATTTTATAGATCAGCCACACTTATATGATTGTAGAAAAATAATGAATTATTTTTAAAGGTTCACAAAAATAAAATGTTACCAAAATATATCTGGTCTTAATAAGAATTTTAATACATTTTATTTATCTTTAAACATAAGCTAATTGTAAAGGAAGAAACATATTAGAGTAGTGGGCTTTAAGTAGTATGAAATATATGCATCAAAAATGATCCAATATTGAACAAAAATTAAACATAGATGTATGTATTACAAACCAAAGAAAATGAAACAATTATAGCATTCTCTAATTTCAGCTAAAAATAAACAAGAGATTCCCGATAACACATTTCTCAGATTTTGAATTCTTATCTCTAAAATATCTATTTGTACTTTGAATGTATTGCTCTATAAGTCACAAGTAATCACAGAAACAGTTAAAAGTTGTCAAATAGCATTACTAAATAGTGCATATATAGCAGCATCATGGTTATGAACATAGGTATTAATTTCCAAGCAATTTTATTCAAGCCTCTGAGATAGAGGCTAAATGCAGCTTTGATCGATGGTCCCATCTTTGCATTGTGTTTGAAGACTCCAACAGAAATTTAGAGTACTAACTAAATTAAACACATTAAAAGCTTATTGGAATCTCCGAATTATAACCTTTGATAATGTAAGAAGTCAGAAACACAAAGACAGCTATGTTTAACTGATTTATAAGGGGGGGAAAATGACATAGCTGGAAGTTTATTATAAGAAACAGTGTTCATAATACAGAGCTGCCTGTAGTTTTCACTAATGTCTGTCTGAGCATCCTAAGAACATTTCTACTTAAAGACAATGCACAGTTCCTTTAAGACATCACTGTATTAAAAGTACAGTGGCTTTATTTTTAATTGGGAAGACTGAAGAACTGTTTGAATCCTGCCATACTTTATAAGCAATAAGCAAATATTACTCCCAAAGGCAAGTCAGATGCAGAGATTTTCTCAAGAGGAGATTAGTGAAACACATGCTTCCCGTGATAAAGATTGGTACTGCGGAAGAAAATGAAATAGCATAACTCTCTGAGCCATCAACATTTTTCTGAAAGATAGTTCATGAACTCCGGATTACACATCTAGTAGATCAAAGCTGTGGGATTGAAATGATATCACGTGCTAGGATTGCACACTCACTAAAATAGGACCACTGGAAGTGTGTCATGTCAATGTTTATAGATAGCCTGCCTTGAATCTTTTAAGAAGGAAAAAAAATTAGTGTTAAGACAGGAAACATTTCTTAATCTTTTATTTAATTTTATTTGAGTTTACAACAAAAGAAAATATTAATATTTTAAAGTAATGGAAGCAACTTAGTGGAGTCGGCAAAGTTTACTCAGCAGGAAGAAAAGGCAGAAGATGATATAGGAATAAAGCTTTTTTAAAGAAATTTCAAAATTGGCTTAAAAAGAGAATTTATTAACTTATTGTAATACTTGTCCTTTTTGGTAATTTTCTTAAACATTTAAGATATAACACTTTTAATTAGAATGAAGAGAAAAAATATTTTTCTAATATCTTTATAATTCTATTTAATTAAAAAAAAATTTTAGTTAGTACCAGGGGCCAGCAATGCATTTTTTCACCCTAAAGAATTAAAAATAAACAAGACACGGCCTTTTCAAAGCCTTTTTAAGTACACGATATAGGATATTGTATCTAAACGTTTTAGCAGTAGTCATAAAAATGTTTAGCATGTTTAGTATGTGATGTTGGATTCACATATCAACTAAGGTGAGATTAAATTTGGGAATTTAGAAAGAAAACACACAGGGATGCTGTTGGAATTGAGAACCAGCTAATGCTTCTTCACGTACAGTTTCAGGTTGGGCTCTAACAATTATTCAAAGTGATGCACGTGTATATAGATAAGCTACGGATGATCTTCTGTGTTCTACCGGCTTTGTGTTTTATTGTGTATTTTTGGCTGACTGAAGGTGGCATCACATGAGTACATTCTTCTCAGTTCTTTGAGTTCCCTTATGTAAAACAATGTTTATTGGAGCTCCCTTCACCCATGATTTTCTGAGGTTTTAGTTACCCGTGGTCCACCATGGTCTGAAAATATTAATGAGAAAATTGAGAAATAAATAATTTCTACGTTTTAAATCGCCAGCATTTTGAGTAGTGTGATGAAATCTTGTGCTGTCCCCTTCTGCCTCAGCCAGGATGTGAGTTCCCCCTTCCTTCAGCATCTCCACAGTCTCCACACTGTACACTGTCTGGCTGATAGTCACGTAGTAACCTTCTTGGTTATCAGATCGACCGGCTTGGTGTCGCAGTGCTTGTGTTCAAGTAACCCTTTTTTCTAACTTAATGAGGGCCCCAAAGCATAGGAGTAGTGATGTTAGCCATTCGGATATGCCAAAAAGATGCCAGAAGGTGCTTCCTTAAGTGAAAAAATGACTACAGTATAATAAGATATTTTTGAGAGAGAGCCCATTCACGTAAAGTTTATAAAAGTATATTGTTATAGTTGTTCTATTTTAATATAGTTATTGTTAATCTCTTATGTACCTAATTTATAAAATTATACTTTGTCCTCAGTGTGTATGGTATAGGAAAAAAAACAGTATGTATTGGGTTCAGTATTATCTATGGTTTTAGGCACCCACTGGGGATCCTGGAATATAAGAGGCGAGAGGCTACTACTTAAACATTTTTAAAATAAGTTTTACAAGGAAGTGTATCAGTTACCCTGAAACATCAAAAGTCAGAAAAATTTTGTGTTAATTGCCATTCCAAAGGAAAGTTTTACTGAGAATTTAAGGCTCTCTGTATGCCCCTGATACATATTGCTTTCCTTGACCTGCCCACTAGGCAAAGTTAATTCTCCTTTGAATTCTTCTCTTTCCTTTTGTAAACCCTATTTATATAGCACTTACTTAGTAAATACATTTATTTATTTTATTTAACAGCTTCATTATATGTATACTTAATGAGACAGCTCTTGTTCATGTTTATTGCCTTAACTTGAAGTCACTAGAAGTACTCAATAATATCTGTTGAATGAATAAATATGAATTGAATACAGAATAAAGTCAGTTAAGATTCCATTTGGAAAGTATTGCCTGAGCTAAATATGGTTTTCGACCCCTGATTTCCAGGCAATATTTAAAAAATAAAAATAAATGTGATGTAGAGATTCAGCCAAAAAACACAAATAATTATGTAAATGCATGTGTATATATATATTAAAAAACAAAGGGATATTGTGAGTTGTGTTTCTAAACTTTAAAGTATATAAAAACATGTTTTAGGAGATGATACATAGCATTTTGACTTAGGCAAAATTAATGTATTTCTAGACTATTTTAGTGATGAAAGCTGCTATTTTGATTTCTGCATTGATGGGTGCTGGCAGGAAATTCTGGAGAATTACTCATAATATTCTCTTTGTGGCTTTTTTATTGACAAACATGTTTTTGAACAAACCTGGCATGGCATTATATTGCGGTAACATAGATTCTTTGATGTCATACACAATAGCACATGTACTAGTAAAGATTTATGAATTCATTTAATTAACTCATGAGATGGACATTCAATAATCTTCTCAAAATAGAAATTAAACAGACCAATTATTCATTTACATATATTTGCAATATATATAATAAATAGAAAATACTTACTCTTGGTTATTGTCTTTTGGAAATTGAGCCCCATTAACTAACTTAGAATTTGTGATGTTTCAGTGGATTTCTTTTAATTTTTAAATTTTCATGAAAAAATGGATTTTCATACAAACTTTGTCTAAATTATTTTGTACATATATATAATGCAATTCCAGTATTTGAGCATGTCAAATTCTTAATCTCTTTTTCCTAATGTGTAGAATGGGGATAGTAATGCTAGTCTCTATCGCCTAGATTGTTGTGTTTCTTAGATTAAAGGTGACATAAGTAGATCAGTGTCTGGCATGAAGTGATCACTTGTTAATTGCTCGTGCTTGTTACTGTTATCATCATCATCATCATCATCATTTTAACATGAGCGAGTTGCAAGTGCTATATATGATTAAAATATCTTCCGTTGGGTCTCTGTAGAAACAGTTAACTATTTTTTAGAGATCAAATGTTGGAAAACAATAAGTTTTAAAGAAAATGTTTACCTCACTAAATGAACTGGAGTTCCTTCTGTTTCATTTGGAACTGAAACAGATTATATATCTAACTATAACATAGATAACAAGTACTCTAAAAAGAATGTTACTCTGATAGCACATAGTAGGGCTACTTCATCTGAATTGGCAGATTTGGGAAAAGCTTCTTAAACAAAATGAAGTATATGCTGAGTTCTGAAGGATAAGTAAAACTTATATTAAAAATGGAGGGACATTCAGGTAGAGGAAGGAGTTTGTGCAGTGGTATGAAGGTACGAGGGGAGTCACCCAGGGGAACTTCAGTATCACTGGAGGTTACGAAGTGTAATAACTAGAGACACAAGTGAGAAAAAAGACTGAATGAAAAACATGGATTGTATAGAAACTTGTATGTGTTTAAGAGTATTTGAAATGTATCCTATTGGCAGCAAAGAATCAATAGTTATTTTTGTTTGATATATAGCTTTTAAATTGTTCATTTGAAATTCACATATATAATTCCTTTAGTGTTCCTTTTGATGAGTTTTACAATGGGTTATCTCTATGTAGCAACCATTCTAATTAAGATACAGAAAATATCTATCACCAGAGTCCCCTCGTATCCCTTCAAATAGATGTCTATTTCTACAGGGGCAGGGGGAGTGGCGATGTTGCTTGTCAATAAGATTTTACTTAATACTCTGTATTATAGAAATATAAGCCTCTGTATTTGGAACCTTCTGTTAAAGAATAGTTCAGATAATTAAATTTTATAAATAGCAAAGAGTATTTTAATGACAGGCATCTGTCCTTATTCTTTAAAAGAGACACATTTTAAAAGTATGAGACTTTTCCTCAGCTCTGAAACAGAAACTCAGTTTAAACCTCACTTTCTTTATTGCCAAGGTGAGAACGACAGCCCTTAAAGTTTGGCTGTAAGTACTGTGCAGAAGCTGACATTAGTGACGTTGTACATCCCACAGAGATTGTGATTATATCAACTGTCTTTAGAAAACAACCCTGATGACAGTTTATCCTTAGGTCACTTTCTGCTAATTGCCTAAGTGATTACTCAATGAACATAACACTCATAGAAAAACCACAGCATGTCCATTACTTGTCAGTGTATTAGGGCTTCAGTGATTAGAACGTCTCTTGCTTCTGTAAAAGTCTTACTGTGATTAAAAAAGAAAATTATCTCTGAGTATTTTCACTGACTTCAATTTTACTAAAATCTCAATCACAACACCAACTAAAAAAGAGAACAGTGCTTTTGCATAAATTAAGAAAAAGAGGGACTTTTTATCACTGACAAATTAAAAAAAGAAAAAGGAAGCTCCTTTCTCTTGGTTGATGACCTTCAGGTCCAGTCTTGTGGGGGCCATGACTTGACACCTGGACACAGGCTGAATTTAAGACCCCTCTCATTTCTTTGGTCAAATGTGTCTTTGCAACATCATACTGGAGGTATATTTTCAACCTAGTAAATTAATCAGAGAATCACATGGTAATAACCCAGGGCATGTCTCTAAATGATATTTTTTATATAAAGGAAGTATATGTAGGGAATGGTTGGGACCAGAATATGTGATAGCTATATTCAAAAAATCTCTTGAGATACCAAGTTTGTACAGTCTGGAACATTCTTTGGTCATCAGTCGGTAAGAAGGTATATGACTTGCATGTATGTATTCATTTTCAGATTTGTTTGACATTGACTCCCTTTAATTTCACATTGAATACATTTACTGTATCATCATCTTGCCACCTTTTCTAAGATGATGATTTCACTGACACTTTTTTGGATGAGTTTTAAGAAAATAAGTCTGATCTCAAATGGATTTGTGATGATAGTCATATAGAAGACAAATCAGAGTCACAATGCCATTGTATTTTTCATAGTATTTTCAATGTTCTTAATACTTAATGACTAATGAAACATTTTTAAATCCTTCAATAGGAGCAGTGGGTTATATTTATCAATTCAGTTTGGATACTATGTGCTAAAAATGCATAAGTAATTTAGTACACTTGATATAGTTCCTACAAGATTATTGTAAGATTACATTATTCATTAAGATTCTTGGAGTTATGTTTTATAAAAAAATAAACACTCAACGGCATAGAAGCTAACATCATATATTCTTCCAGTCTCAGAGAGAGTGAACATCTGAAAATATGTGAGACTGATATATTTTATTGTTATGTGAATGTGTAATACTTGCATCTTTTGGCGTTCATAATATCATTACATGTGTAGATTTTTTTTTTAATTGCCCTTCTGTATGTTAGCAAGGACCAGTGGTGTCTCTCACCTTTTCACTGTCAGTGAAATTTTATGGCCACATAAATTGTCCCTGTACCAGACTGCTGTAGGACTTTTTCTGTATTTCCTAAGAAGTAATGTGCTCTTCAAAACTGAACTAAGATTTTAAAAACCTGGGAACTCATTTAAGATCTGCCACTGACCAGTCAAGTAAACTTTGAAAATTTACAGCCTTTATGAGGCTTTATAGATTCCTACCTAGAAACTGGGACAAGAAACACTCACTCTGGCTTCCTTCTTATAGCAGAGTGGTTAGGAGCGAGTCATATATGAAAGTATTTTAAAGTTATGAAGTCCAATGCAGAAATAAAATGTAATTCTTTGAAGTCTATTATGTTGCATTTTGAAAAATGGTTTGATTTCTGCTATTGACATCACATAGCATACATCAAATGTGGTCAGCCAAATACACTTCTGAATATCATCTTAGTCCAGTAAATTATGCACCACATCTTCCAGTGTATTGATTCCACATTCATTATATGGTCATTCAAGGCTTGAGGTCAAAGGTCATACTTCCGGTACCAGATGACTTTATGGAAGGCTGACTGCAGCACCTCCTAGATGCGAGGCTGGGGCTTGGTCTGTTTATCCACTGATGTATCTTGAAAACTTAGAATGGTAATTAGCTCATACAAGCTCTCAATAAATACTTTCTGAATGACTGAAGGACTTCCCTGTAATACTGGAAAGATCTGAGGGCAAATGGAAAACTGTGGTCAGCTATTCATCGCTTATTCTTTAAAACAACCATGTATGTTCATTAGGTTGCTCTTTTCTCCCACCCGCTCAGCGCAAGCTGTTTTATGCTATACTTTCAGGAAAATGTCAGTACACTTAGCTCTTTCATAAAACTTAATCATACACAGATAGCATTCATGCCTCGAGGTTTAAAAACACCTCAGTGAAGTTCAAGGCAATAAACAGCACAACAGTTTCTCTGCAATGTCTTTTCCATCATTAAGATTCTATATTTGTTTGTACTATTTTTATTAGTAGGAATTATATGCACCTAGTGGAAAATTCATATAATACAAATGATCAATATGTGTCTCCCTCTAATGCTCTCTCTACACGTCTACAATCTTTTCCAGAAATATGCAGTTACCAGTGACCTTACATATTATTGCAGATATATCTCTGAATATCTAAATGATATCATACTATATACAGTCTTGCATCTTGCTTTTTTCCTAAAATATATATCTTGGTTGTTATTTATCTTAGTTTATATATATGTTTTTAATTTTTAATCGCCATAATCACATATTAATCCATTATATTGTTAGACATGATTTATTTAATAAGTTCTTTATGTTGTTTTCAATCTTTACTGCTACAACATTGGGATAAATATCCTTATCCAAATGCCTTAGGCTGAAATCTGAAAATACATGCAGGACACAATGAAAATGGAATGACTGTATTAAATACAACTTTTATTTGGGCTACTTAAATCAAATTACAGGCACACCTCAGAGATACTGTGGGTTCAGTTCCAGACCACTGCAATAATGTGAATATCACAGTGAAGTGAGTTCCAGAGATTTTTTGGTTTCCCACTGCATATATAAGTTATGTTTACACTACACTGTAGTCTATTAAGTGTACAAAAGCATTATGTCTTAAAAAATACACATACCTTCATTCAAAATACCTTATTGTTGAAACATGCTAGCCATCATCTGAGCCTTCAGCAAGTCATAATCATTTTATTCTGATATTTGTACTAAGGAGTGATGTAGAATTCAATTTTATTACTGTGTTTTTCTCAGGTGGTTGGCAGTATTACCCAATTCTACTTATTCAAGAATAAGTAGAATTATTTCTTGAGGAACTGGAAGTCAACATTATAAACTAAATTTCTGCTCGGGCATCTATTTCTGAGTTCACTCTGCTAGCCCATTGATCTCTCTCTATTTTTATGCATATTTACCCAGATACGTTGGCTTCTAAAACTATATACATATTGAAATATCTTACAGGTTTAGTTTTTTACCTATTATTCTTTTTTAAAGACTCTCCCTGGCAATTCTTGGAATAGTTTTATTCCAAATAAACCCTATAATTACCTTCTTTGGTTGAAAATAAAACTCATCTTGGTGTTTTTTTAAAATTAATGCTGCACTAAATTTATGCTCTCTTTGTAATATGGATTCAAGAAAAATGTGTGTCTTTCTAGTCAAGTATTTTTTAAGTGTTCCATTTCATTTTTATTTTTATTTATATATTCTAATTTTCCTGTGAAGATTTGCCAAAGTAAGTTTATCCTACTCTATTACTATTTTAATGGCCTATTTTACTTTATCTATATGGTTGCTTTCTAGATGGTTGTTTTTATGTAGAAATTATCTCTCTCCTGATAGATAGATGATATATAGGTAGGTAGGTAGGTAGATAGATAGATAGATAGATAGATAGATAGATAGATAGATTGACAGGCAGGCAGACATTGGTTTGCCTATTGTTTTTTCTCAGCCACATAACTAAAATTATTTTATATTCCCATTTTTTTTTCAGTTTATATACATGTGCTTTTAAAGGTATAGTTCCATTACTTCAAATACTCTACCTTTGAATTTCTTCTTCAGTCTAAATATATCAAATAATTTCTCCTGAAAATATTAGATATTTTTGATATTAGAATTCCTATATGTGTTCTTACCTTTATAGGTAAAACTTCTAATTCTCCATTAAAAATGATACTGGCTTTTGCTTTGTCTATGTGTATATCTGTATATCTGTATCTATATTCATATAGCTATACCTATATCTACATATCTACATATACATATATTACAATGCAGGTTCTGTAAGTGTGTGAATATATATATAAAGCTATAGTTTCTTTACTTACACCATGAACCTCTTTCTATACTTGCCATATGTGACCCTTGAAGAAAATCACCGAGGCAGGTGAAATCTTCTGGGATTCAGACAACAAATCTTTAGGTTCATGAGTGATCCAGTCAAGCGCAGTGGAAAAATAAAATTAATGGGCCCTTCTCTCTAATTTAGGTAAGATAAAGCTTCTAAGAGTAGAGTGAGTGTATCATAGTGGTAAAAAAAAAAAGAAAGAAAGAAAAAAGAAAGAAAGAAAAGAAAGAAACAAACAAACAAAATTTATCTTTTCTATTTTTTTTGTGTGTGGGGGTCTGAGGAGAATGATAAGGAGTGAATATGAGGATGTTCAGTATCAGACAAAAGGACACATCCTTTTAGTAATAAAGTAAATTGAAAAGAGTTGTAGCCCCAAGTCTGTTCCTAACTGTGTCATTTAATACAATGCCACACCTTTTTTCTCAATTGAAGTGTGAGAAATGTACCGTAGATAATGCCAAAATATTTTTCATATTTAATCTTATTCAAATTCTGTCAATTAACACAATCTAGAAACTGACTACTTGGCAAAATAGATTATGAGACTAGATTATAATCTCCATTTATGCATTTTGGTTCCCTACAGGTTCAAAATTTAGAGAAATAAGATATTTCAACGCTTCTATTTCTGCGTGTTCGATCCTCATTTTCATTTGTATAAAAAATGGGGAATTAATTCAGAATATATTTCTTTTTAATTTTGCATTCTGTCAAGCTTTTTTCTAATTTTGTTGAAGAGTTTAAACTTTTATGTAAAGTTAAGCTCTACTCAAATGCAGATTTCTTAGTTGCTGAAGTTAGGGATTGGAAAATAGGGATTGACATGGAGATGGTGAGTTCTAGTATTTCTACTTTTTTGTGGGAAGTAAATCTCAATGTTATGGGTAGTTTAACAATGTTATTCAGAATTGTGATGAAATATTTTTCTTCTGCTGAGCAGGTGCACGCATCATTACCCATGCCAAATCATTTTAGTGTACAGAATTAGAAATACCAAAATATTTGCCCATGCTACTTTGTGCAGGGCACATGCCTGTCACCGGTCAAGCTTGAGATCTACAGAGTGGAGGCTGTGCAATTGGGCTTGCCATCACTCTCCTCGAGGTTCTTGAAAACCAGATTCAGTGTCACCAAAGAGCCTATGAAACATGAGCAGGAAGGAAGGATCACTAATAAGGAATTCCTGGCAAGCAGCCAGTCCCCCTGCACTGATGCCCTGCTCACTTTAATGTAGCTCCACTGGGCTGGATACACGTGGAGGATGGATGACAGCAGGATGCTGAAACAGCTGCTGGGTGATAAGCTGAAGTGGGACAAACGTATGTGGGCAGGCAAGGAGGAGTGTGGATATTAGGATGTTTGCTAACGGGCTGCTGAACGCCACACGGCAGCTTCATGGCGCTGTCTGATCGTAGAACAGTGCAAAAGAATAGTGTCAGAGCTCCATCTTGGCTCTTAACTTTCAGGAAAAAAAAAAGTGCTTCCCGTCTGCCCCCCCCCCCCAATAATATAAGGGAATCAAAGAAACAAAGTTCTTTTCTAGAATGCTGGACTAACTTTTACTTTGACATGCACTCCCTTAAACAGTGAACAGACAGATATCTAAATGTTTTGATCTTTCCTCTGTAAAAGCAGCAGGTTCTACATTTCCAGCCTTCAGAATATGTGCTTTTAGCTTTCTTTTCAAATCCTGTAGATCAGCATGAGAAAAAAAGAATGGCACGAGCTGAGGCAAGATAATAAAAAATAAAAGAACAATTAAGAAGTAAAAAAAAAAAAAAATCTGTACTTCTTTTCTAACAATGAAGCCCTCTCCTGGTGGGCTTTGTGTATTTTTGGAGATTAAATTAGTCTTCAGTTGGTGCTAAGACTCGAAGTTGTTATCTGAAAGAACAAGCTTTATGTTGGTAGAAAAATAAAGCCTACAATGTTTATCATTTTAGAAGAAATATGCGGTCTGAACCCATTTAAGTGGATGTGGTATTCATCAGATACAGTATGCAAGAATCACTGGTTGAATGCTCATAATTTGACCCCAAGTTTGAAGCCGACTGCTGGATTGTGTGTTGTTGTATATAAATGTACACTTTGCATATATGACTGGATTCCAGTCACTTTTTGTACTTGGGTTTTTGGACTTAAAATCAAGATATTTAAGATATCTTCTAAGCTCTGCAATGATTAACCACTATTCATTCGTTTACTCATATTTTTGTTGCACATCACCATGTACTTGACAAAATGCAAGGAACTAAGGGTACAAAAATGATTAAGAAATATACAATTCTTGAGCCCCAGGAACATGCATATTTATTGTTTAAAGCCTGCTTTACCTGGTTCTGTCCAGGGATACTAAGTGACACAAAACATGACAGCTACTCATGAGAGGCCAACATTTCCCTGGAGAAGTATGCACCACATGCAAAACAAATAATAAAATGATAATCGTAATTATCTAGTGAGTTCTTCAGGGCAGACAAACTTTTTCTAACAAGGACTAGAGAATTAATATTTTATGCGTTGTGAGCCGAATGGTTTCTGCTACATCTATTCACCTCTACCTTGTAGCACAAAAGCTGCCATAGACAAAAAGCATAATGGGTGTAATTGTGTTACAGTAAAACTTTATTCACAAAAATAGGTAGTGTGCTGGATTGGGACTGTGCTTTGTAGTGGGTCGGCTTCTACCTCAGAAAGTAATTTATACAGGAGTTAGGGAAGACAGGGAAATCACAGCAGAAGGTCAGAGAGAAGGTACACAGTATTAAAAACACTAGAAGAAAAAGTGGTTCATACCCATTTTACAGAATTTTAGCAAAATAATTAGAATATACCCTATATTATGGAACAGTACATGGATTCGTTTTTTCTGGACCCAAACTCTGCTATGCACCTCAAGTTTAACTCCCATTTTATTTAGCTCATGTACATGTTGTTTTAGCCTTTCTTTGGTTTTGAGCTTGGTCCCTAGGAAGAATGTAGTCCCTGGATCTCTAATCACTCAATGGGCTATCACACACGGACTGTTTACTTGGTTTTGTATTGGTTGACAGGCACAGACTTCTGCACTTGCTAGTGAGAAGAAAAAGATGAAGTATGGAGTGTGTGTACATAAGAGTAGTAGAAAATTGGCATGCGATGGGAAAATACAAAAACTGGGCAAGATTTTGAGGGTTTGAAAGAGGGGGAATGGTAAGAAAGCACATGAACCTTCTTTGGGACTGCAAGCATGCCATTCCCAATGGCATCCTTAAAAATTTGATGGTTATTGTTGGATGATGCCATCTTGTAGAGAGGACATGGAAAAGTTCTATATTAGTTGTGAGTCTATGAATATTTCACTAATCTGAATATGCATTCCCTTTCCAAAATCCTACATGTAGTCTCCATAATTAAGCATTAATAATTTAAGATGGTCTTTGAGGTCTCTGAGGATTTCCAATTATAATATAAAAATTGCAGAACCTTACCATTACCGTTCTTCTTTTGTAAGTTAATTAAATAAAAAGCTACAAATAATTCATTTTTTAAGTACCAAATAGATTTTAAATAAATGCACTTGCAAAGTGTCAATTCGTGTTTTGCTTGGGACCATTTAGGAAATATTTCTAAAAGATCTTAATACTTTATGGTTCTGCAGAGGTCTGTGTTTTCCAAGTAACATCTCTTCTGCTTGGCTCTTGCATTCCATATGTAACATAATCCCCCAACTTAACATCCTTCATCTGACTTCTATCTTATCCTTCCAAGGAGTTTTTCTTGACCTAACTTAGGAGGGTTAAGTACAAACCACATCTGCTTGCTTAGTGCTGTCATGATACCATCATCGCATGGATTTCTAATTGCTTATGTTTTTCTCTCCATTAGAATATGAGCTTTGGAATACAGGAATTATTTTCTGTTTTAGTAGCCATTGCTTGTGCCTGGTGCATTATAGGCAGTTAATAAATATTTGAACGGACAAATGAATGATAATTTCCTACTGTACTATGTAAGTATTATGAGTACATCCCAGAAGCTACAAGAAACCATTTTGCCTTAGAGTGATAACTGATATCCTATGCATCTCATCTTCATAGCCTCTAATTTATTCATGTTTATATTCAACACACAATTGAAAAGAATACATAAAAGTTACAAACACCATCGTCTGTAGTGCTGGTGTTTCTGACCTTGGACAAAGACAAGTTGAGTTCATTACTACTGTCATCAGCTGTGATAATTTTGGTTCGTCATCAAGTGTCTCTGAGCTTTTTTTCCACATCTATCCATTGGTAATAGTATTCTTCATGGTTCCTCTGAGGGTGGAAAAGGTAATTTTTATAACGGCTTCTAAATGACATCATGAAATATAAACCATCATGATTATTTCATTTCTTTTCATATACAACTCTTAAGAATCACCAAGTAAAACATTCTTAACTGCCTCAAGGAGCAGGACTTGCCTTGGAATTTATATGAGATATTATTTCTAATAATCATCTATTTGTTCTTCAATCCTAACTCTTCCTACTGGTACAAATGTTTTAACAGCTATACATTTTAATAGTGTTATGTCTGCCTTTGCTCCTGTACCTCTAATGACTAGTGGAGAATTAAAGTATAACATGATTTAATTTTCTAACTAAAAAGAACTAGGGGACTAATCATGGTTCTTTAGTTTTTAATGAGAACGATTGGCCTTTAGATAGAGATGTGTGAAATGATGAGTTGTACGAAGAACATGCGTACTGCGGGTTGGATGTGCACGCCGGAGCTCCTGGAGGCAGTCACTTGGACAGCAGGATAACGATTCTGTCCTTTTCTCTCCTGAAAGGAATATAGCTACGCCTCTGGCACATCCAGACTGTTTAATGCTGCATGCCCACTCTCTGTGAAAGAGAGCTCGGTCCTCAGAACGTTAACTCACATTACAGTGTTTGCAGGAGCTTACGGTGCAGGAGAGAATCTTTAAAGAGACTTGCTGCCACATCCGCCACCCATCTCATTTAATAAAATGGCACAGTGGAGGTGTTTTAAAAGTCACACATCTTCTTCAGATCAGAGGAAATACAGCACATTTCTAAAAAGCACGTGGCTTGAATGGTGGAAGTAATTGCCTAGATCATTCATAGAGAACTAACAGAAAACTATTGTCACACTGTCCTGAAGTGTGCAAAATTTTTTTTAGTTACCTTTTTTAATTTCTACTTGCACCATTTGGAAAGGAGATAGAAAAGTAGATATTTTCAGATAGTGAGGTTAAATCCCATAGTAGGACAGATTTTTTTCTTTTTTTTAATCACCAAGTCTACCAATAACAAGGCCAAATTTAACCCCGGTCAAAATTTTTGTAACTCCTTTAACTGCACGTGAGTCTTCTAACTATTCATATCTTATAAATTGCAGAGGAATGGACTTAGAACTGGGGAGGAAGTAGAAAAGTGCCAAAGGATGTAACAGGGGTCCCAGGCCTAGGGTAGGGATGCTTAATTCTGGGTCGCTTAGTGAGTGAGATAAGCGCTTTGAAAGGGACGTTGACACTGGGGCCAACCCTTCAATCGTACGGTTTCCACGTGGGAGGCTTTCTAAAAACTTATCATGCCTAGGAAAGGAAGGCCGGTTCCAGTCTTTTCTTTCCAAGTTTCTACACCTGGCTTCTAAACTGGAGTCAGTTTGGATATCTGGATGGAGCTGCTGACAAATAAAACAGCTTTCTTCCATTCTGAACATTCTATAATTGGAAATGCAGTGAATAAAATGGAATAAGGTAGGGCGAAGAAGTGCTATGAATGCTAGTCTTAGAATCAGGGGAGGTGCAGCTTTAGAGAAGGTGTTCAGGGAAGGCCTGTTTGAACATGTGATAGCGAATCATGAAAAATGAGTAGGAGCATGCTCTGCAGGCAGCCTGTGCAAAGGTCCTGAGGCCACAGAGTTTGCTCTGCATTTGGAGTATCCTGAGAGAAAGGACAAACGTGGTGGGGTGGAAGAAGAAATAGAAGCCTGGTATCCTAGGGCTTTGAAACTATTTCAAGGAGTTAATTAAGAAATCTCAAGCATAGTGGATAAAAGTAAACTTTTATTTAATATCACTATATTAATCCATGTTCTGGAAAGCCAATTTCTTTTTATTCCTGAGAAGTGTCTTTCTAGTCATCTTTTTTTTTTTTTTTAAATCAGTCAGTGTGAAAACTTCCAGTCTCGTTTTGAACCTTTTATTTTGGAGTTTCATTTCTTCTCTCCTCCTGCTGGGGTGTAGGTCCTTCTTGGTGACAGAGCTGGGAAAGAGAAAAATATCAATGGCTCTTATTTTGTTGCTTCCTTTTGGTTTTACACCCCTCCCTACCAACTCTCATTGCCTCTCTGGCCAGCTCTGCTGGACACCAGCCTGTGTGTGGCAGGCACTGACCAGCAGTGCTGGACCCTGCACAGTGTGGGCGACAGTTCTTTGGAGGCCTTGCAGGACCTTCTCACTGCCCAGATCTCCGTTCTGATAGTGCCAACTCTTCCTCAGCCCTTTTTACCACCCGCATCATAGTCTAGCCAACAAAGGATAGGAGTGCAGGCTCCTACCTGCCAGCCAGCCAGCCCCCACTCTGTTACGCCTGCTGAGAAGAGCATAGAAGGTCTGTTAAGTTTGCTGCCTAAACAGGTATCCACCTGGGCAGGAGAATGCCAATCCCCCCTCTGGCAGCAACATCAGTCATTCCCTTGCAGTCTCCTGTCAGCTCTTTGGGGAGCTGGATGCCTCTCCTGTGGAGCAGAGCACTGTCCTCAATGCCAGTGATACTGGTGTCCACCTTGGTACTCTTAATCTTATAAGTATATATATTGGGGAGGAAACAGCATTTAATGTCTTGGACAAAACTCAAAATCAACAGATAAAGAAGTTAACATTCAATCACACTTGGAAAATAATAAATTGACTCTATAGCGTAGCAATTAAGAGTAGTATGAGCTTTAGAATAATGGACCTGTGTTCAAATTCTGGCTACTGGATTTGCTAGGACTTTAATTTTTAATTTGTAACTATAGGGAGAACAGTAATACCTCCCTTATGGGGTTATTGTGAAAAGTAGATGGCTCAGTCCCTCTAAAGCATATGCTGGAGTATTGGCATATATAATAAGGACTCCAGGAGTCCTAGCTATTATTTAGTCTGATTAATAATGATTTAATCTCTCTGACTGCTAAATTAAAAATAGACTGGATGGGGTTGAGCAGGGCATGGATGGGAGCAGAGAGAGCTTCAAGGCAGATGGTGGGAACGTAAATGAAATCTTACAGGGATTGAAATAGAATGATGCAGTTAGAGGTGGCAAAGTACTCATTTTCATTGTGTATTTCTAGGTGGAACTGTCAGGACTTATAGAGGAGCTTTTCATGGGGCTTGATGTAAAAAAAAGGAACCGAGGATGGCTGACATCTTCAGCCTGGGAATCTAAGAAAGCAATTAGGTATTTGAAGTCATGAGTTATATGAGATCAGAAATAAAAAGAAACAAAAACATAAGGATCAGAAAGGAAGAAGCTAACTTGTCTTTATGCACAGATGATATAATTTTCTACATAGGACTATTCAGAGACTCTATGATATGCTATTAAAATTTAAGAATATGATATAGATTTAAAAATCTATATGAAAAAAAAAACTATGGTTTTTATAGGAAGAATAATGGATCCCCAAGTATGTCCACATCTTGATCTCTTGAGTGAGGACTATGTTGCCTCACATGATGGAAGAGACTTTGGAGATGTGATTAAAGTTAAGGATTTTGAGATGGCGAGATCTTTGTGGGCCCAGTGTAATCACATGAGTCTTTAAAATCTGAGAGCCTTTTCTGGTTGGATCAAAGAGAGTGCAGTGATGGAGGGAGATTCTGAGAGATGAGATGGCAGCAAGAGAAGGATTTCATGCTCATTCCAGATTTCATGATATCGGGGGTTATGTGCAAGGACTAAAGAGAGGCTTCTCAGAGTTAAGGGTGGCCCCCTAATGAACATCTGGCATGGAGGCAGAGACCTCCGACCCCTCGCTCTTACAGCTGCGTGGATCTGCTCTGCCAGTGCCTGGATGGGCAAGAAAGTACGTTCTCCCCTATGGATCGGAGCGTAGTGTGCCAACACCTTAATTGTAGCCCATTGAGACCAGGATCAGATGTCAGATAACGTGAGAAAATTAACATAAAGTTCACCCGCTTTAAGCGTACACATCTTTGATGTTTAGTAAATTTATAGAGCTGACTCCAGTCCAGTTTTATAACATTTTAATCACTCCTGAAACATCTGAGATGACAATTTGCCATCATTTTCAGTCTGACTCCCAGACAACTGCTGTCTGCTTTCTATCTAAATAGATTTGTTTGTTCTGAAAATTTTATATAAATCAAATCTCACAATATGTAGGTTTTTTGTTTTTGTTTTGTTTTGTTTTGTTTTGTTTTTGTATCTGGCTTCCTTCAGCTAGCACAATGTTTTCAAGGCTCATTTCTGGCACAGCATGTATCAGTATTTTGTCTCTCTTTTTTAATGACTGAATACTATTCTACTATATGGCTAACCCACAGTTTTATTCCTTTACCACTTCATGGAGTTTGGGGTTGTTCAAAGTTTTTACTGTTATGAATAAAGCTGTTCTGAACACAAGTCTTAGTGTGTGGACCATGATGTGTTTTAGGCAGATACCTAGTAGTAAAATTTCCAGGTGATAGCCTAAGTTTATGTCAACGTTTTAAGAAACAGCTCAAAGGGCTGTACCATTTTATGTTCTCATTTACAGTGTGTGGGGATTCCGGTCTCTCCATATCTTTGCTTGCACTGTTGATTGCCTGCCTTTTGAATAATAGCTGTTCTAGAGGATGTAAAGTAGTGTCTCACAAGGTTTTAATTTATAGTCCCCTCATGACTGGTAATACTGAGCGTCTTCTCATGTGCTTATAAGCCATTCATAGATTTTCTTTGGTGAAACATCTATTCAGTTCATTTGCCCATTTTTTAATTGGCTTGTTTTTCTTATTATTAAATTATAGAAGTTTTTTGTATGTTCTAGATATGAATAATGATGGTAAAATTGGATATTCTCATGAAAACTATTTAGACATTTACCTCATATCATATACAATTAACTTAAAATGGATCATGTGCCAAAATGTAAAGGTTAAAACTATAAAAATTTTAGAAGATATTTCTTTCTCTCTCTCTCTCTCTTTCTCTCTCTCTCCCCCCCCTCTCTCTCTCTCTTTCATCTACCTCATCTATCTCATCTGTCTATCATCTATCATCTGTCATTATCTGCTTCACGAATCTTTTCTCATAGCCCGTGACTTATCTTTTTTTTTTGAAGGAGTATCTTTTGAAGCCAAAAATTTTGTTGTTGTTGTTCTTATTATTTTAATGAAATCCAATTTATATTTAGTTTTTCTTTAATGGATCATCACTTTGGTGTCATATCTAAGAACCCCTGGCCTAAAATAAGTTCATAAAGATTTTTCTTCTGTATATTATTCCACAGGTTTTATAATTTTAGCCTTTATGTTTTGGCATATGATCCATTTGAGTTATTTTTTTTTCCTGTATGAAAAGAGGTGTCCCAAATGGTAATTGTCTTAAGAATATTCAATTTTCCTAGCAACTTTTGTTGAAAAGACTATCTTTTCTCCCATCGCCTTAGCACATTTATCAAAAATCAATTAAACATAAATGCTACGGTTTATATCGGAATTCTGAGTTCAAGTCCATTGAGCTATATCTTGTCATTATACCAATGTCACCATGTCATGATTATTGTAGATTTATAGTAAGCTTTGTCATGGTTCTTTTTCAAAATTATTTTGGCTCTTGCTGGTTCTTTTTATTCTCCTTTAGATGTTAGAATAAGCTTGTCAGTTTTTGCAAAAAAAAAAAAATCTAGTTTTAATAGGGGTTGTGTTGAACCTACATGTAAAACTATAGAACACTGCCATTTTAACAGTCACGCTCTTTCCAATGCATGGACGCAGAATCGATGTTTTCTTGTTTTCGGAGAACAGGTTTTGAACTCTTTTTTGATAAATGTATTCTCAAGTGTTTTATTCATTTTGATGATATTCTGAATGAAATTGTTTTTTCTAACTTCATTTTCAGATATCATGCATTCTTATAAAAGGGATGTTCGATAATTCATGGGGTGGTAGAAGACTACAGTGTTTTGTGCGAAGCACTGGAGGGTATATTTGGAAATATTGAATTCGATTTTAAAATACTTTGCATTTGAATTATGATTTATACAGAAAGATGACCTAAATAGTGGTGAAGAAAAATTAAAGCTAGAGGGAAAGAGACTGGGAAATGGAGATCCTTGCAAAAAAAAAAAAAAAGAAAAGAAAAGAAAAAAATGGTCAAGGTGTGTAGAAGAGTGTCTGGGCAAAAACAATAGTGGAGACAATTATGCTTTCCAAATAAACTTGGAGGTGAATATCTACCTTATATCTATTGAGCCCAAAAATAACATTCAGAGCCCATTACCTGTCTGGACTATTTGAGGGGCTGGGGGAATGCTCACACAGGTGAAAGATTAAAAAAAAAAAAAGTAAAATAGGCATGAGGAAACAATGTTTTTTAAAGCAATATTTTTGACAAATTATTTATAAATTTCTATATTATATGTAGCATTTTAATACATGCTTCCTGTGTTTTACATAATATGAAGACATTTGCAAAGATTTGGTTTATAGCTTTATAATGAAGCAAAAAATGATAACTAAAATTACACCTATTCCTTTGCTTTTGCTGAATCTTCTCCAAATTGTATAAAGTTGTGATAAGCATTAAATGAGGTGATATCTAGTACAGTACAAAAAATTGGCAAAAAATTTTTCACTCAACAACTGTTAGTTTTTTGTTTTCTTCCCCTTATCATTTATATTCAGTATTTATTGAAAGAACAAGTATGCTTGACATTCAGAAAGGATGTTTCCTCTAAAGATTTTTTTATATATTATAAAGGCAAAATTAAGATTAAAAAAAACACCAACATAAATGTTGCAGTATACATTCTAACAAGAAGGACAAGAAAATGAGTCTGCAATTAGATAAAACTGCATCTTTTTCAAAGAATTGTATTATTAAATATTCAAGATTACAAGCATTAGTGAGGACGTAAACTCGAAGACATACCTTTTTGCAAGGCTTCTGACAGTAACTAACCATTAGAGAAACATTAAATGAAACACTGAAAGGAGAAAACAATTCAAGAAATGGACCAATTTGAACAACTCAAACGTACCACTTTAGAAGGCACATTTAGAGAACAAAAGACGGAAGAGAATCAGAAAGAAAAAATCATTTAAAGACAAAGTGGCCACTGTCCATTGATTGAGAGGTCACACTTTAAATCACTTTGACAGCTGAAAAGGAAAAAGAATATAGTTTTCCCAGAAGGTAGTTTTCAAAAAATTTTTTAAATAACTTACTATAAAGAGAAGGACACTAAAGCTGACCTAGAAATGACTAAGAGATTTAGTTGTAGAAGATATGACCAATGTAGGACTAAATCCAGACAAAGGACATTTAAAAATTGGATGCAGAATAGATGAAGGGAGCAAGCTGGTAACGTGGCATTTTCTAGCTCCTCTGGAAAGTGTCTCTCCCTCTAGCAATATTATACCCTTCCATTCAGTTTAAATCTAATCTTATTTTTTCCAGCACGATCTGGGTTTATGACAACTTTCATCTTTTCTTAGCAGAGGCATTTATTCGATATATTGCTCATGACAAATTCTCTCAAGATTCGAATTGTAAAAACAATAGCAACACCAAAACACATTTTGAGCCATTCCTTATTTCTCACTTTATAAATCTTAAGCAGGAAAATATTATCTATCAACTTTGGTATGTATTTTGTAAAATATATTAAAGATGAATCAATAAAACGAATTGTGATTTGCTTTTCATCTGACAGAGTTGTCATCAGACAGGGTTGGCGTTCATGTTGTAACTCGGGAAATTTTTTTTTCTCGGTTTCATTTTGAATGTTCCACGGTCCTGCCTCTCAGTCTTATTCCAGATACACACGGAGAAGCCTGGAGAAATGAGAGAGTTATCTGAGTGATCTGAACAGATGCCCAACTTTCACCTGAATTCTGAGCATGTCAGCAAGCATGACTTGAGGATTAGGGTCTCAGATTGGGAGTGAACCTGTCTGGACATGACCTCAGGTTACTCCACTCAACGTCACTCATGTTCTAGTCTCCTCTATAGGAGACTATATGGGCTAATAATAAAATTGATACAATAATTTTTATGAAGACGAAGTGAGGTAATGCATGGAAGTTCCATCATATAGTTCCAGGAGGAGTAATCACTCAGCCAGCATTAGGTATGGTCACAGTAATAATAGATGTGATATCAGTATTAGTAACAATGGGAGTATTAGTGATGGCAGTTGCAGTATCAAATTTGGCCCGACTTCTCAAAAAATAACTTTTATTTTACTTTTATTCTTGAACCTCAGGCTGAGTCCAATAATACATAAAGTGAGGAAAATAAATCATGATAAAAATGACCTCAGTTTATAATACTTTTATTCTGTGACTGGTATTTTACATGTAAGCTCCCTTATCTCCAAAAACAGCCCCCAGGGAAAGAATACCAGTGGAACTCCAGTGAGAGGTGGCTCACCCTTCTGTAACTGGTTTCATTTTAAAAGGGGGATTGTCCAATTTACATGGGAAGCTATGGGTTTATCGGGGATGGAGGTGATCTCAGAATGTCTCGTGACTCCACGGCGAGGCCCTGTGCTTTGCTCTTGCAGACGAATGAGAAGATGGGTAGGCACCCAGAAAGGTGGCAACTCTAGCAGATAGTCAGAAATTCTTATTTATAGCTGGGAAATTCTTATTTATAGCTGGGAAATTAGGATTCCGACACAGTGAGCAATTTTAAACCCTCAGAGTTATCGTGAGAATCCAAACGTGTCTCTTTCACTGCCAAGCACGTGGCTGCCCACTGTGTTATACCAATGCTGTAGTTTCGCAGATCGTATTTCTAAAATGAATTCGAGTAGTAAGCATCAGATACCATGTCAGACAATGCATATTGGGGCCTGAAATGTAAGTACCAAGTAATCTTAATTCTCTTGATAATTAGAAAACTTTACTTAGTGCTGTAAAAATTACTAACGCTTCATCAAATCCACACTGAACTGATGTGTTTTCTTAAGTATCTGAGATTCTGTTCAGTTCGCAAACAGCTCAATTTCTATTTGTCATTCAGTTTATCAAGTTTCAGTAGTTACAGCATGCCTAGCAGACCCTCTCATTAGTAATGCCTCCCCCAAATCTGGAGAACGTTAGCATTTTCTTTCCTATTTTCCAGAAGATCTCATGGAGCCCCTGAGGGGATAAATGTACATATATAAAACATAACTCAATCATTATTATCCTCTACCTCAGAATCATTGGCCAGAGTTAAATAATAAGTATGAGTTACTTTTTGAACAGTCGTGGAGCTCCAAATGCATGCAAAAGAAAAAAATTTAAATTCACTAGGTTATGATTTCATAATGCTGAAGAGTCTGTGAATGTATTTATTTTATACTATCTTTACCTTTAATCTTTGACCCTTAAAGATCATTGATTAAATCGGTTTTATTCCCCAGATTTAACCTAGTTATTTGTTTTTTGCCATGAACCCCCCAAAACACACTCTTTTCCTATGTGCCTTTTGACATATTACAACAAATTGGCACAGTAATACACAGTCTATTGTGCTTTGTGGCATTATCAGTAATATAAATAGAATGTGCCTTGAGGTTATCTGCTTTTTGAGATGTTAGTGGTGATCAATTATTAAGCTATTGATGAAGTAAGATTAAGTTTTGTTGTAATTACCTGTTTTTTCCTCCTGTTTCTACCATAATATTCTTTATTATTGTGACTGTATAAATTGGTGAACAATAATTCCTTTCATTTTATTGTATAGACTAATGTGATCGCCACCCTTTGACTTAATTGCCTACCTGCCTTGAAATGTATTTACTCTATTTCTCTAGCAAATACAAATTTCAAATTTTGCATTGTGCAAAGACGTCTTCTTTTTAAAGCAATTCCAAAGTTAATGTTATCATAATCCTAAATAGATGAAGCAACGGTGAAGAAAACTGCAGAGCAAATATGAAATTTAATAATGGCTTTCCGACAGCCTGCCTTTCAAATTGTTAGGAATTCGTTAAACAATGGTTGAGCAGCGCTGACAATTAAATTACTCACATATGAGGTATCTAGCCATATTATGAATATTGCATACTACACAGCTCACATTTCTAAAGGGATGTAGACAACAAATTGGATTTCAGGTAATTAGCATGAGGTTTGAATTCCGTCTCCAGACACATCCCACTCTTTTCCCAAGCAAAAATAATCGGGATGTAACTGAATCAAGAGAGTTAACATTTAAAATGTTAAAGGATAAAAAAAAATGTAGAGCCCCGGCTACATTAGCAGTTTATCACGCTGTGAAATAGTTGAGGGCCAGAAGTCTTGCTAGTGACTTACACCTTATAGAGTTGCAAATATCTGGAAGAAAATAAGCCTTTTAAAGCTTGCATTCTGTGCAGTAGCGGCTCTTCTCTTTACTACAGGTAAACTTAGGCAGTTGCTAAAATTTGCACTATTAAATGTGCCACTGTCAGCATTGAAAGCTACAGAGTTTGAATTGATAACCACCACTTTTAAGACACATTGAGAAGCATCATCCACATCATTGCTACTGGACACCTTTTTCATGTTTATTTTTGTATGCATGTTTGTGTTTCTCCTTAAAGACAACAAAGCGTTCTATTAAGAATACTTGTGAAAAAAACAACAACAAAAGAACATAGAATGAGCGCCTTCATGTAGAGCCGTTTTGTTTGCTCATTGGCTGGAGGTCACAGGAAGCTGGGAAAAGGTAAGAAGTAAGTACAGAAGGCAGACCTCAACTTGGGAAGGTTTACAACATGTAGAGAACAAAGTCGATGCCTGTCTCTGCAATAGTGGGCTTCGATTAACCGTTTTTCAAAATAAACAATTTAATTTCAAAATAGTTTAGATTTACATAAAAATTGTGAAGAGTACAGAGTTTCTCCATACCTCACATTCAGTTTCTTTCATTATTACCTTTATTAGTATGATACATTCGTCACAATTAGTCAATGAATTAATATTGTTGTATTATAATTAACTAAAACACGTTCCTCGTTCAGACACTTTAACTAATTTCCTTTCCCTTTTCCACCTGCGATACCACATGACTTTCAGTTTTAATGTGGGTTTAGGCTCCTCTTGGCAGTAATCATTTCTCAGACTTCCCTTGTTTTGATGTCTTTGACAGTTTTGAGGGCACGGTTTAGGCATTCGATAACCCTCTATTAGGATTTGTCTTTCGTTTTTCTTATGCTTAGACTAGGGGTTAGGAGTTTAGGGGAGGAACACTATGGAGGTAAAGGGTCATTTTCATCACATCGTATCAAGAGTGCACAGGATCAATATGATTTTTCTCTTATTGTGGTTGTTCTTGCTTATCTGACTCAGCTAGTGTGTGTCAGGTTTCTCAACTGTAGTTACTTCCTCACTGTCCTATTTGAGAGGTTGTCACCCTGCTCCTTCCATTGTGTTCCTTTGACCTCCTTGTACCATAAGAGTTTTTGGTTCCTTTACAGTGCTTCAGGCTCATTTTGTATATCTGATGCCCCATCGGTTAACTTCTAATGTGACTGCAGATCTTTTAAAGAAAACAGGTTTATTTATTATAATTGACATACAATAAATTGCACATTATTACAGTGTACAATTTGATATGCTTCGAAACATGTATACTTTTGTGAAAACATCAAGGTAGTGTACATATCCTTCGTACACCCGAGTTTTCCCAGGATCCTTTGTAATCACTTCTCTGCTCATGCCCTCCCCTCCCCTCACCTTCCCCAAACACATTCTTTAAAAAGTTGAATGATATATTCTTTTTCAGTGACTTCTTTCACTTGGCATAATTGTTTTGAGTTTCATCCATGTGTCGTCTGTATAAAATAGTTGATTTTCTTTTATTGCTGAGTAGAATTCCTCGGCAATAATAAACTCCTTCGCACAAAATAAATATTTTTTCTCCATTCACCTGTTGATGGTTGTTAAAGTTGTTTCTAGATCTGGGCTTTTACAAATATAGCTGTTCTGATTAATTGTGTGTATGCTTTCATTACTCTTAGGGAAATGTCTAAGATGAGGCTACTTCATATGATATGTTTAACTTTTAAGAAACTGACAAACTATTTTTCAAAGTGATAATACCATTATATGTTCCTAACAGCAATGTATGAATGTTCCAGTTATTTCACGTTTTCACCAACACTTAGAATATTGTCATTTTTCATATTGAACATTGTAATTCATGTGCAGTGTTATCTCATTGTGGCTTAATTTGTATTTTTCTAATGAGCAGAGCTGTCGAGTATCTTGTCATGTGAACATCTTCTTTCATCTGAATATCTTCTTTGATCCAGTATTCAGTCCAATATTTGATCTTTGTAAATAATATTCTGTGCTTTCTTATCATTATGCTTCATATATTCTGGGTATAAACCATTTATCAGAGACTGACTTGTAAATATTAGTTCTCATTCTGTGACTTGGTTTTCATTCTCTTAATAGTGATATGTAAAAGTCAGAAGTTTTTTTGGAGGGATGGGGCGATGAAGCATCATTTATCAATGTTTTTATCTTCTGGTTTGAGTGTTGTATTCTATCTAAAATGTTCTAATTCAATGTCACAGAGATGCCCAACTTTGTTTTCTTTTAGAAGTTTACAGCTTTAGAGTTAACATTTAGGTTTATGGTCCATTTTGCATTAACTTTCAGTGAAAAATATGGTTCAAGGTTCATTTATTGCATATAGATATTCAATGGTTCATCACCATTTGTTAAAAAGACTATTACTTTCTTCAATTTTGTCAAAAATTAACTGACTCTATACTTGTGGGTCTATTTCTAGGCTCTTTATTTTGTTCCATTGATCTGTTTATCTTGATGGAAATGCCACGCTGGGTAGAACAAATTTAATAACATAATGTTCTTATATCTTACAAGTAGAAAAACAGTGTACCTCTAACATTATAATCAGGACTACAACATATTACTATTTATTCTTGATAGTTTAATATCTTAATAATAGAAACATATGCCAATATAAACCTCTTAATTTTTGTAGAAGAAGCTATTGATATCTAGGCATTTATTTCCTATAGATGACCATTTTATTAGGTTTTAAGTTTTAATTTTAAAAGACATACAGGAAACTCATAAGAGACATTGGATTCCTATAATTTTATTACATTTTCTAGAGACTGT
Source organism: Macroglossus sobrinus (assembly GCA_004027375.1). NCBI lineage: Eukaryota > Metazoa > Chordata > Mammalia > Chiroptera > Pteropodidae > Macroglossus > Macroglossus sobrinus. The sequence goes on from PVKZ01000733.1 coordinate 556,123, forward strand.
GCTCTAAACCCTTTCATTTATTTAGTTCAATTCAACTAACAACTGTGTTCCTGTCACAGAATTAGGATTCTAAGGATACCTATAAGCATAAAACAAACCGAGTCTATTGTTGAGAAGTACACAGAAGATAGAAGACATCATACAAATATGATAAATACACTATTATAATCTCCTAATTCACGTCTACATTTTCAGTGAAAACTGTTAACTTTCTAAAATACAAAATTTGACCATGGCATTCACATGATTAAAATATTCGACAATTTTTCCCTAGAAGGTAATAGTATAACTCCTAAACTATAATTTTATGCATCTCATTAGTGGTATGATATATTTTTAGACATTTTGCCTCTTTATTATCCCTTCTTTATTCTCTATATGTAGGCATTTGTGTTTTTTATTTTAGATTTCTCAATTCTATTTACTCAAATTGAAAATATTAGGGTCCATTAAAAGTATGAGAATATATATAGGATGAACAGTTTTCAAGTGAAAAATCAGGTATATCTCCAGAGAACTACCACTGTAAGCATATAGACTTTGCATTTTTTTATTAGCCATTCTAATTTCACCTGAGTAAGTCTGGTTAGCTTCATATAAATTACATTATGTGGAGCAGTTCAGTTGCTTTAAAGTATAGCAATCAGTGCGACTCAGATGGGTAAAATCAAAGCAAAATGCAAAAAATCAATAGGACATGAGTAAAAATCATCTTGTTCAGAAAATGACTATTTCATCATGCTAATTCAAATTTCATAGGAAAGATAAAGCCATGCAACAACAATTTTCTCCTTTTAACAAAATAAAATAATATAAAATATAAATAAATATAAAATAACTAATATAAAATATAAATAATAAATATAAAATAACCAATATAAAATATAAAATATAAATAATAAATATAAAATAACTAATAAAATATAATAACTAATATTAGTTATTATATTTCTTTTTAAGGAGAAAACATACAGACATCATACAGAGAAAACATACAGAGATGTCAGCCTCAGAGATCCTCATGGGGAAGGCTGAGAGAAGCATTTGAGGTAGCTGCATTGTACTTCCATTCTTCTCTTTGTCCAGTCCTGTGTTTCTCACTCTGTTTTAAGTGCTGTTCTCTAAAGCACTCAGCAATAAACATGTAACTGTACAATACTTTTAGAAATAAGGAAAACAATGTAGCCCTTTAAGTTAAAAACTAAATAAATGTGATTAACATTATATTAAAAACAATTGAGAACAGATTTAGTTTGAGGAAACTGCAAATATACCAAATGAAAGAAAGATATTGAAAATATAAAGAAGTTAAGAGAAATAAAGGAAAAATTGAGATTAGTTATGTTTAATAATATTTGCATAGTGAAAGGTGAGTGAAAATAGGGGTCTATATTCAGGCTCTTTATTTTGTTCTGTTGATTGATTTATCTTGATGGAAATGCCACACCTTGTGGACCATATTTTAATAAACAGGAGAAGTGATGTCAAAAAAGAGATTGAAAAAAATTTTTCCAAAAATTGAAAGGCAAAGGTCCCCCAAATCAGAACACAAAGTGAACACTGTGAAGGCCAAATAACACACAATTAGTTAAAAACAATGTATGTAAAAATAAGTTCATACAGGCAATCAAAAGGAATAGAAAGCTAACCTACAATGGTTAATAGACACATTGACATCTAACTATTCAGAGCAACAACAGAATTCAGATGATACTATAATACAAAAAATACATATAATTCAGCTAAAACTTTTAAAACATTTAGTAGTATAGGTTAAATATATAGATATCTTTAGAGAAGGATTGAAACTTTATCTTTAGCAGACACTCAAAGTAGGAAGTAAAATAATATGTACTTTAGAAAGAAAAAAATTAAACCTTAACGAAGGGAATGAGATTCAAGAAGTGATCAAAAGACTTTGGCAAATTTAAATAAGTATCAACTAGAAATATAGTAGTAATTATGGTGGCAAAGATTTGGAGTCTAAGACAAATTAGAAATGCATTATTGAGTTAAAAAAACATTGAAGAGAGATTGCATTTTAGCATCCTTTTATTAATTTTGACTGTATAAAATTAAGTAGTGATAATAAAATGTTAAGCGAAACTGCCAAAAGAACAGAATTAAAATGGGTAGCTTTCTAGCCAGATGAAGAAATAATAACATATTTTAGAAACCCTATTATCCAGGTAGACTCATTATGGTAATACGACTACTTTAAAGCAGAAAACCTAACTGATGGCACAGAAACAGAACACAGCCTGAGGAGGATGTGATCCTGTTTCACTATTTGAGACAGAGGGAGGGGCCGGGAGCTAAGGAATACAGGTGGCTTCTAGAAACTATAACAGGCAATAAAATGGTCTTCAGAAAGGAAAGGGACCCTGCCCGGACCTTGACTTTAGTTCACCGAGATCCATCTAGGACTCCAGGACTATAAAATAATAGAACTGAGTAGCTTCAAGTCACTAAATTTGTGGTAATTTGTTATAGCATCAAAGAAAACTAATACAGTGATGATAAACAAAAATAACTACTTGGCAGTTGAGTAAATTTTCACCACCACAACCAACAAAACAAGAAACTGAACACAATTAGAAAATCTAATTTTACTTAGCATAATACTTTCTAGTTTTATTCATGTGTTGCACATGATAAGATGACATTTTTTATGACTGAGTAATATTTCATTGTATATATGTACTACAGCTGCATCCATTCATCTGTCAGCAGACACTTAGGTTGCTTCCATATCTTGGCTATTGTAAATGACGCTGCATTGAATGTAGAAGTGCATAGATCTTTCTGTTAGTGTTTTGGATTTCTTTGTATAAATACTCAGAAGTGGAATTGCTCGGTCATATGGTAGTTTCATTTTCAATTTTTGGAGGAACTTTCATATTGTTTTCTATAGTGGCTGCACTAATTTACAGTCTCACTAACAACACACAAAGTTTCCCTTTTCTTCACATCCTCCTCAGTACTTGTTGTTTGTTGATTTGTTGATGATAGGCATTCTGACAGCTGAGAAGTTATACTTCATTGTGCTTTTAATTTGCATTTTTCTGTTGATTAGTGATGTTGAGGACCTTTACATGTCTGTTGGCCACTTGTATATCTTCTTTGGAGAAATGTCTATTCAAGTCCTCTGTCCAAGTTTAATCTAATTTTTTTTTTTTGGTTTTAAGTTGTATGAGTTCCTTATGTATTTTGAATATTAACCCCTTATCAGATATATTATTAGTGAATATCTTCTCTCATTCATTAGATTATCTTTTTATTTTGGTGATGGTTTCCTTCTCTGTGCAAAAACTTTTCGTTTGATGTAGTCCCATTTGTTTATTTTTTCTTTTGTTTTCTTTGCCCAGGGAGACATATCCAAAAAAAAAAAAAAATTGTTGCTAAGAGCAATTTCAAAGAATTTACTGCCTATGTTTTCTTCTAGAAGTTTTATGGTTTCAGGTCTTACATTTAAGCCTTTAATCCATTTTGAGTTTATTTTTGTACATAGTGTGAGAAATCAGAGAAAGACAAATGCCGTATGATTTCACTTATTTGTGGAATCTAAAAAACAAAGTAAACAAAACAGAAACAGACTTATAGATAGAGAACAAACGGTTATTTTTCTAATGCGGGGAGGTCAGGGGATGGGTGAAAAAGGTGAAAGGGATTAAGTACAAATTGTCAATTATAGTCATGGAAGATGTAAAGTAAGCACAGAGAATATAGGGAATATATCATAATAACTATGTACGGTAGCAGATGGATACTAGACTTATTGGGGTGATCACTTTCAAGATATATAAATGTCTATAATCACTGTATTGTAAACCCAAAACTAATATAACACTGTACATCAACTGTAATTGAAAAATACACTTAAGAAAAGAAAATGTAATTTTAAAAGATGCAATTATTTACAGCACTTCCAGAAAATACAAAGTAGAAAGGAAATCTGATAAGACACAGAGATGTCCTTGGAGTAACATTGCTCTGAGGATTGCAAATTCTCTTCGGAGAAAGCTTAGAAACCTCTGACAAATATGCCCACACCTGTGCTCTAAGTCTCAACACATGGTCCAGGTGCCTAACTGGAACTCTGAATCAACTCTAAGAAGGGAGAAAGGTGGGGAGAAGTGCTCCAGAAAAAGAAAGGGCATATCTTTTAGAAAGACCAGGAAGAGGAAAAAAGAAAGGTTTGTTTCAGAAACAAAAAACCTTTTGTCGTTGGTGCTAGAGAGCAAAGTGGAGAGCTTTGAGCTTACGCTCTTAAGGAAACTTGAAGACAGGTTTTACAGCCATTTTATTAGCCTGACTTTGGGATTTTAGATCTTATCTTTCGTGCAGTGGAAAGATACAGGCAGATTTAAATAAGGGAATGGCCTGAAAAAGTTTGCATTTTAAAAATATCTAGAAGGCTGCTCTGTGTATTGCGAGGGATGTAGCGAATGAAAGCCACAGGCAATCTGCCTTCATTCATTCATTCATTCAGGCAGGCAGGCAAACAGCCAGTCAATCCAGTCTAGACAGAGTCCCTGCCTCCAAAGAGCTTTCATTTTTTCTGGAGAAAGAGACAGAAACTAAACAAATGAGCATAATACTGCATACAGCTTTTCAAATGGCAGAAAATGCTTGAGAGCAGGGAAGAGGAACAGGAAATCCAAGGGCAGGGTAAGTAGAGAAAGAACTGCTCATCCAGTGACATTTTTGTAAAGACTGAAATGAAATAAGAGTGGAAAATGATGGAGGATGCGTGTTAAACTTTATTTCATTTAATTTTAAGCTGAAAAATGCTGGAACATACTGTACTTCGAAGGATGGAAGCAGGAAGTCGTGGTTACAGATTCTCACTTCTTTCTGGAGCCCTCTGCTTTTTTCACTTCTGGCCCCTAAGGAAACCTGTTTTCCCAAAACCCTCTTCACCTCCATCCCATGCCTTCTTCTCCTCTAAGTCACCAGCACTTAGTTCTCTTTGCGAATATCATTTCTGCTCTAGAACATCTTTCTTGGCTTTTGGACTCTGACGTTTGCTTGGTTCATGCACTTGCCTAAGACCTCAGACTTCTCTTTATTGTCCTCATCGCAATTTACTGCAATAACTTTTCTTCCTTCGCTATTGCCCAGTAGTGGCTGTGATATAAAGGACTGAACATGTACTGGAGTTTTTGCATCTCCAAACCCAGCCTATAGATAAATGAATGATGGCGGAGCTCTGAATTGGAAAAAAAAAAAAAAATCTCCTTATTTACAGCATTAAAAAAGAAAATGCTTGAAGTCATATATCCCTTAGGTTCACTTTATACTCCTTTGGATTAATTTGTTCAAGATTCATTCAGCGGTTACTTACTGATCGCTGGCTATGTACCAGGCATCATGGCTGGTGTTGGGTGTCCAATAGTGCATTATATAAACATGCATCTTGATGGAGATCTTAAAATTTATAAACAAAAGGCACATATCTATAATAGCTACTGAGAATGTGCTTATATTCGGAGAGGAAAGCCATTATATGAAGGAGTGTGTTTTGATTCAAAACCAGTGTGAGTGCTCACCTCCTTGACAAGCACTGAGGCCAAAAGAACACGGGTGAGTGCCCTAAAGGACTCATAATCTCTCAGAAGTTATTGACTACAGAGCTCAGGTGTAGAGTGGTCATGTGACAAGTTAGTGGGGCACAGAGAACCACGCAGTGTTATGAATCTGAAGCTTTGGGAGAATTTACAAAGGAAGTAACTTGTTATGTAGGTCTTGAAGGGGGAATTGATTTGCTAACTGTGACCTCTCCAGGATATTCTCAGTGAAAGATGGAATGAATCAAGACACCTTCGGTGCCTTCGCAGAATTATTAACCAGGCTTAATATGCATTAAATATTTAAGAAACAGCATCACATTATCTAAAATGTGTCAATGCCTCGTGTGGAGTGACAGTTGCCATGGGAATGTGACTCCCTTGTAATTGGGATTGCAGGTGAAGCTATTTCTCATTTTTAGTCTTTATAAAGTGGCACAAGAGTTACAATGGTCAATATAGCTCACAAAAATAATTGCTTCTGTAAATTAGTAAAGTACATGTAATTTTTGTGCTTTTTTAAAAAAAAATCTTCTTAAAAACAGCTACTGTATTATATTCTTCCATTAATTGCCATGAATTAGTTTAACCCAAAGTCAATTTACAAACTCATCCCTCCTGGCTCTGTGGATTCAGCATCAGTCATAATTGTGTGTTTTTATTTCATTTCATTTAGAAATTTAACTCCATCGAGTCCCGCTTCCACTATTGTACTGCTTATTCTGTTAAAACAGGTTCCTGAGCTTATTTACATCCTTAGTACAGAGTGAAAATGGCATGCAAAAAAATGTGTTTTCTTTGAAATCTGCATTTTCTTCAGAGTTCATGATCTTTCATTAGACTCTCAAAAGGATCCAAGACCTGATAAAGGATCACTAGCCCCTGAAGCTCATTCCTATGGCATTTGCCAGTTCTTGGAGACCTTGGAAAGGCTGCAGTCAAAAGTTTTCATGAAAGCAATGCATGTTTTTTAAAAAAATATTTCTCTTCTTTCAAGCAAAGTTGCTTCTCATGGGACACACTCTACAACTCATCCTTATCAGTGCTCTGTGGACCACCCTAGATTGTCAGCTGCTAGTATGTGAGATGGAATCTTATTTGCTGTAGTATGTCTGGTATTTTACAAAAGATACGCCACAAAGTTGGGCCTCCATCCATGTGGAACATTTGAATGAGTGAAAGATACACGTTCCTTCTTCTGTTCTGTGTCGCTGATTGAGTAAGTGTAGGATGCTACATAAGCCTTCATTTTGCTGCCTTGACATTGTTTGGTGGCCACATCCATTCTGTGACAGGAGCTTTTTAGGTCCCAGTGGGTGTATAGTTTGATAAATATAAATGCATAATAAACATTTATCAGTTAAAACAAGCAAATCTATGTTTACAACTGCTTTTGTTTACTTAAAAACAAACAAACAATGAACGTATTTTACCTCCAGGTATTCTACTATTTGTAATTCTATTTTCATCATTCATGACTCATTTTGTTGTCTTTTAACATTGTAAAGTTGCCAGTGGGGAGTATGAGCTGAAAGGCCTGCCACCCGAGGATAGGACTTCATTTTAATGAAATCAGCAGAAGTGAGTCTCAGTTTATTTTCTTCATAATTGAAGGCCTAGTTGAAGCCTGACAAATGACCCCTGTCACTGATCATTATACTACCTGATCAGTGTGATATGTCACTCGTGTCTTCCCACTGTACTTTTGGAACTGCCATGGGGGTAGCAAATGTACAATAAATACACTGCTTGATTAAACTCATTTTTTCAGAAAAATTTAATGTGTTGGAAAAAGAAGAGTAGCAAACCTCAGTGTAGCTGAGAATACTAGAGTAAAAAAGACTTTGGCTCCATCCTTCATTTTATGGCTCAGAAACAAAGATCCAGATGTGTCGAATTGTTTCCCCAAATTACCAGTTATCTGATCAAGAATTAGAACACAGGTTGTTCAATCATCTGGTCATTCCACAAGCATTTATTGAATGATAGCAATGTTCCAGGCGCTGCATTAGGTTTATAATGTGTGAAAAGACAAAGTCTGCTTTGTAGATCTTTGGGACTCTTAAGAGTGACTGACATTTTAGCGATAATGGCAACACAACATAAATGAAAAAGGCTCCAGGAGAGGTTACTTACAAGGTCCAGTGGGGCCAGAGAAGATGCGAACTTGTCATTCTTTTGAGATCAAGAAGGAATTCGTATCAAGAGGTAGACTAAAGGACAAATAAATGCATCGAAAGAAAGATAAGAAGAAATGAGTGAAAGAGCTATGCTTTGACATAATGGAACTTGCAATTCCACTAATGATGATGTACCTGAGAACAAAGGAATTGTAAGCAGGGAGCTAATACAGTAATGAGTGATATGTTTCTGTTTACAAAAAGTATTTCTCAGTGCAGTTTGGAGGCTACACTGAGCAGGAAGAGACCAAAAGTGGACAGACCATTAAGATGCTTTTGTAGATATCCAGGCAAGAAATAATGAGGAGATAGGAACAAAAAGATGATAATTGACATGGTGACTATTTAAGAGTATGAATAAGACTAATGATATGGAAAGTATATATTTAGAAAAAAAAAAAAAAACAGGCAAAATTTGCCCCCAGGTGATTGGCTTGGGAAATCGAGTAAACAGTGGGCCATTCTAGGCAGATTTGCAGTTTCATACTAACTTTAAACCAGCGATTCACTAACTAGGGCCAAGGAGACTCTGTTGGATAAAAATTACACTTCTGGATAGACCACTGATTTTATTCAAGCTTAACTAATTTAAAGCATTATTTTTATGCTAACATAAACCCATATATATATAATATATTGTCATTGTAAAAAATAAAATCTCAAAGAATTTTGTAATTTGAGTTTTGTGACTTAAAGCTATGGATCCTTCACAGATTTAGAGTCATGGAAACGTCTCTGTTATTTAGATTCTTTCATAAAAGATGTGAGTAAAGCTTAAAACATGCACATTCATTCATCCTGGTTGCTGAGAAATTTGGTTGGTCTCTATACTCGTTGCTGTTTTAAACGCTATTTTCAGTGTTGGAAAAAGTCATGTTTCTGTTGTTTCTAATGAGAAAAGGCCTTTGTACACAGGTGTCAGATTAAACACAGGACATCCAGCTAATTGTTGAGTTTTGTGTTAGCATAAATATGTCCTAAATATGAAATTCAAATTTAACTGACATCCTTATTTTTATTTGTTATACCTAACAATGTACTTGTTGTTGATGGTCATTCCCGATTTGTAGACTCTGAAATTTTAAGGGGTTTTGAAACATTTTTTGCTGTTCGCACTTCAGCTACCATGATTTTTGTTTGGTTGGTTTAATGAAAAACTTTTAAAAATCTCCTTAAAAATGTATTACCTATTTTACAGAAATAAGTGGCAAGTCTCCATTTTATAAAACTGAGGGTCTACATTGACTTCTAAGATTGTGGTGACTTTGTGCCCCTCACTTTACATCAATTGAGAAAACCTAATTTTATTTAGTTAACCTTTTAAAATTTATTTTTAGTTAATTATTTTTTTAATGGTGACATTGGTTAATGAAAATCCAGTAAGTTTCAGGTGTACAATATATATATATATATATATTGCATTGTGTGTTCCCCTCCCATAGTTAGATTTCTTTCTGTCACCATATATATGACCCCTTTTACCCCATCACTTAATTAATTTTTAACACATACCCTCACAGGATTCCATAAGGAAATTCACATAATCCACACATTCAACCTAGATGGTCCAATTTCTTAAGACTATCTTCCACTCTACTTCTCTGACAAGATCAAATTTGTTACTGATCAAATCTAGCAATTCTAGTATTAGTAGTAATACTACTAATGCCACTCAGAAACTCTAATAGTAAGTAAATTATCATTCTCAAGATGTTCATGTTCCTCCTTAACTATATCATCCCAATAGCAGACAAGGACTCCCTAAAATAGTATACAGATTTTCTCAAGTATGGACAAAAGCCGTAATTTGATCATTTAAAGCTAATGCTGTGTTATAATTTTTAAAATAAGTCTTACTGCAGCTTTAAAGGTAAAGGGATGGAAATTCAATGCTGTGAATAATGTTCAATTCTTAGTATATATGAAGATCCCAACAGGTTATATATAGAAGCAGATAAAGCCTGCATATTTTTTATTATTTTGAGAAGTGTAATGCATATAACATCAATACATATAATGTTGCATTTTCTTCATTCTAAGAGTTAGACCACTTTATAGTATACCAAAGACTTAAAAGACACATACTTAGAAAATAATAAGAATTAAGCCCACATTAAAAACAGACACACCTTATAAGACATATTTTGATTTAGAAATGTAACAATTTTAAATAAAATGCATTTTAGAATTTACAATATAAAATAATATTTATGCAAGCTATCATTTGATGGTAAACAGTAAATGCTTTTCATTGGACTTATTAATAAAGAAAACAGGTTACTTAGGAGAAGTGTTAAGAAAGCAGGACATTTTGTGCTATCCTCTGTCCTCTTTCGCCTGCCCATTTGGGTTTCCTTTCTACTCTCTGCCCCCACCCCCATCACAGGAATTTCTAGCTAATGAAAATATTCTGCTATAGGAACGGTTATGGCACTGGGATTCCTGTGGGCACATGTCTGCTTTGTGTTATTTTCTCTGGTATTTTTTTCAATCATAAAATAATAAGATAGATACATTGAATTGAGGATTTCTGGATTCTATTGGCTCGCTATCATTGATGCCATGTAGTTAGAAGGGTAAGGTAACTCAAGACCTTTTCTGAAGGCCTTTCATATTTTTAACTCTGTCCTTTTCTTTAAAGAAATGCCTTAACATACTGGTACAAATAATAAGACCAGAGAAGAGGAGAAGACTTCACTTATACTTAAACCTAACTTAACTTTTTTATAACAAGACTCTACATGAGACACTTCTCTAGCTCATAACAAATTGTTATTTTGATTCTAACATGAAGCATCCTACAGAAAGGAAGCTGTGTTTGGTGGGACAGGATTAATGGGTCTCCGACTTTGTATCATTTGATAGTATCTAAATCCTCACCTTTATCTTCAACAGTAACTAGAGCTTCTCATAATATGTGTCCTTTAAGTGAATATCCATCATCATTAATTACAGTAACCCTTGAAACAGCAAGTTAAAATAATTGTACTCATAATCATAACAATAGAGAGTCTACATATCCAAAATATTGTACTAGATACTACGGAGAATACAATGAAAAATAAGATATTTGGTCCACCTTAAGTTGATGATTGTGACGGAAAGGTAACGTGCAAATAGAACTCAAAGCTCTTTAAGTTAGTAGATGTGAGTACTGGAATAGTTGGGTACTACAGAGAAAAAAATGGTCATTCAGAGAATGAAAATGGTCCATGTGATCTGTGATAGAGATGGAAAGATTTGCAGAGAGTTTAAACATATGGAGAATTTTATAGGCAGAGAAGAAAAGAAAGAAACTGACATACATTCATGGATATACAGTAGCATCAAACTAGGTGAGGGAATTTGAGGAGGTTTATTAGTTTTTGTTAAAAAACATGAGAAAGAAGGACCATATCATGAATCTTGAATCCATTCAAAGTATTTAATATTATATTCTATAGGCCAAAGGACTAAACGTTTGAGACATGCTGGCCAGAGCAGTAATTTGGTGACAACATGATATTGTGATCATTTGTTTGATCATTTGTTTAGTATTACCTAAAATAAATCGGACAGAGTCAGATGGGCATCAGAGAACTAGCAGCAGAGAACCAATTAAAAAGCAACTATAATAGTTTAATAATGGAGTAATAATTATGTTGTTGGCAATAAAAACATGAAAAAAAGGAAGGAGAGAAAACAATAGGAAAATTAAATAGTGACAATGAATTGTATGCAAGAGATATAAAAATAAATATGACTGAGTTTTTGTACACAGGTGATTGAGATAATGGTAATACATTAACAGAAATAGAGAGGTCGGGATATAAAGTTTGATGATGCTCAGGAGTTGATGACTTTAGCTTTACATAGTCTGTACATGAGGGGCAGGGGCTTTGCTAATGGAAAAGTAGGTAGTTTGAAATATGAGATAATTTTAAGGAAAAAGGTAGGCAAGTTTAATTTGAATATATAGATTTAGAAAATATAAACCAGACAGAAAAATACAAATACTGGAAAAAAAAAAGTCAAACTCCTACAAACATAGAGTAGGAAAATAGTTGCCAGGGGCTGGGGAAGTAGAGTTGGGAAAAGGATACCAAATTGCAATTTTTTAAAACAAATAAGGTGTGAGCATCTAATGTGACTACAGTTGATAACATTGTTTTGTGTCATTAAAATTTGCTAAGAGAATAAAATTTCTCACCCCCTTCCCACAAAAAGGGTAAATATGTGAGGTGATGGATGTGTTAATTAACTCAGCGGGGGTACCCTTTCACAGTATATGCATACATTAAATTATCACATCCTGCACTTTAAATATCTTGCAATTTTATTTGGCAATTAGGCCTCAATAAAGACGAGAGTAAAAAAAAATTGTACAGAGGTAGGTGAAAATTAAATGTCTGAACGTGAATTGGATCCTTCTTTCTCCTTATTGACTTAGGACATTTTTGGTCAGGTAGAAGATTTTTTTCCCTTTGTAAATTGTGCAGATAAATACAGGGCAATTTCTTAGGTGCCTTACCTTACTCTTAATGACATTATAACAAGTATCAAGACATTATCAGAAATACAAGCTATTTTGTCTAAGAGACAAAATTTTAAAAACTATTCCCCCCCCCCTCAAATGCATGGGTCCCTTCATAGGCAGAAGTAATAAAAATATTGTGTCAGAACATCGTTCATATTCTTTTTAGCTGTATCCTTCTGTGACGGTGCTCATATATCATGATCATCCTTATTTCTGTCTAGGATTCTTTATTCAAAGAACTTTTGATACTTGGTAAGCGACTTGAAGAAATAACTTCCTTAGTGACAACATCGGCTTTAATTAAAAATGTATGACAGAAAATTCATCACTTCAGTAATGTACTTGCTTTGTGTCTATTAAGGATGGCCTTTGCTCCCAATAGACTTCTGTAGGCACCACTGTTCTCTAGTTATTATGGCGTGATTCTCTTAATGAGATGGTTTTACTTTCACTTCAAAATGAAATAAAATATATTTTACTGTACTTTCCTTGCGTCTATTCAAATTATGAAAAGCATCATGCGTATTAATGACAATGGCTAATATTCTCTCTTCCTGCCTGCCTGCCCCTGAAAATGATAATTACAATTTTAATTTGAAGACTAGGCGTATTTTAAAAATGTTCACCATGTGATATTTCTAGGTTGAACTATATGCTTACTTTTCATTATGAATCATACAGGAGCTACAGTGTGAATTAATTTTTTTCAATCATAATAAAAACATTTATATTACTGCAATTGATTTAAACATTAAAAGTTTCAAGATAAGGTCTCTCCCAGTTAGTGAAACTTAAAGCATATACTTTTATAAGTCTAATGGCCGCCATTGCTGAGGAGATTACTGCTGTAATGAAGTTTTAAAAAGGTCTATTTTCTTGTAGGTAAATGCTGCCAACAAAGCTCATGAAGAGTCATCTGTTTTCATGGAGATTTTTTTTTAAATCAAAAATTGGATTTTATTGACTGGTGAATATATATATATATATTCAAACACTGGAAAGGCTTAGTCAAACAAAAAAATTTAAAAGCTGTAACAGACTATTATTTATTTGTAAACTGTAGAAATAAGATCTCCAACTTTTAACCATTTGACAGTAGGATTTTGTTTCTTTGATATAATCTTTGAAGATTATACCTAGCCTACTAAGTAGGTTGATAATAGATTTTACACATTACAGGAGATTGTCCTACATGTCCATTTTACCCCCGTCTTTGTCTGATTTGCTCTTCCATACGTTTATTTACATCGCTTTGCACTTTTGATGTTTTACCCGTGGGTACTCACTGGGGCGGGGGACTGTCTCAAAGTGTTAACTAACATCTCTAACCGTGTTTGACATTGCATGATCCCTCAAGAAATCTTTAGGGATCCTGTACTCTACTTCCACATTAATTCTGACTTTTATTTATCTGAATTCATTAAGTCATCAGAGGGTGGAAATGATGGGTATAAAGACCTTTTTAGTTCATTGAATTTTTCATGTTGCGTGGAATTAAGAGGAATTGTGTAAGCGACGAACTTACCTCAGCCCCAGTTTTCTTACTCTGATCTCTTGCTTCGTGGAATCTCTCTCTCCCTGCCTTTTAATGTGTACTGACTGCTTACCATGCTGCTTTTTTTAATCCTCTGACCTAAGCTAATTAGTTTTCTCCACTAGCATAATGCTATATTAACTGCTATTTCTACAATTTCTCTTTAGAGTGATACAAGTACAATGAAGAGTCCCTTGAATTATCTTTTAACTGTATAACTGCATAAAAACGTGAAACTCTGGGAAGTGAATCAAGTTTGTACTATGCATGCAAAGTAACACACCTCACCTGCTTCTCATCCTAAAGCCCCTTGATCTGTATGGACATCTCTAACCTGTAAAATGATATTTTGAGGAGAGCAGACATTTCAGTGAGTCCGAATTTAAAGTTAGAAGATTATCTCCAAGGTGGATCTATTGGAATTACTTATCTGATTCAAAGTAATTCAAGTAATTCGGGTGTAGTGAAACACTTCTAATTTTAAATTCAGAAGAAGAGAGGAGTGGGTTGGATTATTGGCTATAGCACTTAGTTGATCTTCTTTCTTATCAGCCTTGACTTTTAAAGCTTGGCCTTTTAAAAATATGCCTCAGAAATCTATGGTCTTATAAGTGTTTGATTCATTAATTTTGAAAGCTATTACAAAGGTCTTTTAGTGGTAAGTTCAGAGATACAAAAAACCCAAGTGTGAACATAGCACACGATTAAAAGAAAGAATTCTGTAAAAAAAAATATCACAACGAATCAGTGGTTCCAAAGTGAATCTTGATTGAAAAGGTGATCATATTCTAAGAGGCAAATCCTAAAATATTTTTTAAAAGTCTAAATACTCACTGAATGGATCCTTGGATTTGGAGGTGGACAGAAAATAAAAAAACTTTTTTTCTGCCCATGTTATATATTTTTTCAGTGTATACATTTGTAAGCTCCTTGTTTTTCTTATTTGTTAGCAAGTGCTACAAAGGGGATACAGGTTTCATAGATATCAAACTGAATGTCTAAGTAGAGTAGGTACCTAATTTAACCTTGAAAGTCTAGGAATAAACTAATTTTCAAGATTTTGTTTTTTCTGTTCCTCCCTCTCTTCCTCCCTCCCTCCCTTCTTTCCTTCCTTCAACCTATGACTATCCATAATGTGTTTACTATATCTCTCTTAAGACAATTAAATATACTTTAAAAAATATTTAGGGGAGAATATATATATTAAAAATATAAATATATATTGATATATAAATATCTCCAAGAGCAGATTCTTTTCTTTCCTAGCACTTAGGTGTATAGCAGTATAAGTGTTCAATGATACTTGCCAACATTAATGACTTAATAACTAATCAAGAAGCCAGCTCTGGGAGTATCATGCAAAGACAGATTTCTTTTCACCTCGTTGTTATAACACAATCTTGCTGGAAAAAGTTTTGCCGTGACTTGGACACAGAGCCATTCTGTCAGTCTTAACTATCTTACATCTGCAGAACACCAAAGGGTATTTTTGAGACCTTCCTTTGTGCACAGTACCACGGTTACCCAGTAAACACACAGCGTAAAGAAGAAATTCACTTATTTCTTTATGTCTCGTTGACATTCCATCTAAATAAGCTCTTATGTATTTGCTTTAATTATTCTTTCTAGAAATTTAAGAGATAAGTAATGCCTAGAAGTCTACAAAAGTAAAATATATATATATATATATATATATATATATATATATATATATATATATATATATATTATCAGTGGACTATAAGATCTTATGGCAAGGATGGAAAGTGAGGGTGAGGTAGGGAGAACATGCTATGTATTTAAATGTGATTGCATCCATTTTTAAAGCCACCGTGTGAGATATG
This sequence comes from Macroglossus sobrinus, assembly GCA_004027375.1. NCBI lineage: Eukaryota > Metazoa > Chordata > Mammalia > Chiroptera > Pteropodidae > Macroglossus > Macroglossus sobrinus. Next base: position 571,767 of record PVKZ01000733.1, read on the forward strand.
CTGAGTCCACTGATAGGCATTAAAATGAATGAGAGACTGTGAGGTTCAGTGAAGCTCAACCAGGTATTCCAAATGACTGACAAAAGCTCAGAACTTTTCATACTTCTTTGAAAACATAAATTTGGGATAATATATATCTCTCAGAATATTTCAGTCTTATGTCTAATATATTATGTGAAGAAGAAGTCTACTGTCTTGCTTAAATGTGAAAGACTAAATAGTAATTTGTCCCCTGAAGTACTGGATGCTGAGGACCTGTCTTCGAAGTAAAGACTAGCAGAGATAAAATAGGTTTTTTACTAGAATTCCTTTCTCAGGATCTGCTATATTACATACCACCCCATTCCCCTAATCTGTATTATGACACTGAAAAATACCAGTTCCTCAAATTTAGCTATGAGTCTCTTTATATCCCTACAAACACTGATATTTCAGAAAGTAAATTTTTCACTTTTGGCTTCAGATTACTAATTTTTGGTAAATGATCATGCTTATTTTTTTTTCCTAGTCAAGTGTCAATTGATGAGTTCCATAAAGGCACAATTAAAATGCTATAAAGATATTTTGTGTCTATCAAATATCTTTAAGCAATTGTAAAACAAAATGAATGGATTTATCACACCCCACACCTCAAAGGGAAAAGAGAAATTCTTTATTTTATTACTGCATAATAACCTTATGTTATATGTGTGTGTGTGTATGTGTGTATGTATATATATACACACATACACACACACACACACACACACACACACACACATATAGCTTCTGTTTTAAATTTGAATACATTTTATTGAAATATGCAACACATTCAAAATTTTAAAACATGTACAAAAATAATACAATAAGATGAAAGCTATCCTTTAATGTCACCCTTTGGAAAGGAAGCTAGGAAGCTGTTATATATATTTTCTCTGAATTTGCTTTGAATTATGCATAAATTCACATGACATTTTGGTAAATGTATTTCCCTAAGAAGATGCCATGCATTTCAGGAAGTGTATGATTTGGCAATTACTAAAGAAATTATTCATTCCTCTTGTATAAAAAATAAATAGTTGCATTAAATACATGTAACCTGTCAGAATGTGACTTATGGTTGCCTCCAGCAATAGTAATATATGTTCTCTGCTCATTCAATTTAATAATACATTTTCAATAATAAATAAATTAGGTAATAAATTTGTGCAATGTGCTGGAATCTCTAAATAACTCTTGTCTCCCTCTCCCCTTTCTCTCTCTCTTTCTCTCTCTCTTTCTTTCTTTCTCTGTCTCATCTTTCACATCTATTTCTCTCTATAACTTTCTTTTTTTCAGTCCACAGTGCTTCATGGAAGGCCATATTTTTTTGAAAAAAATAAAGCAAGTATTATACCGAGAGAAAATTAAACACTCCAAAAAGAGAATAGGGCAATAATTAAGATCAATAATTCCATATATATATATATATATATATATATATATATATATATATACACATATGTTTATTTATATATATATACAAATTATATATATTATATATATACAAATATATTTATTCCATATATATATGTGTATATATATATACACATATATATATGGAATAAAATATATATATATATATATATAATTTTTTTTACATTTCAAACTTTTACATTTCTAATCTTATTTTATCCTAATGAAATCCTGTCAGGGTCTATAATATTACTTTGACAATTTCACATAGGTCCACTGAGGTCAAATGACCGACCACTTCCTCATACAAGAAGTAGTAATTAGTAGTGTATTTAGTTTGAAAATACAGTTTTCTTGACTTCAGTTTCATGTTCTTTCTATAGAACAAATAAGTAGGTGGAATTGGTGGGCTTACTCTCCCAGTTAATTGTGCCAGCCTCATGGCTTGTCCTTGATTTATTCTAAAGTGTTTAAAATTTGTCATCTTCACCATTGTCCTAATACAGAAATATAAGCTGTTGAAAGAAATTTCTTCCTTTGGTCTCAAAGATGAAAACACAGTTCTCAGTCTAAATTGGACCTTGTGCTAAATGACGAGATGACACAGGGGTAGGAAATGATTAAAAATTAGCATCCAGAGTCCATGAAAATAAAACAGGATAAATGCAGAAAGATAATAGTTTTGTTTTTGTTATTTCCTTTGTTTTCTTTTGTTTTGTTTTTAGTAGTGAGGCAGGGCAGACAAAATAAACTCAAATCTTGAACTGTCTAGTATAGCTTTTAGCATGGGGGAGCTGAGATTTTTGAAAATAGGAGCTGAACCCTGATATTTTTTAAAATCAAAAGGAAGGCCCAAGGAAAGGGAGTGGGATGGTGGCCTTCTGTGGCCTTCTGTGGCCAGCAGTGCCTAGAAGTTTCAGTATGCCCTTTACGTGAAGCTGTCTTTGCTGAGGTCTGAGGCTGAATGTGTGCTTGTTTGTGACGGTAGTGCTGGGCTTTTGAAGGCACTTGATGACTCATGTGAGGCACACACAGCATACTAAGTGCAGCATGTGTGTTAGAAGCAGATAAATGTCAGCCTTAACCCCAGCTCTACCATTCACCGGCCGTGTGCTCTCAGAAAGCTTAGGTTCAGATTTCCAACTAGGAAATGATGGAGAGTTTTTGTAACATTTAAATGAAATAAGGCACGCAGGTGCTCCCTAGATAATTTCTACGTGTCCCTGTCTTGTTTTCTACTGCTCCAACTTGGCTTCTGAAACTTGCTTTTTGGTGACATGATGAATGAATCACTTTGTCTGGTACAGGGTGGGTTCAGACAACGCACGTCTACTACTTCCCCCAAGTGCCTTTCTACAAGAGTGGTGGAGACAACCTTTCTACCCAAGGAGACAGCTGGTGTCCCAGCAGGTGCCATCTCCTACCCCGCAGTTTCCGCTTCTGCTGGGTCCAGGTAAACCCTCCCTCCCCTGCCCTGATCAGGCCGAGGGCAGTAGTGGCTGTCCCACCATGGTCCTCTCCAGAGCGCATCACCATCACTTGCTGACCTCCTTCAAATCAGCTCACACTTTTATAAACAGTCCCTTTATTAAACCTTCTCAAAACACCCCTTTTCCATGCATTACCTGTTCTCCATCTGGGACACTGATCGAATAATTATTATTTTTATTATTATAATCATTAAACCGGTCTCATGAAATGCTGTGCCAAGTGCTGCTATGAAAGAGATTCCTAATGATTGTCTTAAGCTTGTGAGAGCTATCAAGTGACACGTGGAAAGGCAGAACTGTCAATCTTGTGAGGTGTGTGGATCATTATCTAAAATGTCAGACATTGCAAAGGGACTCAAAATTGTTCAGATCTGTTTCGAAATGTACTAATTTATTAACTGTTTAAATACATATATTTAGTAGGGTGTCACTGAAAATTGCACAAATATCAGATCTATCCAATTCTATTGGTAATTGTAAGTATGAAAATAGGGCAAAAAGAGCTTTTATCTTTTGCGTTTATGAGAATCATGAAAAATACATATTAGATGTGTCTTCCTGGGAGTTGCTAGAATGGGGGTTACTGAGAGCGAGGCCTCTGTCTTCAGCCTGGAAGGCAGGCTGGTGATCTCAGCTGTGAACAAGCTCATCCTCACTGACCAGTGACTCCTGTCCCAGAGGCAGATTCACCATGGGGACAAGCTGCACACTTGCCAGGATACACAGCAGTAAACAAAGCCTGTTCAACCGCATGGCAAAAATAGAAAGTAATGAGCATCGGACTTAATGAATGAAAAATGTTGGCAAAGGATAAGAACCAGAATAAGACCAAATTCTGTTTTTAATTTAGAATGCTACAAACCAGATTAGTTAAATAATTTAAAGAGCCTGACTTTTAAAAATGACACACTGGCTGATATTTTTCAGTCACTTTCTCAGAAGCAGTTTAATACATAGCAGAAAAAAATCAGCTGATTCACTGTTGCAAAGTCAGAGCAAAATAAATCAGGATGAGAGATTCTCTTCCTCGTAAATGTTAAGAAGACAGGCATTCATTTTCTTGATGTTTGCTGTCAGTGAGATTTCCCATAATCCATAGTTTCAGGCAGGTCTCTCTTTCTACCTTATTTGCTTGACTGTGCATTGGGATTAAATACTACAAGTTTACTGTATCTATGGCTAATGTCTCATTGATTGTTTTAAGATCAAGCCTTGCTTGAAATGTCTGTCATATTAGAATCAGAATGTCAAAGTACCTGGGACAAATGACTTTCTCCAATTAGGTGTGACAATACCCCCTAACAAGATAGAATAGTAGCTGTTTATTCCAGAACCTAGTAAAGATTAATAAAAGCAAAATAAAAATTAAGTCTGATGTTTTATGTTAAAATAAAACAACTTATGAGTGTTTTAAGCGATAAGCAAGATTTTGGGAGGCCTCTAGAAGTAAATGTATTGTTTCACAGTCCATGGGTGACGTGATGGGTCACAGAAAAATCTTGAAGGTGTATTGTTGCTTTTCACTCAGAATGGTGGCAACAGCTTTGCCATCCTGCACATAGCTATCACAAATGTCATCAATACCCTTGAACTTCCTCTAGACATGAACATTTTTAACTTTGAATTTTCTAGTATGATCAACTTACGGATTTAAATACCAAGGATGAAGACAATAAATTGAACCCAATTATCTCAGTCTTACTTATCATGGAGCCTGAATTTGTTGTCTCCAATGATATTTTAAAATAATTCTTAGTATTTCATGCCTATCCCTTGTTTCTTATAACTCTCACTGACATAATTACTTCAAAATATCTAAATATTCATTTATTTTCCCAAGACAATGTTTAATGCCTCTTAAATAATGCATACTAGAAACAATTATGTAAATGAAGCCTCTGTACTTTTTAAATAGTGATAATAAGGAAAGAAATACCGAAAAGTCTCAAGCTGAATCTTGAGAAGGAAGAAGTAGGTAAGGGTGAGAAATACAATTTTAAAAATAGTTTACTAATAGAGCCTTAAACATTTAGTCGTTGTTGAGGCTGATGATATAGTGATGTGAGTTAATTAAAATAATGTTAATTATAATTGGCTCAGTCATACCAAAAACTTGTAGCAAATTCCCATCTTTGCTCACAAAGATTCTGAAACAAGTTCTTAGGTTTAATTCAGGACATTTCATTTTTTATATATATAGTTAATATGACCAACTATTTCTAAATATACTTACAATAATATATTCAAGGATATCTCATTAGATTTTGAGATACTTGAGAGTATTTGAAAAAAAATGCAGTGTGAACATAATTAAAATATTAAACTAAGAAGTCAGGATATCACAGGAGGTCTAAGATCAAATGTTGAACCATAGTGTTCCTGTTTCAACATCTTACATCCAGATATTGCTGCTCGGTGTGTCTGGTGTTTTGATGAGTACAATGAAAAACCAGTTTGCATAAATATTAAAGAGATACAAGAATCTCCCACCTCGATAGGTTTTCTGCTTCCTCTTAAAGAAGGGTTATCTTTTTTATTAAACTCAAATTAATAATAGTGTAAAGAAGGAATAAAAAATCTCCAAGATTTCAGTGGACTTTGGATAGGGGTATGTATGTCTGTGAAGTAAGGAAAGGGAGTAGAAAAATAGTTACATTAATCGTAAACAAAGATATAATTTTATTCCTATGATCACGCAAAATCATAACTTTTTTATTAGGGTATGTTTTAAAATGACAAATGATGAGCACTTTTATGTAACAGTTGGGTTATTTCCTTAACTACATTTTCTACCTGGTTGTATTTCTGCTTGTCCTCTTGACTTTATTTGTTCATTTTGACATGCACGAGCCATCGTATCTTGTAAAACATATATTTCTTGTCATCTTTTAGTCACTTGTTATTTTGGCCATGGTTAGTTGAAGGTTTTACTTGATTAGATTAGTTTGTTTTTGATAATTTGGTATCTATTATTATCCAAAATCATTATATCGAAGTATGGAGGATTTTTTTTTTATTGTTGTCGATTGTTTTAAGAACTAGAGAAAAAATATGATATGAGTAATACATGGTTATCAAATGTTTTTATAGGTCAAATTTATTTGTTTAGTTTAAACAACATAAAATTACATTATAAAATTATTATATTTGACATATTTGTATATGAGAGCACATGGTAAAAAATGAGAAATTGATTTTTAATAAGTGTTTGATTTACACTGATGATAGTTGGAGAACAATGAATTAAAAGCCATTAGCCAAAGCCCTATTTTCCTATTTTCTCAATCTTTATATTTCTTATTTCTTGTATTTCCTGTTTCTTATATTTCCTATTCTGGACACCTTGAATTTTGGAGGACTAAGAAGATTCCTTGTAACCATTTCAATTTTGGCATAAATAAGGCTGTTCCAAAGACCATCTAAATCAATAAGGTTATCAGGTTATTCACTTTCTTACCCTTTTAAAATGACATTTTATGTAATATTTTGTTGTGTTAGTAGATGGGCTATCTATGAATAGTCTGTCTTGAAATGATTCTATACACTAATTAGAGTAAAACTAATGTTTAATTCAATATTTAAATATTCAAATATTAATTTGTAGCAACTTTGGATGGTTTCAGGTAAAATGCCAATAAATATAATTAAATAAATTTAGAAAAACAATATTATCTATTATCCACTACAGCTTAAAAGTTAAAATTGTTTAAAACAATTTTATTAGTTGTCTCAACTTACAGTTTAAATTATAAAGAAAACTTAACCATACATAATGAACTCCTCATAATATATCATTTGCAACAATACAAAATTATGGCTGTCCAGGACTAAATTTTAAAGAAAAGGAAGAGAAACATATCCGCATTTATATAGACAAATACATTTACCTTCAGTTGATTAGGGCAAATATGGTCTTTGTAGATAATCCAGCTCTACTAAATTGAATTTACTACTTAATTTTAAGTTCTGTACAATAAAAGCAACGGGGTCTCATTTTAAACCAAATTGTTCTATAGGGCACATTTTATGTTTACTTGAATTCCAGTGTATGTGCCTAATGAGTGAGTAACAATGCCCAGGCACCTGTTCATAGTATAAAGATGAGTTTCTATCGGGCAGGGCTGCCTGATGTTTGCGAACCTCTCAGAATCGTGTGCATTGCTTTTCGAGCATGAATCTTTAAGAATCACGGGGTATGGAAAGACAGTTTAGGTTTTTAGAAAAATGCCTTATTTTTGTGACGAAGAGATTATCTGTGTGTCGTGACCTCCCAAGTGGCTGTTCTGTAAATAAGGATGACACGAGGCAATGTGAGGCGTTTTTCCTTTAGAGAAACAAACAAATGGCAGACCTGTGCCCATGACAACTCATGTGTGTTTCATAGAAAGGGTGAAGTTATTATATTGTGGCCTTTTTGGCCAGTTTTGAATTCGAAGCGCTATAATACATTCTCTATGTTGGAAGTTCAGTGAGTAAACTTATGTTGAGTAATGAGGATGATAAAGAATATATGTGTGATTTATCATTTATTCCTGGGTAACACCGTTAGCAATAGCACATGCTAATTAAGATGACACTTCAACACAGAGTAGTGGAAAATAGTCTGCATATTCCAGAGAGATTAACCATGAGAACAAGAGACATTTAAAAAAATTACGAAAGAAACTCAAGTGCTTACTAGTTTGGGGAAGAATCAGTATTTATCTAATCCCTTTCATCCAAAAATCTCAATACATATAATCATATTTCAGATTGATTTTTCACATGGTAAAATATTCATATTGCAATTTAAATCCTACAGATCAAAATAAAAATCAAAGTGCCCTATCTTTATTAAAAAAACTACAAAACAGAAAGAAAGCTACTAAATAAATCGCTTTTGGTAAGTTATTCACAGACACAAATATAGGGAAGACGAGCAGAAAACACGGTGCTTCACTAATACTGTGTGGCAGGATAATTTATTGGAAAATTCATCGTGTTTTGTTTTCTCTGCAGAGGAAGAATCAAAAGGAATGTGAGTTCACTGTGTTTTGTGCTCTGCATTTTCCCTTCCGTTCTGAGAAGGCCTTTGTGTTTCTTTGCCTCAGGGGCTTTCCAGGGCCTATGGCAGAAGGTACTTGAAAGTAACCTCTCTCTCTGGCTTTTGTGAAAGCACAAACTAGGGGTTACAAATTTAAATACCAACAGAGTCAGGCAGACACCTAAATGAACAAAGCAGACTGGGTTTAACTTTTTTTTACAAATGAGCTCAATTTGGTTGCATATTTATCTTTGCAGGATTGGTCTTCACTTACACTAAGTATACTTTCCTCCATTTTTTAAAAAAATGCTTAGCATATTCATCCATTCTTCTTCTCTTTTTTGGATAGTGTCAAAAAAAATTGCACCAAACATTGATAAACACGTAAAGGAAACTTTAACTCAAGATTATAACTCTAGGGTTCAAGAGTGTTACGGTAGGAGAGAGTGATTGAACTCAACCTTGCTAAAGCAAAAGGTAGAAGGATTTTTAAATGCTGGGGTGGGATAATGGAAAAATACAAGAGAACATTGGTGAGAGGCTGGTCTGTGTGACTAGGTCACCTGTGTTTATTAATTGTCACTTATAGGTGTTAGACTCCTACCATCTGACAAAAATTGGGATATAGAGACCATAATTTTTTTTTTATCACTACATTTTAAAGGAATGGACCCCTGGCCTTGAGAAAGACCTTTCTGGGTTATAAAACTGGCAAGAGCCTGAGAGAAGATTTATATCTCAAAGGGACAGAAAAAGAATTCACAGTTGTAAGTTTTCTGTATAAATGTTCCAAGAAATGGGGGTGGAGGTGGAATGGGGGCGGGAGGCTGTCAAAGACCTCATGACAGAATTCTGTCTGAAGCCTGGCCTTCAAGTTCAACAGTCACATGACTATAGGGAGCTATTTCTCTTGTACAAGGAAGATAGCAGTGGGAATATGATGATAAATGGCAATGACCATCCGATTAGTGTCCTGGGAGATATTGGTGGTACTGATGAAGGGGACCAAAGCCTCCGAGGCTCGTCTAGGAGCGTGGCTGTGCTCTGCCCCTACTGGGCTATCAGAACGAAGTGCTGACCCCATCTGTCAATTTTTCAGGAGGATCTAGATTTTTTTTTTTATCAAGGCAGTTAATTTAAAGTTTTTCATCACTTTGAAACACTAGTACAATTACTTGGCCAACAAGCCATGGACTAAATCTCAGACAGGAATATGTTAAGCATCCTAAAAAGAGAGGGAAGAGGGGAAATGACCCTTTCTTGGCCAGGGGCTGGGATGAAAGAAGTGAAAAAAGAGAAATGACAGTTCAAGGAGAGTATTGAGAACTGTCTGTGTGTGTAATGAGTCATGAAGTCAACTTGACTCTCAGCTTCCCTTCCACTGGAATCATAGCAAGTTTACGGCTTAGAGTCCAGTAGATCTGATTTAGTAAAAAAAGAAATCTGATACACATTGAAATGTGTGGAGTAAGAATCATACCTAAATTCAGTACATATATGACTTCCTTGTTTTCATAGACTACCTCATATAATAGGCATGTTCCATGAGGGAAGAAGGATACGATTCATATTCTATTATCCAAATGTATAAAAAATAATATTTCTTTTTCTATCAGTGATGCCATTTTCTTTATTAATCTCCATTCCTATTTATGGGGTACACAATGGGGGCTGGAGGACTTCAACTTGCTAAATAATGTCTTTCCATGGTTTCAAATGTTCTCCTTTGCATTCTCAGTTTCTTTTGAATCCTAAAGTCAGAATTTTTAAGTTAAACCTTCAATTCAGGGCTGTTTCTCCTATTTCAAAAAGGTCCTTTTTTTCTCCTCCCCATCTTCTTTTTCTAAGGGGTCCCTGGATATAAGAAAACCTATATTCTTAGTGAGAGAAAGAGCCTCATAGGTGTTCACCAGCATGTGGTTGTTCTGGACTCATGTTTTAGGGATCAAATATATAGGCAGTGTTGCATCACAAGGATCGATATGTGTAAAGTTTAAGAGCACAGGCAGTGCAATACTTTTGCCTGGGTTCAGAGCCCAGCTTATTAGATCTGTGACTCGGAAATCAAGTAAAATTTTTGAGTCTTGATTTTGTAAGTGTGTAAAAGAGGGATAAAAATACTGCCAAGTTATAGAGTTGTTTTCTTTTTCATATATAGTTTTAATTTTTCAACTACAGTTGACATACTATATTATGTTAGTTTCAAGTGTACAATACAAGTCATTAACCGTTTATATAACTTATGAAGTGATCACCCCAAAAAGTAGAGTATACACCTGACACCATACATAGTTATTGCGTTATTTTTGCTTATATTCCCTATGCTGTAATTTACATTCTTATGACTGTTTTTATTAATGGCAGTATAGAAACAAACCTATTTAGAGATTTTTAAGAGGATTCAATAATTTAATACAAGTGTCTGATATATGACAAACTCTAGATAAATATTCTCTCTCACTACATTCCAGGATCGATGTCAGCTGAGGGGGGTTGGTACTGACCCCAGGTGCTGACATCCCTGGGGTTGTTGCCATTGCCTCTGGCGAGACACACACACACACACACACACACACACACACACACACACACACACACTGCCTTCCTTGTCCCAAACCATGTCTGCTATGGTCAGTATCTTCTTAATGAACAGAAAGTGTTTATCTGTCTTCTTTTCACCATAGTAACCACAAAAAAAAAAAAAAATCTGTAGGTTTGGTTATTTCAATTATGATAAATGACTCATTGAGTGTGAGCAATGGTAATTTAGAATCTAATTGCTAAGAGAATTTTGTAAGCTTATTTGATTTGAATTTTTGTCATTTCAACTCAGCCAATATTCATGGAACATTTACAGTAGGCAAAAAAGCAGATTAAGAGCTAAGGATAGGAGGAAGGGTTACTCAGAAATTGTCAAAGCATGACTTCTGCCTTTCAGGAGCTGGGTATTTATCCAGAAGTGGAGACAAATCTATTCATATGCATAACACCAGAAACAAGGCCAGTGCACTTGCATTCACAAAAGCATTATAACTAAGTTCTAATGGCCACACAAAGTAAGAAGTTATGACTTTCCACTGAAGAGATGCCTTTAAGAAGAGATAAAAACATCTGAGGGATTCAATTATGAGGTAGAGAAGAGGCCCAATTAAAATAGAGTAAATATCAGTAGAGAAATGCAAGAATTTTTCTTTTCTGATAATTCTTAATTTGAAATCTGTTTGGGGGTTTGGACTAGAGACGCACATTGGATGGGTTAGAGCGGTAAGTATCTGAGAGATGCTCTGCTGTTTACTCCCTAAACAATGGAGAGCAAAAGTACATGAGCATGTGAAGATGCAAATTTGAGTTTAAGAATAAATGCTCCACTGATAAATCCAGGATAGATTTGAAAGAACAGTTAGAAACATGTGGACTAAATAGAGTCTCACAAAGTTTTTTTTCTAATGGACTTTTTCTTTTTTAGAGTTTGGGTGCTCTCAGGATCTATTTGTTTATAGTGATTTGTCGGAATTTGTTGGAAGAAAGTATGTGAGAAAATAACCTGGTGGCTTAAATCATGAGTAACAAGTTCTCTATGCTGAGTCATATTCTTTTTTGTGTATCCTATTGAACTAAAGCATTATATCACAACAATAAATTAAGTCTGAATTGATTTTGAGTGAATTAAATTGAATTATAAAGGTAGAATGAAGATTAAAGGCAATAAAAAATGTATTATTAGATAAAAAAAAAATAGAGGCAAAGATGGTAACCCTCAGAACCTCTTGTGACAAAACAAGCAAAACTTAAGTGTAAAGAACACTAGGTCTGTGTGTGTGATTGGACAGAAGCTTCAGTAATGTGAATTAGAAGACCCCAAAGACTCATCTGTCAAAATTATTTCTTTGCCAGAAGGTCACAGTGGTCACCTTTTCAGTTAAATTCTTTTAGAGCTAATGTGTTGATTCCAGAAATAGTTTATATGTTATTACAAAGTAATTTTCCCAAAGATAAATTTAACTCTGCTGGAAGATTTCTTAAAAATTCTTTTTCTTTCTCTTATATTTTAGTGCAGAGGACTGAGTTGATTATACACCTCAGTTCTGATCTGTGCTCATTTTGTTTGTTTCCCTGCCTTTAATACTAACTGCCCTTCCACTCCTTGTACCCGCTGGAAACTATTCTCTGTATTGTCATGAAATCTGTATAATTGTTTTTATGTGTGAATGTGTTAATAATGTACAGAAGTTGATCCTGCAACAGATCCCTTTATTTTTTTACATCGATCATTTTACTTTTAAATTCTCTCCATATTTTGTATCCTCCATTGCTTCTGACTTACACTTGAATTCTATGGAGTGTATTAATTACACTTTATTAATTTATTCTAATGATGGATGCCATGATTAACTCTCAATCTTCTTATACTCACAAGCATGCTGTCATGAATACTATTGTTTGTTTCCACTGGAAATCTCTATGAGACTATCCTAGGAGTGATATTATTGGTTTATAGGCTGTACTTATTTATAAAATTATAAACAATTGGATCTCTGGAATGGATATGCTAGCCTTCTATCTTACCAGCAATGCACGAACATTCCTGTATCCCCACATCCTAACCAGCACTTGCAATGGTCTAACTTTTTAATGGAGACAAAGTGTTTTCCCATTGAGTTTTTACTTTCAGTTTTTTATTAAATTAATAAATGAATTTGAGCATGTCTGCTATGTGCTTGTTACCCTTTTACATTTCATCTTTTGTGAACTGTGTTCCATTTTTCTAATAATCTGATTACAGAGTTGATATACAGAAGTTTATTAATTACTCCACATATAAGCCCCTTCATCATTTGTAGGCCTTGCAGAAATAAATCTTCAATCTTTAGTTTGTCATCTTTGACCCTAATACTTTTTCACTAAGCACAAATGCTTAAGTTTATTATAATCAAAGTTCAATATTTTAGCCTTTTTTTTGCTTCAATGTTTTTGTAGTTAGAAACCTTTCTACATCCCAATATAACAAAGATCACTACATTATCTCAAATTAATTTAAACTTTTTTACATTCACATTTTAATTATTTTACTTTGAAGTACCATATTATCTCATGAGACTGATCATCCTACATGTCCTTTAAAATGGGGAAAAGTAAAGATAAGAAGAAAGGATACAAAATCATCTCGAACAACAAAATAATAAAAATATTCTTTGATAGAGAAGAATACAGAAAAGGATAATCCAATAGAATAAATCACATAAAAGTTTCTAAATAGAGGTGTGATGGCTTGAATTGTGACCTACCCCCAATCCACATATAGTAGCCCTAATTCCCACTATCTCAGAATGGGGCTGTGTTTGGAGATGGAACCCTTAACAGGGGATTAAGTTAAAATGAGTTTCTTAGGGTGACTCTAATTCAATCTGATTTGTGTCCTTGAAAGAAGTAGAGATTAAGACATATAGAAAGAGACCCCAGCAATACCCCTGCACCGAGAAAAGACCACGTGAGGACATAGTGAGAAGGGAACCATCCATAACACAAGGAGAGAGGCCTGAAGAGAAACCAAAACTGCTGACACTTTGATCTCAGACTTTCAGCCTCTGGAGCTGTGAGAAAGTAGATTTCTGTGGTTTAGGCCACCCACTCTGTGAGCCTTTGTTAGGGCAGTCCCTTCCAAACTAATATAAATAGATTAGCATGGAAATGAAACTTTAGATTGAGTTGTCAGGCAACATTCCTGCCAGTAAATACCATTGCAATTGTAAGTCAATTACGGCAGATAAATGATGACAGTAGCATCCCCCTAAAAAGATTTATAGCTGCTAAGTGACAAATGCTAAAATGTCTTGTACATCAACTGACTCTTAACAAATGAAACTGTGGATTGTTAGCTCATTTCTAGTACTAACTTCTGTGTTCTGTTAACTATTGATCACTGTTTACTTAGTTAGCTATGCGGTCGCAAGAAATGTTGTGAAGAGTTGGCATACATAAAGGAACAGAAAAACAATGCAGTTGTACATAAACAAGAGTAGCTATTAGCTTAATTTCCCTTAAATAACAATTTCAAGCACGCACTGGTCCACTCTACTCAAGTAAATTGTTTATTCTTTAACCAAACTTAAGTTGATTCAGTCCCCTTGATTCTCTATTTCCCATCTAAATAAATGGTTCTAAATTGAAAAAAAAAAAAAGTAACTACTGTCCTTATGCAAATAAAAGTGAAGCATTTTTTCATTTGTTATCAATGCTTTGACAGCAGAAGCTTAAGTTCAAAAACGATGTTATTTTCTTAAATAGACCTCTTTCAACCTGTAGAAATTATGTTGGTCTGAGATAGGTTTCTTAATATATTCAGTGCTTTGATGATAACCAGAGCAAGGGCTGTATGCAACTGTCAATAAATACACATGGCAAGAAAAAGCATTACAAAATAACTCAAGGTAGAATTTATTGGTGAGAACCGGAGCCACTATCATCAGTCAACTGTCTCCTTTCATTTCACCTAGGTGTATTGCCTTTAATTTTTTTTTTTTTAACTTACCAAGGAGCATATTGCAGAAGCTAAAGGAATGGTAAGGACTCACTTATTGATTTATAGAATGCACAGCCTCCTGGCCTTAACTGGACTGAAGTTTACCTGAGTAATTCTTATATACCTAGATGATGACACCTTCTTAGAGTGGTGATAAAACACCAACTCTGTCCAACGTTAAGTCAGTCAGGCATAGAGGACAGCCCACCTTCTCATCCTCATTTTTGTTGATAAGATTATATATCACTGGGACAACAGCATTTCTAATTCAAGATATAAAATGCCTCTTTGTTTTCTCACATACAGTGAGGAAACGCATTTCGAACTTTGCCAGCTCTTCAAGAGTATTCATGGCAAGTTGATTCTTACCAGGTGACAACCATTTTTCTCAGTCCTATTTAAATATGTGTATGCTGCAAACTAATTTGAACATGTGCAGATAATTTGGCTTTTAGAATCTTATAATCTTATCTTTACTTTCACAGAATAGGGTCGACAGCTCGAAGCAACAAATTATGAAAGTGAATATGAGGGTAGTCTCTTACTCTCTCATTTTTGCTGTCTTGCTTCCTTTTCCTCTTCCTCATTCCTTTCTCCTTCCCTCCTTTTCATTTCAGCTCTCACCCTTGCTCTCCCATACCGCAAAGAGCATCAATGGTGTACTGTTAACCTAGATTCAAGTTTTGATTTTGGCACTTAATGTCTGAGCAGATGTTGGCAAGATATTTAACTTTTTGACTTTAAAATCTCCATTTACAAAATAAAGCTAGAAAACTTGCCTCATATTTTTGCTATAAAGGTTAACTAACATTGCATTGTAGTACTCAGATATTTAGCATAGCACCTAGCAAATATTTTTATTTATCTCTTACTAAATGACCGTATGCTCAAATTCAAACCTTATGTTTTACATTTTAGAATACATTTTATACATCTCAAAGATTATTCACACAAAATAGCAAGGCTACCTAAGAAGAGAGATGAGTTTGTTTCGATTCAAAACACAGTAAGAATTTGATGTTTTACAACTCGAGATATAAGCAACAGTAGATACTTCATTTAAAATGGATCTTGATATGTGAATGTAATGTCATAATGAAAAATAAATATTTATCTACTACTACTTTATAACAAAAAACGTTGTTCTATATTTTTCCCATTAGCTCTTTAATTGGCTCAGTTATAATATGGTTCTAAAATATCCCCATATTGCCATTTTACCATGTGTCATTGCAACTGCCCTAATCATGTGTCATTTTAAACAGTAGAGTGATGACCTCTGAGGATGCTGGGCTGTACTGTCTGCTATAGCAAATGCATATTTCCTGCTCAGTTGTCTTCTTACCTTATTCCAGATCCTTGGTTGCATGTGTAATAGCTCAGGATCTTACTTCCTTGGAGATTTCCATGCTTCTAATTTTGGTTTGAAGTAGCTTTCCCAGTCCCCCAGAAAAAGGCCACATTTTTTTTTTTTTTGTTTAATTTTGGTACTGTTTTACCAAAGATCTGCTTCTGGTAATGTCAGTTATTTTCCATAAATAGATCACCTGACTTGGGCGAACCTTAGATCTTTCCTTCCTTCATGGAAAACTTTTAGTTGGAAACTTAGGACTCTGGAACCACTGCTAGCCTGGTCGTGTTGAGGAAGTGTGTGCTGGGGAGTTGCTTTAAGTATCTGTATTGAAAGGCCAGTGTCTCCCCAATTTGTCACAGAGGGCTATATTTTTAAAAAATATATACAACAATGGTTAATTTTATGTGTCAACTTGATTGAGTCACAGAGTAAGTACCCTGATACTCAGTCAAACATTATACTGGGCATTTTCATAAGAGTATTTTTGATAAGATTAACACTTAAATCTGTGGACTGAATTAAACAGATTGTACCCCCACCTAATGGGTGTGGGCCTCATCCAATCGATGAACGCCTAAATACAGCAAAATCTTGACTTTCCCCTACATGAGAGGAGATGTCTCCTTTCTCACTGTTAGTGAGCTGAGAAGTCAGTGTTTTTCTGCCTTTAGACTTGCACTGAAGCATCAGTTCTTTCTGAATCTCAAGCCAGCTGGCTTTCAGACTGGACCCACACCATGGGCTCTCCTGGTTTGGGCCTTCAAACCCAGACTAGAACTGAATCATCAGCTCTTTTGTGTCTCCAACTTGCCGACTCATCCCATAGATCTTGAGACTTGCATACCTCCATAATTTTATGAGACAATTTTTTATAATAAGGAATATGCTCATGATCATGGATAGATTATATATATATATATATATATACATATATATATATATGTATATATATATATATATGTATATATATATATATATATATATATATATATATATATATAAATCTCTATTGGTTCTCTTTCTCTGGAGAATCCTGACTATATGATATATACATTAAGGCCAGTTCCTATGAAAATGAAATAATTAAAACAGGATATATAGAACACAAGGACTGGTTTTATTTTTTAGTATTACTGAATTAAGTAGATGTCAAATTATTCTGTCAAATTGCTATAGAAGTTTGTAAATGGTTTCCCTCAATTATGCTCTTACCTGATTGTGAACCATTAAAAAACAACTCATGGATAACCAAAGGTCTACAACTTAAATTTTGAATTGCACTGTTCTAATATATCTTAGTAAGTCATTAGTAAATTTCTATATAAAATTTTCTTTTTAAGTGAGGGATGGTTGTAGAGAAGAATTAATTAAATTGACAAAGATCCTTTACAGTATTAAACACACTTTGAATGTATCCAGTATTGAGCTTTCAATGTGTTGTTATACTAAACACATGAGTGATACAAAATCAGTAAAACACAACATTTCCTTAGTGAAGAAAAATGATCCTTCTTTCAAGGAGAGATGAGTGATAGGAAACATTTAAGCAAAAATATAGGACAATATGTAAGAGGATGCTAAAATAAGTAACTTTTTATTTAAAAAGATAGAGATCAGTATTTTTGAAAGAGTGGCCATTTCCCCTTAAATTCTGCAGTCTTTATGGAGGATGTGGAATAAAATGAAGCTTGTAGAATGAGTAAGCTTTAGATGAGTTGAGACAAGGAATAGCCTCATTCCATTAAAAAAAAAATGAGAGATGAGTAATAGCACAGCAATAGATGTAAGCATGACATATCTATGAAAAATAAAGACAAGCATAGCCAAAATTTTAGAGAGAAATATTCTGGGAAATGTAAATCGAGGCAAGGTAATGAATGATCTTGAAAAGCAAGATGAGAATATTGATGCTATTTTTAGAAATAACAAGTCTCAAGATTTTGAATTGGAGAATGGCATGATGAATGCTCTATATTGGTACTGAGCAGACTGTCCACTACTGTCAGGAAAAAAAACAGAAGTCAGGAAATACTAATATGATGAAAATAACATTTATATTAGATAGTTAGAGTTAATGACTCAATATTGAGTTTCTGTGTCATCAAAATAGGCTTAGGGATCAGGACTGTTCATTTTTTTTGTTTCTCAAGAATGAAGGTCAATACAACATAAAAGAAAGTAGATACACGCCTCACATAACATAGCCTCCGAGGTAATTTGAGACTAAAAAGGTGATATGGGGTGTTTATCCTTAATGTAATTTAGAAGAAAGCCAGCCACAGCCATTTCCAGTGAAAGGCAAAATTGAGCCAAACTTCCCAGTGTTTTCTAAGCACTGCAATGATAGAACTCACACCTTCTCTTCAGGATCCTTCAGAAGGCTAGCCAGAAAGAGGTAAGTGCCTGTAACATCTGGCAGAATCCTGATGTGTTTTTACAACACAAAGAAAGATAGGACTGGGTCTCCATTATGATTTGAGCAACTGTGAAGAAGCTATTAAAAGTAGGGGTTAGGGTTGAGACTGCAAGTTCAAGACAAACAAACAAAAAAATTTGAAGGACAGAGGAAGCTATGAAAAATCTGAAATAAGAACTAGGAAAATAGGGCTTCCAGGGAAGATCTATGCAAAATATCATTTAAAATCCAAAAAAGTCAAACCTTGCCTCTCCTGCTTCTTTATCCTTTTTATATTCACTCTCCAGTGCTCATTCCTGGTTTCGTGTGTTACAGGTTGTGAATTAGTTCAGTTTTCAACTCCTAGACCCCCTGTATTACACTGCTTTGTAGTAAGGGAGATCCTGAAAACAAGAGGCCACTGTGTGCTAATTTGGGAGGTTGAGGTGGGAGTCGGGGAACACTCCGATGCACCTGTTCTTCTGGTGCATCATGGGCTTTTCTCCCAAGGACATTAATAAATAGTGAGGTCTCCTGGAACCTCAGAGACCAAAACGACTTGGTTCCAGAGATTAATGAGTATTCCTCCAGAATTAAAGAAGGAACAGGTCATAAAAGTTTTTCTAGAAAGGCTATTTTTGTGTATAACAAAGAACATAAAGATATCAAAATTCTAATAGAATATAATAATATCAACTTTGTGAGCAAATATTTACTGAACATCTGTAGCGTTTATATCACTGTACTTGTCACTGCCATTGAGATGCTAGATAATGTCTTCGTAGAGACAGAAATGATAGGGATAGGATATGGTACATTGTGACGTATAACTAGATGCTAAATTCTGTGATGCAAACATTAGGAATCGTGAAATGATAGAAAGTATATAATTGTGGGGTGGATAAGGGAGCAAGGAATTTTTGTAGAAGATGAAGCAGAAGTTTGCCATAAATGACAATATGTGAAAAGGAGCATATTATGGAGAATACAGAGGATCTAGTTATGGGTGATTACATTCAGAAACCATCAATCAGCATATGATCTTTTTTTTTTTTTTTTATTAAGCTCCAGTGAACTGAGAAAAAGCATCTCCTTTCACGAAGAGCCATCTCATGGCCTCAGAGTAATCATTTCATCACTATAATTTGTATTAGTGTATACAAAATGTCACATCAGTTTAGAAAATTTATTCACATGATTTATATGTCCGAATTTTTTTTTATATCTATAATCTCAGTTTTGCTGTTCAGGTCTTATTTGTTCCCAGTCACACACTATCCCAATGATACCTGCTTTCTCGCCCCTATTTGGCAGTTTTATCAGTCATTGATAAATACAGGCAAAGAGAAACAGCATAACTTATTTACAGACAAGATGCTTAATGATCAATAAAGTTATATCTCTTTAATCCGGCAGCTCAGCTAGAACTAAAGCGGCCCAAATGTACTAGTAAATCAATATATAACGTTTCTCTGCCACACATCTCTTTCAGAATCTTTATAGTGTAAGGATGATCATAATACAATGAAGTCCTTTCTCTCTATCCATCCGCATGTTTTTGGATATTGTAAACCTGGGAGTTGATTGATCACAAGAAAATCTGTGCTATCTTTTCAGCGAGCGGTGGCATGCCATTTCGTAGTAGCCAAGGTGGCGGGCCTAAAGTGGCCTTAAGAGCGAGCACACGCTGATGGAGAAATTACTCAAACATTTCAAGGTCAGCACCTCAGAGATAAAAAAGCGATTTCTTCTCCATGTCATGGTGCAAATAAGAAGCATTTCATGCACAAAGTGATCCTCTTTTTCCGTTTGATTTGTTTCCTGGGGATTTTATCATCAGGAATATGGAGTTGTGTTTCAGGCCCAGGTTTCCCGTGAGGCAGGACTACCTGGCGTGCCTCTGGAACCAGAGCACATTAGACATAATAGAAAAAGTATTCGCCTTAAATGAGTTGCGAGATGATCTTTGCTTTGATTGTGATGGATCACACGGCAAGCTCTGTGAGTTTTAAGCAGCAACGTTTTCAGGGTTCCTTGTCACAGTTGTAGTCACTTACCCTGACTGGTCCACAGAATGCATATAATGAAACACTTTCTTTTGCTTGGGTAATAAAAGACTATAAAGCTTCTAGGCGATCCATGAAAACTGATGGCATCCTTGCTGGTTTTGCAGCTTCGAGATCTCATCAGTATCTACATCTGTCATAATGTATATTTAGCAAAAAAAGAAAAGCATTGGAGACCTGACTTGTTTCATTAAGTTCCTCCTACATTCTCATAACCGGATAGGAGATTCTATCATTGTTATTTTAGCAGCAAGCCACTGGCTTACTTCCGACACCGCATCGGTGGGAATAATTTTAAGCAGTTCGTGTTCTCAGCCTGTCTGCCTTCCACACCAGCATACTCTTAGTGACGCGTGTAACCATGGAAAACGAGCTTGCATTTTCCTTGATGACCATGGCGATGTGACTCAGAGTTATTCATAGAGTGAAATGAAAGGGAGATGAATTGACAGACTTATCAGAATCATTTGGAAATTACAAGCCTTTGGTGCCATTTTAACAATGAGAGATCCATAGAGATGCGAGCTGCAGTGTAACGGTGGCTATGTTTACCTTTGGAAGGGCTACCTGATGGGGTGACAAGTGAACTGCTTTCACATGCTTGAACATATGCATAGGCATCTACGTGGAAACTTGACCACGCGGGACACCTTTATCACTGAAGTGCACAGGACACTTGAGCTGCACTTTGACTCAAATATGACACTAACAGCACATATAAGGAAACATTAAAGAAAAGTCTTGAAACTTAAATAAGTTGAATGACAATGAACCATATCGTCCAACTACATTTTGTATTATTAAAAGGGGATTTTCTCCTGTCTCACTTGTCAATGTTAAATTTTCTCAAAATATTTCTGGTTCCTTCCTAGACCAAACTGTATCCTAATGATCTTAATTTGGTAGCCATGATAACCTTTCTAATTCTCTCTAATGGGTTAAATCTAAAGTTATCATGTTTCCACAGTCTATAATTTTTTTTTTCTGAGTAGGTATAAATTAGTTTCCAATCCAAACCTGCTGCCTCCTCCTCAATTAACTTTTAAAAGTTATGGTACTAGCATTATTTCTGTAGTAAATCATAGTACTGTAAATGTGACCATGGCTTCTGATTTAAATCAAATTGGGTTTAAATACCATGTCTGCTACTTGCTTGCTGAGAGATTTTGGACAGGTCATTGAAGCTAATAAAATTTAAATGGGTATATATCGTGCTTTTATATCATATATTAAATCATTAGAGCTTTTGCGAGTATAGATTGATTTTAGAACAGTTCTTTGAACAGTATCTAGCTTGAAGTAATTATTCAATACTTATAATGAATTAAGGATGAAAAATATAAAATGGGTACATTTACTAAACAAGAGTAACTTACATAGATTCACTAAATAGTCTTCTTCATTAGAATCCTACCTTTTGTGGAGGGACAAAAAGACAACTACATTTCATATATTTAACTTCAGTCTTTGATGTTTATTTGTGGTGGTCTGGGCTCAGATAAGTGTTGTTTATGATAATATTGCTTTTATCACCAATGAACTATGCATCAAACTCTGATAGTATGTGTTTCATAATTGTATTTTACCCCTAAAACTTTAGATAATCTTTAACTATAGTATTTATTTATATCACATTTTATAAATTTATTAATGTTTTTGATTAAATAAAAGAGATGACATTGCATCTGCCTTCAAATGGGTTTCAACCCAAGGGATAACAGTAAATAGAAATTGTGTCCACTGGATTGTCAAAAATTAGTCATATCTGTTTTACATGATTAACTAAAGCAACCGACTGATGACTTTATGGAAACAATGATCGTTCCAGGGCCATCCATGGGTCCCTTGGCACCCTGGTGGGAAAGCAGTGCTCTACATAATTGACAAATAATTCTCACTCACTCATGAATAACTGTGCTGACCTCTGGGTTGTTGCTTATAGACCATGGTACAAATGCCTTCTGTTTTGTCCTTTTAATCTTTCTTAGAGTGTTTTACTATTTCTATCTTCTGTCAAAATATATCAATGTTATTTTGAAAAACTTTGATCCATAATGCCACAGTTCCACCTTTTCTTCCTTTTCTGTATAAATATCCATCACTGCTGACACTTAACATTCACAAATGATGGGAGCAGATTTCACCTATGCATGATTGGCTATGACTTTCTATATTTAGACATGTGTTTGGTTTATCCACAAAATTTCCCAAATTCTTTATATTCATGGGTTGATACGTTAAAGCACTTAACATTATTTTTCATAGAATAAATTTGACCAACTAGGATATTTAAAATCTTTTTTGCTCAGGTTATAAACATAAAAACATGCTTTCCTTCCAGTTAAAATAAACTAGGAAATCATTACAATAAGCATTTCATGAAATCATATATAGGCTAGATTAAGAAAATTAGAATTAAAAGACCTGAGCAATGTCTTTTGATAAAATTCATCCTGACACCTTTTACATGTTGGATTCTCTGTTCTTTTAATATTGCATTCTCTACAGGATTAGCCTTGAAAGATTAGACGAGAGTTCATGTTATAGTTTTACACATATGTGGCCACCAATTTATTCTTGTCTCGAGCATTAGCTATTTTTTTTTCTTTGGGTCTACTGTACTTGTAATTACCACAATTGCCACAGAAAAGTAAAGTAAAATCTTATTAGGATCCCTATTAAATTCTATTTTAGATACTACATTTTTTTTCTCTATGATTGAGGGGTTCATCTGCCAGTCCAAAAATATATTTCAATTGAAACATTTTGGTCACATATACTTCTACCTTTTGGGATCTTGAGCTACAGTTTTTTACCATAAACCTCAATTTGGTTAATTATAGATCCAGGGACAACTTTTACTGACATACCAAAAAGACATTACTACAGCATGGCTTCCTCTAAAGTCAGTCTAGTCTTATTGCTTAGGCTAAAAGTTCAAGTGTAGGATACACACAAAACACACACACACACACACACACAGACATCAAACACATACATATGTGAATACATGTACCAGTGCTCATGAACATACATCATAAAAACATGTACGTTGGTGAGTATGTATGTACATGCATAAATATCCCTGAATTAATGATGTACATTTATGAGTTTACACATATATGCATAAATATAACTGAATTCATTCATGATTAAATAATGTGTCATTTTAATGTTAGCTGTCAAATAGTCTGGCAATCGTAAGTCCTGGGCATTGTAATGTAAAGCAAACACAGAAGTCAAGGCAGGAGAAAGGGCTGTGGATCCAGGCATAAGGAGCAGCCAGTGAGAGGGCACCAGCACTGTGCATGGGCTTGGGGACAGCATGTCCACTCCCACACAGGTTGCCTAGCTATGGCATGAGCCCTTTTTGTGTGGCATACCTACATAAATACTGCCCTCCTAACCACAGCTTTTTTCAAGACTCCCTCTCTCAGCCACTCCCTCTGCTAATTCTCAAGGGTGCTACATTCTCACAAAGTAAGCTGGAGCCAACCAAGTTGTAGAGATATCTTTGTTATCTGATTGGCCAGAACTCCTGTTTCTGATGCCCATCAATTATC
Organism: Macroglossus sobrinus; assembly: GCA_004027375.1. NCBI lineage: Eukaryota > Metazoa > Chordata > Mammalia > Chiroptera > Pteropodidae > Macroglossus > Macroglossus sobrinus. Next base: position 595,612 of record PVKZ01000733.1, read on the forward strand.
ATGTTCCCATGACTGTACAGTAGGATCCACTGCTAGCACATACAGATTCTTTATGTGGCCTGCCAAAGGCCTCCTATCTGGGTAGACCAAATAGGAAGGGCATCCATTCTGCAGAAGACACAATTCATTTCCAAGTGCAAAGCTGAATGAGCTAAGTGAGGGAGAATTTCTGCCCCTACCTGCAGGCTCTCAGCCAAGCATCTTTGAGCAGGGCACAAGGCACAGCCCTACGTGTCAGCCTTAATGGGAAGCCTACACTTGGCCACATTACTTATGCTTTTATAACTTGTAATGGATTAAACTAACTTAATTTTCTTAGACCCCTGCTGTAATTCTTAACACAACTAGTCCATGTTGTTCTGGGACCCTGCCAAAATCAGTGAGAGCTCACTCCTTTTTACAAATCTATTAATTAATTGCTTACTGAAATTTCAGAACATTAGGAAACAGAAATAACTTGAAAGAGGGTTTTTTTTTTTTAAAGTGTGTTTTTTGGAATTTTTCCAAAACAAATGGGGTTGACAAAGAGCTTTGCCAAAGTCAAGTTTAATGGCCACTATGAGTAACTGGTTCAAAGGGGGATGTTTCCTGTCCTCTGTAATCTTGCCAGGAACAGAGATAATTCAACAGAGATGACATCCAATTATTACATCTTCCTCTGTTTTTGAAACACTGAAAGCAAGGACTTCTGTTGTCTCTAAAATAAACATTTAAAATTAGCAGTCAAATAAAATTTTAGCATAAATAAAATATCTCTTGGGTTGAAACATTTATAGTAGAGACAGTTTATTGATCTGTCCTATTTCTTTCCCAACAAAAGGAAGAATTGAGGTCTAGCTGAAATTCAGAAAGCTCCCTTTGCTGAAACCAGTAGCGTTCTCAACTCTGGTTAAGGCATACACCACTACGAAGGCTTTGGTGTTATGCTGACTTGGATTCAGATTCTGCCTTTGACACCTGGAAGAAAGAAAGTTAACTTTTCTGGAGTACACAAATTAAGTCATTGAATAATGCTGTCTCACTGAATATAGTGTAATTCATAATTCAACTGACTACAAATTCCTTCAGGGAATCAAATGGTTTATTCATTGTCTGAGAATATTTAAATGTTTGACATAAAATACAGCTATAAAAGGCCAGTCTCCTGAGTGACTGTTTTCCTCTTAAACAAATGGAACTCTGTCAACTTTGGCAGCATAAGTACCAGAACTGGAAAATACCAAGGCAATCTGTGTGGTCTCTGGTCACCGGTGTCCAGACATCGTAAAGTGAGACTCACTATGGAAACAGACAGGATATTTTATTTAAGACCATTGTACTAAACTTCCTCCAGATTTAGTGAAGTAGATATCTGTAATTGGAAACAAATTAAGCAATCTGTGAACAAGGAAGGTAGATTTAGATTATGTGTTCGTGTCCTGGGACAGTACTTACATAAGTGCTACTAAAGAAATAACTACCTGTTGCCTCACCTGAAGATAGTGGCTTACAAACCGCTCTAAAAAAGCTGAAGCTTGAGTTGCAGGAAACCCTTGGATACACACAGGGTAATCCAGTGACAGAATGTAGATGCCGGTGACTGTTAGTCTCCTCTTGCTTGCCTAGACCTTATTTCTCACAGTTTGTGCTGACAGACAGACTTACAGTCAGCAAGTTCTCATGTTGAAAAGCACCTCTGGATGTTGTTTCTGATGAAATCCAGGCTCGAAGCATCACCTCTGTTTACTTATGCAAAATTAGGACGTCGTATACATACAGCAGTGGAACACCTCAGTATGTGAATAAAATCCTCATAATGCTAGTTGTAAGGTTTTTAAAATAATAAAAAGCCCAGTTACGGCCCCTTATTGGTCACACCAATAAAACATGGTGAAGTACATTAAAGTAGTGATGTAAACTATTTATTATAATATAGGGAATGACAACAGTCACAGTCTGTATGAGTGTACTTTCTGGAGCAGTATTTGGTTAATTGTACGATTTAGATATCTTATATCAAGTTTATATTTCACTCTGAATTAATGACTGTTATAATGAACTCATTAAATCTGAAAGTCAATATTAATATATTACCATAAGACTTAGTGAATTCCATTGGCAGTTCAGAAGAAATGGTTTAACATCATCTTTTTTGACTATTTCATAACCTATGTGTAGATTATAAAGCAGTATCTGGTTGCTAAATTCTTATTTCCATTATAATTACCTGATATTGAAATATATAATAGCAACTTTTCAATAGGAAATCACAGCATAATTATCCATGATTCTCTTCACAACATCTTTTCACATGGAACATTTCTTATATGTAAAGTTTGTTTTATGAAATAATAGAATCCAAAAACTTCAACAGGTTTAAGGGGAAAAAATTAGCTCCAGATGACCCCTTTTTATCCCTGCTTCCCAGGCGCCATGAAAAATTGATAATTGCTTGCAGCTTTTTTGAAGAAATGTCTTCACTTGTAAAATTTACTTGCATATTTCTAAGTAGTACACTTCTTCTGTTGTTTTGATTTAAAAATATATATGTATTACCTACTAATTTCTTTCCATAAATGTTACGTATTTAATTCTATCACCAGTCAGTGAGTGTGCATCCATCTATATCTACACACACTTCCACTCCGCCTATGCGCCTTATATTAATTTTATCATTTTTTGCTTAAAGCGACATCTAGTGATTGAGTTATTAACACGATGTAAATATTATTCAGCGCTAAGTCATACAATTTACTATAATTATATTAGCTTTTTCAAGCACATTTCTGTTAACCCTAGAGGTAATAATTATCTTAGTTATCATTTGCCTAATTTTCTTTGTCTCTATCAGTATTCAGCTAAAACACTTAAAGAAAAGTATAAATCTCTGTTTAGTACATTAAAAAAGATTGCAAAATCTATCAGATTTATTATTTTCTTGGTTATATTTCTTCTAGAGACATTTATATCCTCTCCTGTCTGGGCCAGTTGCTTTTCAGGCTGATACCCTGGGGTATTATGTTATGCTGTATTATTTTACTATATTGTTATTATTGTTATTATTAATTATTATTATTTTTTTAGAGAACGTATCACATGGTTTCTTTTTAAAAAAAATGTGAATGGAAACATTTTTGAAAATGTTTATACCTGAAACTTTTTAAAATTTTAACCTCACACATGACTGCAAACTTAATTTGGTATTGAATGCTTATTTGGGTTATATTACTTCCAAATTTTAAGGTATAATCTCATTATTATCTGGCTTTTTGCTATTGAGAAATCTAATTCTATGTTTGAATTAGAGGGTATGAGTTTTTTTTTTTTTCTTTGCCATTCCTATAGATGTCCTCAAAATCTCCTTTTTTCTCAATCATTTGGAAGTTTCCTGATGATATTCTTTGGTATGGGTCTTTTTTCATTTATTATGCTGAGCCCTTGATAAACTCTTTCAATCTAGAAAGTCATGTGCTTTTTTATCTAATATTTCTTTGATAATTTCTTTCTCTTGTTTTCTCTGATCCTATTTCTGGAGCTTTCCCTTACAGAATAAAATAATGAATAGAAGAAAAATTGGAGCTTCTGGATCAGTCCTCTAATTTTCTTTTTCATTTTCTATTTCTTAGTCTTTTTCTTCTAAGTTCTGAGAGATTTCCTCAAAAGAAAAAAAATATATATATATATATCTGTATATATACACATATATACATTTCAAAACTTGGTTGTTTTCGAAATGCAAGTTCAATTTTCTTTTAAGCATTGTTTTTATAGCATAGATGCAAAATTTCAATTTGCCTAAGTATAGTAATTATAGTTTGTCTTTAAGTTTTGCTCTACTTCCTGTCTTGTTTTCATTTTCTTTAACGTGGCTTTTCTCTGTTCATTTTCTTCTCTGTCTTTTATATTAGAAGCTTTCCTTAAATGCCTGGCTTGCCAGGCCTTCCATTTAAATTTTTAAGTGAGGAACTAACTGCAGACTGAAAGCTTTGGGCATGGGCAGGGCTTGCTGAATGATTAGTTGTGAAGAGGGAAGTATTAGTTTCCAATTGCTGTCATAACAATTTATCTCAAACTCAGTGACTTAAGCAATACAGATCTATCCTACAGTTTTATAGAAGTCCAGCACACATCTCGCTGGGTAAAGATCAAGGTGCTGGCAGGGCCACGTTGCCTTCTGGAGGTTCTAAGTGAGGTTTAATTCTCCTTTTTTTTTTTTTTTTTTTTACCTTCTAGAAAGAGGCCACTCACAATCCTTGGCTTCAGGAACTTGTTCTCCATCTTCAAATCCAGCAATGGTGAGTGGGTCCAGTTCTTTTCATAGTACATTATTCTAACTTTTTTTTTTTTTTTTGCAGTTACATCTTTTATTGACTATTGCCAGGAAGGGTTATCTGCTTTTAAAGACCCATGTGATCAAATTTTAACCATTTGGACAACACAGGGTGATTTTCATATCCTTATTTTGTGATCCTCAATTAAACCACATCTGCAACTCCCCTTTTGTTATGTCAGGTAACACTGACATCACCCAGAGATTAGGATCAAGACATCTTGGCAGTCCTTTATTTCACCTACCAGCAGAGAACTAAGCAGAGAGATCCAACTATTTTCTTGGTAAACAAAATTTTCAGTAGTTTTAGTTGTTGAATTGTAACTTCTTTGGGAGTTTCCCGGGTGAAATCTGAAACTAACCCCTCTATATAAAGGGCAGGAAGAGACTGGGGGAAAAAAAAAAAACAGGCAGAAAACTACAGATTGGTAGGTGGCAGGTTTAATAAGCAAGAGAACTTACTTGTGAGGCTCACGTTGATCAACCACCAGGTAGATCCCTGGACCCAACTGCCAAGTTCTAAAGTTTATGTAGAGTCCTCTGGGTTCCTTAACATACCCAGGCCAGATAATCCAATCACATTTCCATCTCAAGGCTGAATTCTTGGAGCAGCTTCTGAGAACAGGAAAGAGAAGCACAGTGCACATCCCGCCCCCCAACACAGAGGAGGGGAGTGGGGAGTCTTCGTTTGCCTGTGTCCAGCTCTTTTTCCAAACCAGAGATCACATCTTCTCAGTGATCTTCTCAAAGAGCAGATCTTTGCTTTTTCTGTGAAATAAGTCTTTATTCTTCATCCTTTTGTATGTAAGCCTGTCTTCCAGAGTTTTAGAAGTCAAATGTGGGGGAGGGACTGGGATCCAACAGGTTAAGATGCAGTGTTCCTTCTGTTGCCACGGTGCACTTGAGTTCAGAGACCCTCTCATTCAACCTCTGCAGAGAGCAAACATTCAGGTATATTTAGAGTTAGGGGCGGGCAGGCAGCACTCCACACAAAGCAGATGTGGAGTTTCAACCGATTGTGTTATGCTTCAACGCTACATTCTGAGGTAGTCCACGCCAGCTTCTGGAACCCCCACCCTGCAGTCACTTTGAGCTTACAGCTCTCCCACATCTGCTGAGTTACACAGGAAATCCTTTACATCTTCCAAAATTGGGTTGACATTTTCATCTGCTGTCATTCCCTCTCCTGTTGCTTTGGCCTTCTGGGTTTTTCCAGTTTTTAACCCTTTATCATCATCACTTCAGTTAGTATACAGGAGACAGTGACAGTCAAAGGATGTTTAATATATCACTGCAGACTAGAATTCCCTATGCTAAAAATGAATGAAAACGTACACTTTTATAGTTGGTTAGTTTTTGCAACGTTGTTTGCTTTATGCTGAGTCATTTAGACATTGTAGTATTCTGTAGTATTCTGCATGGTACTAAGTTTTCATAGTTTAGATATATCTAAAAGACAGAGCTATATGCAACAACCATCTTTTATTTGAATGATTACATGTAACACATTTATTTTGAAAGAAGAAGAAAATATCAAATTCCAGGGAAAAAGAGAGGAATGGTCATTGTAAGATAAAACTAAATTAAATGTGCAGAGTTTATAGTATATTATCATTATAATCTAAGTATCTGCATCATCTTTACTGAAATTTCTTAACATAATAATTTGTTTGTTTGATACACATTTTATAATAGAAAGAATTCTATTGTATATTATTAGAAAAAGCACAGTAAACAATTATAATAATTCATAGAAAATCTTTTTAGGTTTCTTTTTAACAATGTTGTAAGAATAACTGAAATTAAATTTATTTTTATAATGTATCAAAACAATGTGTCTCAAAATTAAGCAGGTTCACATGCTAGGATTCATGTATTTTTTTTGCTGTCCTTGAATTTCCTTTTCGAGCCCAGTGAGATAATATTAAATATTTGGATCCAGTATATAATTTGGAAGCAAAAAATTTTGAAAGTTCAATTAATTTTAAACAGGAAATAACAATTTGCTAGAAGGCATTTAGAATGCCCCAGGCTCAGACATAATGACTAAACCCCATCTGATCTCCGGGATGTCACCTTTTGGTAGGCTTCTCTTTTGTTGGAAAACTTTCATTTTTCTTGAGATTCTAAAATTACAGGTTGTCAAGACATACGGTTCATCTTGTAATGTACCATAAATAGATAGTAGGCAAGTAAATGAATACATGGATTTGTAAGTACTTGCGGAAGTAAGAAGCAAAAAAGGGTGACTACTTATCTTAAGAATCAACATCATAGAACTTTAGATTTATGATAAAGGGGATCTCTGCAAAACAAAGCAGTGTGAGAGGCAAGAGAGCCAAAACGGCAGATTATAGGCTGGGTGGAAAATATTGCTCTGATAAGGGATGTCTAGTAATTCAAGTAAAATGTCTCTAAGACACGGTTAGGTCAGGTAGAGACCAGGTAGGAACCCTAATAGAGGGACTGGTGAAACAGGCAATACCAAGAGGCAGTTGGACTCTGTGAAATTAGTTTTAGGTGATCTGTTTGTTAACCAGGCACTCATGAGAGGCTATGGTGACAAAATGAAGAATCTTTTATATATGATTAGTAGGAGCTAAGTGAGGTGACCAAAACTTAGCAATCAGCAATAGATGCAGAGAAGAGCACTAGAGCAGTAAATAAGGGAACTGTCACATTACGATGGAGGGAAGGGAATATCAAAGTTTGGAAACAAAATATTAGGTCTATGTAAATGAGACTAAATCCATGTCTCCCATGCAGTGAGATGTGATTACAGACATAACCCTTTCCCAGATCATCATTTTCTGTAATACGTCCACAACTAGACTTCATATAGTAGGGTTGGGGAACATACACACTGACAAAACAACAACAACAACAATGACAATAACAACAACAAAAACAAAGAGTCATCAGCCCTACAAAGCCAGTTTACTTTGTAAGGCTGACTAAATTAAGATGTATTGGTTTTTTAAATTTCGTTCCCACATGACTAGTACACTAGGTTGAATTTCATGGTTAGGAGTCCAGTAAAAGTCTTCCAGGATATTGACTAGGCCAATGGTTCTTAGTCCTAACTTTGCATCAGGATCACCTGGAGATCTTTAAAAAAAAAAAAAAAACAAAAAACACTGATGCCTGGGCCTCCTTAAATCAAGTTCTTTGCAGGTGGGGTCCAGGCAGCAGTATTTTTAAAGACTCCAGGTGATTCTAAAGAGCAGCCAGGTGGAGAACCACTGGACGACACACACCATGATGAGGTCCTTATTTTCCGCTGGATTGTGATTCGGATGCTCCTTGGACACAAAGATGACCTTGAGAAATTCTGAGAACATTGGTTAGTGCTGTAAGTTCAAGTAAGAGCAAAGACCGAGGCTGCAAACTTCTGCAGTGAATAAAACTGAAAATCACTCTGCAAGTTTCAATTATTTTTTATAGTTTCTATGCATTTCTATAACATACCCAGAAGCTACTCTGATGCTTCTTCTGCAAGTCCACTGAGGAAAAACAATACCTTTTTTTTTTTTTTTTTGCAAATTGTTTCTGTTTCTACACACTAAGCAAAAAGGAGGATGGAAGCGATTATGTTGATATTTTAAGCAAAAAATTCTTTCAACCGTACACTTTAAGAATTTTGCTAATTGAAGCCAAAGTAGTGTATTTTGCCTTTTTCCTCTATTATCTGGAAAACTACCTTGATTATGGACTCTGCAGGCATCGCCACAGCCTTCATCTAGAGAAGGAGAATTCATGATTTATTCACATCTGTAATGGTAATGAGTCGTCAGTCTATGAGGAAAAGTCGAGTCTATCAGTTATTCCAAGGGTACTACTGAAAGCTTTCTTTACATCTAGCTGTTCATCTCTGTGACATTCCTGGAGGGCGTCTTTTGATAGTTGATTATTATTTGAAGTGGCAGGAGGCAGGCAACTTCAAAGGAAGCCGCTTCTTCAGCCAGAACTAATAGTCTTGGGAAGGTTTCCTATTTAAATATACCTAAGTTTGTTGATCGTGACCACAGAATGGTTGTGGGGGAGGGGTGTATTATGGAATAATGTACACTAGGGAAAAAAAGAAGTCAAGTAATACCATCTTCGAAGGAAGTTAATATGAAGAATTAGTGCTATTTCCAATCAATGAGAGATCTGTCAAAGATAAAATGTTTGTGAAAGATGGGACTCATTCTTTTCTTGAATGGAATAAATGTATTCACTTTTCAAAAAGTAAATTAATAGTATTACAAGATACAGTTCTCTCCAAAGCAAAGGAGATAAATTGGGTAAGAAAGTAAATAAACCACCCTATTTCAACCCAAAGAGTCTAATTTTTACTCACTTCCATACTGGTATTCTGTGGAGTCTTTAATTTGACAGAAAGATTTTTCTGCTAATAACAATAATAATAAAGTGATGAAACACACTATTGGGAAGGATCCAGTCAGAGCTGCCACATCTAACCAGCACCATGTCAGTAGACATTGGCGGACGTTGGCAGTGACAAGCACCAGCAAACACGCTGCGGGTGTAGACTGTTCACCTCTAATCACGTCTAACGTAGCCTCTGCCCTTTTCTGGGCTTCTTTTTCCTCTGTCGTCCATGGTGGCCATTGGCGGTGAAGTGTGGTGTTAAGGCCCCTGCTGTGACATTGACCTGCTAGACACTCCGCCAACTTCCATACCCACTGTGTGAGGTATGGAAATACTCACACAGTGGGTATTTCCTTTCGCTTCACGCTGGTTCTTTGGAATCCTGGCACCAACGTTCTATTTGGTTTGTGCAGATTCAAAAATATTGAATAGGACAAGAACACAAATAAAGGAGGCTCAGACTGAAGGCAAAACTACTAATGATTTGATTTGCCGTGTTTTGGGTGCTTATTAAAATAGCTGGAGAAAAGCTACTGTTTGCCTTTGGGTTCCTACAGAACAGCAAATGTAGACTATTAGTGGAAAGTCTGCAGCTGAAATGGAAGCTAATCCTATTATAAATCTTACATACAGAATAAAGTTATTCTGTGAGAAGTCACACATCTGTGAACCATTTTCTTACCTGCATCTGCATGCGCATCTGATGGTCTTAGTTCCCTCACAGACCTTGGTTTTCTAGTGGTCTAGCAACTCTAAAATTTAAATTCTGTAAACTCACTGAAGGGCTTCAGAAGAAATCAGAGCTGGAATCCACTTCAGGCCATCATCTGCTCAAGACCCATTTCCCACAGAACCACAATGGAACCATCAAAACGATAGCAAATAACATCTTAAGAACAGAACATTGAAATTGCCCCTTGAATTTAAGCGACGATGATCTTATTTCTCCACAGTTCCTTACTCTATAATTTCGCTTTGCCTATTTTCCCTAGAGGATGTTATCAACAGCCATTTCTTGTATGTTTTCTCTTAGTCTGCTTTTCTTCTTCAGTATCCTCATATCCATAAATATACACACTTGCAAGTATCTAATAAATAATCATTCACCTCCTCTTTCATAGCCCGAATGCCCATTATATTTAAAGGAGCTGATCCTTTTTATTGGATTATAGGATAGCAATTGATTGATTGGTTGGTTGGCAGACTGAGTATTTCCAATACAGTTTCTTCATCTTGGCACGCCCATCTTTTCATCTTGCTTGTGTCTCCTATTTGAACTCTCATCATCTTTCAAGTCTTTTATGATGCAAAAGTCAAAATCAGATGCATTTTCATGACCACTGCAAAAGTATGATTGAAATAATTAACGCTGACCTCTGCATTTCAACTTTCCTAGGTTCTATTGGCATTTTTTAGTAAAGTGCAAATCACAGCCAGCATGCTGAACTCTGACTCCGCTGTACTTTTGTTTTATTGATTTTTCTTTACTTTCATCAATGTAGTTTGATGTGCACCTTTAAGTACACTACCTTGGCCATGTGTCTGATCAACGTAATTTTGGTTCATTATGTTATTTTTGGTATTCAAATTAGAGAATCATGCATTTCCATAATCTTAAGTTGTCTATAACAGAACAGGTAAGACACTTGTCCAAATCTCTTCTGTTAGAGACTTAAGTCTCCAGGTAAATATAAAATGATAACATTGCATAGTTGGTTAGTGCTCTAGACATTGTATAAAAACCTACTTTTTTTCTATAGCCACCTGGATTTGAAAATTATGAACTTGGAATTTTCTAAATGCTTCATGAGAAACCCACATGGTCTATAATCAAAAATGAATGAAAGATAACATAGAAAGGTGATACTCAAGAGATGGTGCTGGAGAAGACATTGAAAAAGTGTGCTGGGCAGAAGCAACTGTGCCCTGAGGCTGATGGCTGTAGCCAAGCTTCTGGCACAGATGGATGGTCACAGACTCTGGGGACAGATGGTGCACCCTCACTGGACCAGGATTTTGATGGGAGGGGCCTTCAGAATCCTACAGCATTGCTGGATCAACATCATCCACATTAGTTAGTTTGCTTAACTAAGCATTCTAAAGTTTTTTTTTTTTAATAAAAATATACTATGCTGATAACTTTGTGGTGAGTTCTTTCTAAACATGTGTGATTCTTCTCTCCAAAAAGATTCTTAATTAAGAACTAAAATAAAATTATGTAGGATCTTGATCTGTACCATGGAGGGAAAGGTAATCATGTGCATAAGGAAAAAAAAAAATACACACACACACACACACACACAGACGTGTGTGTGTGTGTGTGTGTGTGTGTGTGTGTGTGTGTATGCCACTAACAAAAGATTAGCATCACTTAGAGAAATATGGCTCATTGAAGCACATTGTTTTCAATGCTGATTTGCATACCAACCAGTAGTCACCCTTCTGGGTACCAGCCACAGCCACAAAAGCCCATCCCTTCCCCATAGCAGTTACTTATTCTCTTAGTTCTCCTTTGGTTTGGAACCCCTGATTTTAGCTTTTCGCAGGGGTAGAGACAGATTTATTATCTCATGGACCTTTTATTCCATTGCCGATAATCTTATATTATAGGCACCACCTCATTTTCTTAGTGAGGCACTACGGAAGCCGTATGAGGATCAAAATGATGCGTTATTCATTTTGTACCTCTAGAACCTTATGCTGCAAGGAGAAATCAGTTGCGTTGTCACACTGCAATGATTTTCAACAGACTCATTTCTGAAATCTTCCTGGTTTTTATATTATTTATATCCTGTAGCCACAAATCAGTGTTGACTGGTGTTTTCTCAATACTTCCATTAGCAAGTGAGAAATATAGTGATACCGAAAATGGGTTTGGAAAATTAGGCTGTGCACAAGGACACTGGGTGTCATCCTAGGAGATGACACAGTGGAGTCCTGTGACAGCCCGCTCACTGAAATAGCAGCAGGGAGGGATAGGCAATATGTCATGTGTGCACAGCGTTCCCAGACACTTTGAAACATTGCACTGCCATGGGAACAGAATCTACTCCCAATTAGAGTTACTTTACACTATTTATCCCCTCTCTCTCTCTCTTTTTCTTTTTTTCTTTTCTTTCTACTACAGCACAGAGTTCCTCTTTTTAAGAGAGCTGGCAAAGACAGAGTCCCACACCTCTTTGGGAGTCTGTCTCTATGTAAATGAGAGCGTTTGCTTTATTCCAAAGGGGAAAAATCATGTCCTTCAGTAAACATCAGAAACAGCAAAGCTGCAGACTCTAAATCACCGAGTGCCACACCAGGCAGTAAAAAAGAAAAAAAAATATATGTGGAAGCTGAATCATTTAAAATTAGACAGCACCAAAGCACTTGAGAATATGCTGTAGGGAATAATTGTGCTTTGCTGCAGGTAGCAAGATAGATACTGTGTACCCTAATTTTATGATTTTTCTACCATGGTAATGACATTCTGAAAATGGGGGAGTGCTCTTGTGGGAGTAGGCATACTGCAGCATCTGCTGACCTACGGAAATTTTCCCAAACATGCGAATCCTCGGAGGAATGAATTCACTGCCAGGTGGCAGCAAGTATTTCTAGTTAGTGGTCTTCTCAAATGCCCGTTGCTACAGGTGAGCAGCCAAGGCTACTGACGGGATTTGGAGAGCGGTTCCAGTGCAAGCCTTAGAAGGTTCCAGCATTCTTTTTGGGAACTCTTCCTGAGTTTTGAATATCCAGCTGTAATTCACAGACATAGCTGAATTGAAAGAACAGCCACCGTTTCTTTTTGTTACTGCTTTCATAAGTCGTAATTTAGGTCGCCCTCTCCCAGTGACATTGCTTACTGTGGCTTTTTACAGTCAGTCAAGATTGACATTCAGCTGCTGTTTCTAGCACTTGAGATATTATGCAGGAGATAGGAAAAGTACTTTTCTTCAAGGAGTTTGTAATCATGTTACTATTTCTTAATAATCTTTAAAATATGTTTCTTAATAAGGTGAAATCCACATAAGATACAATCAATTTAAAACACACATTTCTCTGATATTTAGTGTTTTCACAGAGTCGTACAACAAATGGCTCTCTCCCTAAAGATACCCAGAACCCCATTAAGCAATCACTTCTCAACCCCCCATTTCCTGGTAACCCCTAATTTACTTTCTGTCTGTATGAAGTTGTCTTTTTCAAAGACCTTTGGTTTCTTGCTTCTTCCACTTAAATGGCTTCTTCACTTAAACTCAGTAATTCAGAAGTCCGTCCAAGTTGCTGCCTGTATCAGAACTTTGTTCCTTTTTGTGGCTGCATAGTATTCCATTGTATGTACACACCATAATTTCTTTATCCATTCACCCACTGATGGGTATTTCAGTTCTTGCTACCTTTCAGCTATTATGCATAATGCTGCAATAAAGATTTGTGTACAGTCTCCTTGTGGACATATATTTGCATTTTTCTTGGGTGTATTACCTAGGAGTTAATCACTTGGTCATATGATAATTCTATGTTTAATAATTATATATATATATGTATATATATATATATGTATATATATATATATGTATATATATATATATATATATACATATATATATATATGAGTAACCTTGAGATTACTCATTTTATATATATGAAATGAGTAACTTTTGAGATAAGTAACCTTGGAATCAAGCAGAAATAAGTAACAGAAAATAATAGAAAAACATTTAAATATATGAATATCAAAAAAAGTCTAAATCTATGAGTCAGAATTAAAGTTTGAAAGGAAATAAGAAAACAATAAATAGAACTAAATGAGAATGAAAATACCTTCTATGTCCAATTATGAGGGATGCTTCTAAATCAGTGCTGAGACGACAGTTTACGAAAGTAGATGCTTACACAGAAATGAGGTATGGTTGTGAATATGTAATTTAAACTCCAACCACATGAAATGGAAAGAAAAGAAAAAAAATAAAATCAAAGCAGATAGAAGGAGGGAGATAAAGAGTAGAAATGAATAAAATTAAAAACAGGACACACAAAATAGAAAGTCAATGAAACAAAAAGCTGAATCTTTTTTCTTTAAATTAATAAAATTGAAAAGCCTATAGTAATACTGATGAAAAAATAGAAGAAACCACTAATATTGTAAATCAGCTAGAAAACATTACTACAGATTTGGCAACCATTACAAAGAAAAAGGAATACTGTAAAAAACTCTATGCATATAGAAAACAATAGATACAATTTTTTGAAAACAGCAAACTATCAAGTAAACAAGATGAAATACATAATAGGCATAGTCCTAAAACCATTAAAGAAATTGAATTAATAATTTAAAATCTAAAAAATAAATCTCCAAACTTGATGGGTTCACTGGAGAAATCTACCAAATATTTAAAGATCAATTAATACCAATTTTCCACAGTCTTTTCCAGAAAATAGAATAAGAGAATATACTTTTTAACTCACCTTATCAACATTAATCTGATACCAAAACGAGCCTAAGATAATACAAAAAAAAAGGATAATAAAAGATAATGTGTGAACATAAAGCTTTACTTCTTATGACTTTTTTCACTGTTATCCATGTACATGATATATTTGCTCAGCAAATTTAAGTCACTTACTGACCAGACTTGTGGAATCTGGGAAAGCCATGACTGGCCACTGCATGTCAACACTGGATAGGATCCCAAGGAGATTTGGGAGGTAACACAATCAATATCACATAGTCAAAAAATAGGATGTATTAGGAGAACCCTTTATCTCTGTTATTTGAAATCTATTGTTATCTTTTTAGTGTGAAATCATGGAAAATTTTTCAGTTTAAAAAAAGTCTACTTACTGGGTCTAAAGAGAGAGTAGGTATGTCAGCCTTGTCACTCAAAATATGAAAGGTTGATATAGCAAAGGTGTATCTATGCATAATAAACACCTTAATATTATCTTATAAGCTATGATAGTATCTAATATGTCTAATTCTACACAATCTTTATAATATGTTATGTGATGCTAGTTATTATTTATGTTAATTAAAAAGCTAAATGGCATTTTAAAAACCCTCAAAACACAATGATTTAAATATGATAGAAGTTTATTTTTCTTCTATATAATACCATGGCCAGGCTGAGCGGGTAGGGCAGCTGGATGAAACAGTCACTTTGGGCTTTGTGTTCTTTCTAACTTGTTGTTTTGCCATTCTCTGAAGCATTGTCTTCATTTCTACAGAAAAATCTAGATTAATAATCTATTCACATTTTAGAACCAGAAGGAAAAATGGAAGTAAAACTAGGGAAAATACTTTTATGTATGTATGTGTGTATGTATGTATTATGTATATATGTATGTATGTGTGTATGTGTATATGTGTGTATGTGTGTGTATGTATGTGTATGTATGTGTGTGTTTGTAAGTATTTAAGTTAGAGATAGTCCAGACATCTCACATATCACCTTGTTCAATTTCCCATGGGTTTGACATGATCTCATAGCCACATTGGCCAAATAGAAAATGTAATTTCTAATTGGAAGCCCTCTACATGAGGGGAGACAAGGAGAATGTAATTATTGGCTAATTTATGAAGAACTGTGATATAGAGGGCAAATATAGGAGCCATAATTATAAAATAAGAATTGCATAGCTTGAACATATAGAAAAAAAAAGTTGAAACACTTAAACTCAACGAAATCATTAGTTCACACCAACTGAAAAACTGAGATAACCAGAGGCTAAAAGATTTCTAAGTGGAATTTATAAGAAATTCACCAGGAATATGAGGATGTCAATAGCCAAAAGTAAAAATAAACAGTATCTTTATCTGGATGGTGATTCCGTAGTTGTACCATATGTAAACATTAATTGAGCTCTTAACTTAAAATTAGTATGTTTCATGTACGTTACTCTGTGACTGTTGGACAGGGTAACTCGAGCTTGTCCGGGTTGCTCAAAACCTGCATATTTCAAAGACAAGCCTTCTTCAGGATTGACCCTCAGCTTACTCCTGGAAGACGGATTCTGAGCTCTTGGGATAGTCTTCCTGGTAGGAAAGTTTTTCTGTGCCTACATCCGTGGGCTTAGCAGTGTCTGTGATGATCGCCTGTTCTGTATACCTGAGGCCTTGGGCTGTGCTCTGTCAATATGACCAACTAAGTTTACGTTAACAGCGTGACTTATGGTGAATGTCTGTTTTTGTTTCTGGGTTTGAGGTTTGGGATTGTTAGAGCCTGAGAGCTGAGGTCTGTCATATGAGTGTTCCAAGCCTATGTGGCTAACCCCCCATTAAAAGCCCTGGATGACAACACTTGGTTGAGCTTTTCCGGTTGGCAGCACCTCACATGTCTTGTTAGATATCGTTGTTTGGGAAATAAGTGCATCCCCAAATGACTGCACTGGGAGGGGACACCTGGAGGCTTGTATGTGTTTTCTTCTGAAACTTGACCATGGGCTTTTTTTCCCCTTTGATGATTTTGGCCTGTATCTTTTTTGCCATGATAAACTGTAAATGAGAGTATAATGGCTTTTGCTGAGTTTTGTATTCCCTTCTAACAGATTATGAAGGGTGAGCTTGGTCGTTTCAATAAAAAGGAGAAAAGAAGAAAAAAAACATAAAGAAAGAATAGTTGCGAACTTGGAGAATTAAGAAGAGAAGCTGTTTGTTTGTTTGTTTGTTTGTTTGTTCGTTCTCATATAGCATTGTTAAAGCAAAGCAGAATTAGAGATTTACAGAGCCCATAGTTCTAATAGATCTTGGCAGAAGGCTAAAGCCAGGAAAGGGTTCAAGCTATGTTATAAGGATTTACAGAGGAATAAATAATAGCAGTCATGATGAAAGAGATCGATTTAGAGTTTATTTGAAAGCCAGACTTTATTTACAGAAAACCTTCTTGGTTCTTACTAGGAATAGAATGAGATTTTTCTTCGTTTCAAAAAATGCCAGCTAAAATATATATATTTGTCATCTCGTGTTTAGTCTCTGTGTGATTAATTAGAACCGTGGATTCATCAAGCATTCATTAAGCATCACCCATGTCGTTATTTTGTCATTCTTGATATGCACCCAGCTAATTTGCACTCAACTAAACATGCAGTGAGAAATAAGACATGGCCCTTGGCTTCAGGATTCACTGACTGGGAGAATAGACGTGCAAATACATAGGTCTAGAAGTATCAGGAATTTGATGACACAAGGAAAAAACATGTACTTCTGTCAAGACAAGCAGAAAATAAGTTACTGGGAAGAAGGTGATGATGTCTGTGCATTGGTTGTATGTGTCTGTTGATGACGTGTGAGTGACCCTCTATGAGACCCATTCCTTAGCAATGACTGACCTGTTAACAGAAAAATCATACCAAACACAGTGGCCTCACATAACATTTTTCTGGCATAAATATATCATGTTTATGATAATCGTGATTCACATAAGAAGAGAATAGAATTAACTGAGAGGAGTTATATTCAAATTTTCATATCGATATAGTAGAGAAGACGTTTCAATAGCTTCCTCCCCTCATTCAGGTATGAGAGTGATAAGAAACAAAAATATTACACAAAGCAATCTCAGATACTAATATACTTGCTTATTAGTATCTGAGATACTAATACAAAGCTGAATTTAGGTATATGAATGTGAGTATATATTTTCTAGGAAGTCAGAGTAAACCATGAACATTATTAGAAAAATAAATAAAGTCTTTTCAGTGTTATCACATTATTTATCATATTCCAGAATTGTACTAGGGAGAGGGGACATAACTTTTAAAAAAATACATATGGTTTCTGCCTTCACAAACTAACCGCAATATATTATGTATTAATTGCATTAGAAGTGCCCTGACCTCCACTGACTGGGAATAATTACAGCTATTACTAAAATATGTAGCAATGAAATAAAGCAATTATCAAAACTAACATAAATAGGACATACGTCCCTAGGTAATTCTTCAGAAGACTAAACACTAAAAATGGGGCTCATTCTATGATTATATTTAATTGTTTCATCTCTTCCATATGCTTTATATATATTTAAAGCAGGAAGGCCAGTGAGCCTTCCTCGAGAGAGCTCCAGCTCAGCTCTGTGTGTACACATCACGAGAGAGCCTGCGCTGTCACACAGATGGCCCCCTGGTCTGGGCAGCTTGACGAAAGTGCCTTTGTGTTCCTAATTAACTAGTGAACAACTGTGCCAATTGCCTTCATACATTCAAACCTTCTGTTTTCAGACCTTTGATGAGCTATTTATTCAGGAGCAATACCAGCCTGCTTTATTGCCCCGCTAAAAGTCCAGCGCTAAGGATTGACAAGGATTTTTCAGATTCGAGGAAGAGCATCAGGGAACACTTCTGCATTCAGGTAGCAGTCCACTTTAGATCTCATGGACGGAAGGATAAAGTCTCTGACTATAGTGCGCAAATATTTTCTGGCAGTAACTCAACAGATTTTGAGCTCATAGTTCCATAATGAGCTGCCAGGCTGACTCTAAATTCTGGGAGTTCCCCAATCTTTAGCAGTGTTTAAAGAAGCAAAGTTCCTAGGATTTTTCTCGACCATTGAAAAGATTAGTAATAAATTAGATGATAACATAGAGAGTAAATCAGAACATCAAAGGATACTAGAACAATAAATGTTAAAGAAGATGACAAATTATATTTGGCGTATAAAAGGAAGATGAATCTTAATGAAGCCCAGAGCACCCAACCACTTTGTGCACATAATTGTATGAAATGTAATGGGAGGGCCAAATATCAGTAGCTTTTCAAAATTTTTCTTGACTGAAATTGGAATGTGTAATAGAGATAGCATAAAATAGACAGTCTTAAGGCCATGTAATAAAATAACCATCTTTTTCACATATTTATAAGTACATGACACTAAAGAAAATGGTTGTTCTTTTTGTTGTTCTTTTGACATACATACAAGTGAATGTTAAAATGAGTAAGCACTTTTTTTTTTTAAGTTAAAGAATTAAAAGAACATGATCTACCATTCATTTGTGCTGGGATACATTTGGCTTTCAAAGCTCATATTCGGATGTCTTGAGACAGGCGGGGCCCATGGATTCTGATGCCTGGAATGTTCGCATCATATCGTAGGGAGCAGACCTTCCTCTGAGCCATGTTCGGATCTTTAGCTAATCTGGGATGGTGCTTCTTAGTCCTCCACGAACTGAAAAACGAAACACGTCGATCACACATTCCCTTCGTCTTGAGTTCTGGCTCTTTTCTCTTTTTAGAGAGTCACACACCAAAGAGTTGAGTGTATGAGACATTCAATACACTAAAGCCATCTCCCACTCTTAAGGGCAAAAGTTCACCTTAGGGAAGTTACATGAACTTAGGACAGTTACTCAATTTCTCCTCCGCCTCAGTTTTATTATGTGTAAAATAAGGATGATTGCTTATTTCCAAAGTCACCATGAGATATAATGGCATAGTTATAAATGTGAAATATTTAAAATATTATATGACACAAAATATGTGCTTTATCATAGTAAGGTCTTGATCTTGATATCTTCAGGGAATCTCCACCACTCAGTAAACTTCTCCTTTTTAATCCTCATCGTGAAAGAAACTTCGATGGTATTTACACACCTTTTTTAGTATAGAGACCTGAGGACATTCTGGCACCCCATTCCTGCCTTCTGCTTATGGGGTAACCCGGCTGACCCCATTTGACTGGGACCTTCCTGGTTTTAATGTGAAAAGTTCCACATCCAAGGAAACCTCATAGTGTCAGGCAAACTGGCATGGATGGTCATCGTACACTCTACCTCACGCCCCCTCGAGTCCCCTAAACCAAATCTCATTATCATTTCAGCTATCCATAGTGAATCAGCCTTAGTTCAGATCAGAGGATAACCATCTGACATCTTTCTGGCTAATGCAGAAAAAAAAAGACTCAAGGTTAACACCCAGGGCATATTACTACATTCCTAAATGCCCTGGATGTATGTAAATACAGATATCTTCTCTCTCCTATTCTGGATTCAATGATTTTATGTTGGTCCTGATCATGGCTGCCTCCTAACTTATTGTACACTGTGCTTTTAATGACCAGTTCTAAAAAACAAACTTCTGAAATGTTCGGTACTGTGTTCTTGCTCCTTTTCAACAATGACACTAGAGTTGGACTCAGCCTCAGAGAGACAACTCTTCTAGTATCAGCAGAGCTCATTAACCTGAGCTGCTGGAACGAAGGTTCTTAAATAGCATATGAGCCATGCACTTGAACTCGGATAGAAGAGCTAGCTGTTCTTCGTAATCCTCTTATTTATATTGTGTTCCAGTTTCTTCTCAATTATGTTTCACTCTTCTCAATTATGAGTTTGTTTTTGCAGGAGATCAATTGTAACCAATATTTTTTAGGTGCTTATTATATGCTCACATCTGTGATAAGCACTTTATATTGATTATCTCCTTTAATACTCAAAGATTTGATGAGTAGCAAACATCCTGACTTTCCAACAAGGAAGATGTTCAGATGGGGTTAGATAAATTCCCCCAAATCCTGAAGCTGGAAAATTTTGAGAGGTAAATTTCAACTGAGGTTTTTTAGGTCTCAATGCACATACTCTTAACTACTTTTAGAAGAAAAATGTAATTGAGACATTTTACTTTTCTGCCCCTGTAAACCATGTCTTCATTGCCTGCATCTTCTTGTAGTCTCAGTCTGACAAATGACTTATTTGGCAGCATTCTCACAAGAGTATTTTGATAAAAAGTTAGTGTGTAAGTTTAAGTGCAAACATTTCTAAATACCTTTTTCATCTTTCAGAGGTTCTTCTTTAATCACTTCTTGATTCTAAGTTTTTTGTTTTGTGAGTAGGTTGCTACACAAATGTATTTCAGATAGTTTAAGTGGTAATACACTCCTCTCTATATGTGTATAAATATCATAAACATATAAAACTATATATTCACCACATATTAAATGCATTTAAGAACATTTATATTTTATGTAAACAAAAAGCCCTCAGGACCAACATAACTTGAGAGTCATATTAAAATTGATCCTTGATCCTTCTTTGCCATATCTTAAAACTCTCTACTTGATATCATCTTGTCACAAATACAATATTTAGTGGATCTACTGCATGGGCTTTAATTAACTTGTTTTTGTCTCACAGATGTGCTTGCCTTCCCCAGTTCTGATTCGCATCTTAAAAATATTTTCCAGTACCTGAATCAGATTTTTTTTTCCTCCAAACTTTCTTAATTCTTCTATAAAATTCTTAGTAAAACTATTGACACAATATATAATGTTTTTTCTGCCCTTCTTGAACCATCTCATCTTCTAGTCTATGACTCAGTGCACCATTCTTTTCTTCTTGTCCTATTTTAGACCAGTTATAAAAGAAATGTCTTCACTGATGTCTTTCTTGCTCATTTCTTGGTATCAAGGTCTATATGTTAGAACCAGCCATTTCTGGTCATAGTGACTGACTTATCAGGTTGTGTACTGGGTACTGACATTAATGACAAATATGTTCTGCAATTGCATTTTCTGAGTAACATCAAGTCCAACTAACATGGAAATATACTTATGCTCATTTCCCAACACACTATTTTTCCAACTTAAATATGGACATTTTGATATTGTATTTGCTTTTTTGGAGGGGCTGTTCCAAAGAAATAATGCTCATAAGAATTTTGTCTTCCAAAATAATAGTTTTTGACCTATTAATAGAATTAAAGTTTGAAGTTAGTTTGTTATTTAAACTTTGGAAAAATTTTTATCTGAACTGATTTCTCCATCTCTAAGGTTTTGGGTCTCCATTGTTTTTTTTTTTAATTGTTTTTTTTTTTACAGCAAAATAAACACTCATATTTTGATAAGAGCCAGTATTGTAAAAATGAGCATATTATAATTTATAAGCAGAACCACAGATAATTCAGATGTTGCTTCCTAACAAGACAACAAACAAAATGATGTGGGAAAAAAAGGCTGAAAGTAAGCTTATTTGTTGAGTTTATTTACTCTCAGAATACTTGGCTTAGTTACGTAAAAACAAACAAACAAGAACTCTCAAAATGGAACTATTTTGTATTTTCTCAAAAATCTCTGGGCTTTTGTGAACTCCATTTATTTGTGTCTAGTAAACCAACTCAGTGGGTCAACATGACCTTAATTCAATTTCCTCAGAAACAAGGGACCAAGATTATAACCATCACCTCAAAATTTATGCTTAAAATAAGAAAACGTGTTTTTAAAATCCTGTCATTGTACTCATATCCATATGGAGATCATCTCTTTAGATTTTGTTCTATGTTCAGTCGCCCACTGATGGGAGGAGTATGCAGCTGATGTCTTAAGTACACCCCATGTGTATTAGTTTGCTAGGGCTGCTATAACAAACTAGCTCAACTGGCTGGCTCAAAACAACAGAATCTTATTCTCTCACAGTCCAGGAGGCTAAAACCAAAAAGTCAGTAAGCTTAGTTCTTTTTGTGGGCTCTGAGGAAGAAAATAGTCCAGGTTGTCCTCTAGGCTTCTGGTGGCGGCCAGCAGTCTTTGGTATTCCTTGGCTCGTGGATGCATCACTCCCATCTCTGCCTCCATCTTGTTGTCCTCATCTCTGCACATCTGTCTTCACATGGCCTTCATGAGGACATCAGTCATTGGATTCAGGGCCTATTCCACTCCAGTAATACTTCCTCCTAACTAATTGCACCTGCAAAGACCCTATTTCTAAGTAAGGTCACATCGGGATGTTCCAGATAGGCATAATTTGGGGTGTGGTGTGTGCAGGGGCACATTGTGTGACCTAGTACATCATATTACATGCTTTGGCCAATAAAACGTGAGCAGAAGTGGTTTGTGTATTCTAGGCTTAAATTCTAAGATCTAGTCTATGACCAGGCCCCCCTAAACAAGCCTAATCCTGTCTGATCTTGGAAGCTAAGCAGGGTTGGGACTGGTTATTACTTGGCTGGGAGACCACCTAGGAAGCCCTGGTGCTATAGGTGTAAAAAATAAAATATAAGAGATTGTAAACTGACAAGTTTCTTGCAATCTGTGAGGTCAACCAAGGGTTGCCTCGCCTAAAAAAAAAAAAAAAAAGGAAAAAGTTAATATCTAACATCTAACATTTTGTTTGCCATACTCTTATTTTTCTTCTGACTTTGCCAATGTATTAAAATGGAATCTTCAACAGCCTGGAAAAGAGCCACTGTAGTGACGTGTGACATAACACATCTCACATCTCACGAATGAGGCGTAAGCACCACAGTAGTCACTCTCAGTTTTGCTTTCCATGGGTTCTGCTATCTGCAGTGGACGATGGTCCAAAAATATTAAATAAAAAATTCCAGAAATTAGCAAGTCATAAATCTCTCTCCATCCCACCTGGGACATGAATTATCCCTTCCTGCAAGATATCCACACTATACATGCTACACACCCATTAGTCACTTAGTAGCCATCCCCGTTATTAGATCTGTCACAGCATCACAGTATTTATGTTCATGTAACCCTCATTTCACTTAATTATGACCCCCAAAGCTCAAGAGCAGTGATGCTGGCATTTCGAATATACTGCACAGTAGCCATAAAGTACTTTCTTTAATTGAAAAGATGAGAGAACAGTACAATAAAATATTTTGAGAGACAGACCACATTTACATAACTTTTACTACAGTATGTTTTAATTGTTCTATTTTATTATTAGTTACTGTTATTAATCTCTTACTGTGTCTAATTTATAAATTAAACTCTATCATAGGTATATACGTATAGAAAAAGACATAATATATAAAGAGCTTGGTCCTAACTATGATTTCAGGCATCTAATGAGGGTCTTGGAACATAGTTTCAGCTGATAAAGGCGTATGACTGTATTGTTTTAAGATATCGAGATTTTCAAGTTTTTCTTTCCACAGAATATACGGGGCCTATCATGACTGACACAAAAATTAATACTGGATCAGAGGTGCTTTCTTCACAGACCACTTTAAATATGTGGAACTGGCTTTGAGGTCAAGTATTTGGTGGCAAGGAAATTTTTATCAGAGGCTGGAAGGATGCTGATGCATGTCACGCAGCAGTTACACATTTAGAAAAAGTATCACGTGTGACAATGTAGGAGGGAGATCTTGTACCTACTAAGCTTTATCTGCAAATGAAGTGCTAGAAAACCAATGGTAGCAGCAGGAGTTTGCTCCTGTTGGTTGCCAGGATAATACAGGAGAGATGAGTTCAGGAAAGAACTAGCTATTTGCAAGCAGAATTTAAAGTAAATACAGAACACATAGAATCAAATGGCTCTCTGCACTGGAACTTTAACAGATACTTGTCTTCACTTATGCAAAATTAGCAAAACTGTTGAATAGAAAAATCCTTTAAAACACAGGTTTAAGGACAATATCAGGATGTAGTTTTCATATCCATTTTAAAAACTCTTAATGAATATAATGTTGCCTTACAAATTCTTTCAGTTGAAAAAATATGGCAAGACAAAAGCAAGCAAGCAAACAAGACACAGCCCTTTCCTATGGAAGCACAGGAGGCTTAAATTATCAAAGTTAAATCTGGGGAAAGGCTGTGGTTCAAGAAGACTTGGTGTGTCTATTGACACATAAGACTCACAGCAATCAAATAGATAAGAAATCAGTTAAGTTTTTGAAAAAATGTACAAACCATGGACCGAGAATAATTGTTTGAGACTTAAAACACAGCTTGGAATCTCAAAATTCGGTGGACAAGACAGACAAATAATCAGCTACAAAAAAGTTCATATCATATGAAATTCTTATTCATATTATGCCTCTGCCTTCCTACTGGCAAAATTAAATTATCCTGAGAAATTATCAATTAATTTTAGCTATAAATAAATTTAGCTATAAATAAAAAACGTTCATTATGTTTTCAATAAGAAAATCCATCATATTATCTAGTAGTTATTGGTAACATGAGAGTAAACATATTTTATATAATTTCTTTTATCTATGTTTTCCTATAATTGGCAAAGCAGTAAGTTAATGGGGACAGATTCAAGTCTTTGCCAGAACTTAAATCTTTTTGTGTTTTTGAATTGCTCTCTACAAGCTACAGTCTAGTATAGAAAAAATTTTCCAATGTCTTTTAAAATGCAAATTTGGAGGAAATTAAAAAGAAGAATCTTTCCTCCAATGTTTTAATAACTGAATATTAAAGCAATGATTTCTATTGCTAGTTATTTTTTTCCACTAGAAAACATTGCTTCTCTTCAAAGAGTGCTCTAATTTTAGCAGCAGGTACATTGGAATATTTCAGGTAGGACATTTTCGTAAATATGCCCACAATGCAAACTTGAGGATGTTGTTTCATGTTGCTAACCTGACTGCATCAGGCTGTGAGCCCCACTCTTCCTCACAGCAGTAGACATAGTAAGAAAACAGAAGACAATGGGGGGGGGGAAGAAAACACAAAGCTTTGTATTACATTGTATATGAAACCAGGTAAATCTGATCTCAGAACAATGCATATTTTTGATGCAGTGCTAGCTACTCTAGGAGGGAAAAGCAATTCAGTAATAAAAGCAGAAAGTGTTGAAAGGAGTAAACATCAAAGATATAAAAAAAACAAGTTATGGTTTATGGTTTAAATAAAAAAATCTGTTCCGACTGCATTTTGAATGTTCAGAAAACAAGTAAGCTAAACACAAGCTATATGTTTTCTTGTCAAAACAATGGCATGGAATCTGTCAGTCTTAAATGGGTACATTTGTGCACTTGACTGCACTTCTGTAAAACTAATAACTTTGAAGAGTGCTTTTTGACATTATTTTAAGCTAGAATCTGTGATAAGATCGAGTCAATTACGAGTCGCTTATCAAGCAATGAATTACTTCGCCGTACACATGGAAACACATTTGAAAACCATGTTCGAGAGTTTAAAATAAGCTCAAAAATGGATCAGGAAAAAAAATCAGGACACGTGACAAGCGTCTGCTGAACTGAAGAGAACTGTAGAATATGTTTAAAAATGCCTGCATTTGAGAAGTTACACTTGATGTGTTGTGCCGATGAAATAAGTATATTTTAATAGAAAGTTACAAATTATATTAGTATCAGATGCCTTACCGTAATGTCTCTGCCTTTTCTTCAATTTTGCCACATAATAGTGAAATAGTGAAATTGTTCATGCATCACAAGAAAGAAAGAATCAGAAAGTTTTATTCGTTCCTACAAGTATTATGCCAGGAGTGAGTAGTGAAGAGCTATTGCAAAGAGGCATGGCAGCACGTTGGTAGGATACGTGGTCTCTGAAGAGTGTTAGGACATGCCTCAGACTGAATCTGGCCACAGGCAGGTCTTGAGAGAGGATGGCAGTGCCAGCAGCTTATCTGATGAGTAACCTAAGAAACACCTGTAGGTGGGGAAGAGAGTGAAGTGGAGAAGGGAAGGAGGACCACACGGATGGATTGGGTGAAAGAGCAGAATGTGGCTTTGGTCAGCTGGACTCTGAGAGGTTGCGTGCTATGCTATGCCTAAGGTCGCCCTCACGGTGCCATGACTCATCCTTGGTTAGGGCATCTCAAGGATGTCAGTTCTGTGGCATTTCAGCCAGGCCAGCACTTGTAGGTGCTCACAGTAAGTCGTAGCCAGGTGGCACACAGACCGGGATTGAGGCAGGGGCATGAGCAAGGTAGTGACAGTGTCTATTATACAGGTGTACAGAAATACATCTACCCCAAAAGAATAATGGGGTCCGGGGAGAATCAATGCCCCTTCCAACAGGAGAATTAAATGATTCAAGTTTTGAAAGATAATGGGAGTTAGCAAGAAGAAGCATGAAGTAAGAGAGAAGATTTTGCACTTGAACAAATAAAATATATTTTTTGTAAGATGAAATATTGAAATGCGGGATCAAGGGACTAAGCTAGGGAGGAATAAAAGAAATGGATAATAAAAGTGCTGTAAGTCAAGGATGTTAGAACTTTATCTTCAGAGCAGTAGAGTCATCAAATGATTTTAAACAGAGGAAGCATAGAATCATATTTCCAGTTTTTAAAAATCACTGCCAGTGCATTGTATTCTCCACAGAAGAGCTGGCAGAAAAGGGGCAATCTGATGGCAGAGATACCAGTCACGAGGTTGTTTAAGAAATCCAGAAAGAAAGTAATCGTTATCTAAATAAGGAGAAAGCCAGTGGGAATGGAGAGATGTGGATGGATTTGAGTGACATTTATGAAATAGAATTTTTATAATTTGATGACTGTTAGGATGTAGAGAGTTAGGGGAGAGAAGAAAATCAAGCAGGATCATATATCTGCTTGGATAACTATGTGCAGTGACAGTCACTGATTTGGAGTGAAGAGGAGAATGAGCAGCTGATATATGATGGGGAGCTGATTTCAGGTTTGGACATGTTGAGTCGAGCTATCTGGGTTATACTAGTGAATATGTCTAATGAACAGTTAGCTATGCAGGTCTGATGCTCAAAGGAAAGATATTTGTAAAATAACTGGAGGGGGAAAATTGGTCAAGGAAACAGATTGGTGCAGGAATGAAAACGATAAGTGGGAAGAGGCAGTAGTGATGGGGATTTAGATGAAACGAGAGATTAAAGAGATATTAATGAAGTGAAATATACAGAACTTATTGGAGAGAGGAACATTTGTAGAGGAAGATGTGGAAATACTATGTTTTATTTTGGGAAAGACTTGAGTATATATATATGTACCTTAAGAGAAAAGAATCAGTAAAGGTAGATAGATTAAAAATCAAGGTGAGTGAGCTCCCTGAGAAGTAAGGGAATCAGATTCAGAAAATAGGTTCGTTGTAAAGAATAATTATGAACCAATGAGGCATCCTGGTACCAAAATGATTCGTGAACTAAGGCATAGCCAGGGTTTATATAAAAGACAGCAGGCACTCCCAACAAGATTATATCTCCATGAGCAAAGTCAACAGCCATCCCATTTTTCTCTTTAGCAGCATCACTTAACAGTGATGCTTAAATAATAAAAAATACCTGTATAAATCTTTCTAATAGCTTTTCTAACAGCTGGGCGCGAGATGTTTTATCACATACTCCTGAGCACCAGCAGGTTTGACATAGTCAGGAGAACTGGACTGCCCTTGATACTGCCCGATACCTCATGTAGACATCACCAGGCACAGAGAAGTGAGGCACAAGTTTCAAACGTCTCCTGTGAAGAGAGAGAGAGGAGAATACACAGGTGAAACTCAGGATACGTTTGAAGGTGTAGGCTTTAGGAGTGCAAAAGAGAGAAAGGATGCAATTGTGTTTAACTTCTCCGTAAGGTAAGAGGTAAGTAAGGTTAATGGTGGGAGTGGTTAAAAGACTTAAAGAAGATAGCAAATTCTTAGCTCATTTGGGACAAGCCAGGTTGCTGTGTAGAACATTACAGCACAGTTTTGAAACGCTCATGATCATGCTTTGATATGTATTATCAGACATGGAGTAGTTGCTGGCGGTGATAGAAGGATGCTGTGAATCACGAAACGCCAGGTAGTTTAGATTGAGTTTGTGATTTAGCAAATGAGTGGAGTCTGCTGCACTTCTGATAGCTCTTTTACTCTAGTTCAGTTGCTGTTTGCCAATTAATACTGGTCAAGAAATACTAGCCCGTGAAATGATTAAGAAGAGTGCAGCTTTTCTTTTTTATTTTGCTCTTTTATTTTCCTTTTCTTCTTTTTCAATTTTTTTTTCTCTCCTTTTTATAAAAATTTCCCCCTTTCTCTTAATTTTTATTTTCAGCAAGCACATGATGTTTTACTTCTTGTTATACTTCAGATTTACATCTTTGCCACTTAAAAAGTCAGATAATACTTTCAGGCTTATAAGGAAAGCAATTATCGTCTAGACTTGCCATTCTCACTCTGACTCCCTTGGCAACCAAATTCTTTCCTTGTTTGAAGTTTACATGTTAAACTCCATTCTAGCCTTCGACTGACAAATGTATTACGCACTCCTTCTCCTGATGTGATTCTTTCACAATATTTGTTATATCAACTTTTCTTTGGTTTTTATATGCTGATTGTATAAACATTGTTCAGAGCAGAAACATTTGTATGTGTTCATCTAACTTTTTATTTTCACCGGAGTTTATGATTGCCTAGATACTTCTTAGATTGTTCTTTCTATGCTCCCTAGCACTAACTCAGCACCAAATTTCAAGTCGAAGTGTTCCTTTCCTCTCCATGTGACAAAACTCATTCGGGAATTAACTAGTTCCACTTATGGGCTTTAGGCCCTTCTCAAACTTTCTGCCTTTCTCTCCCAGTGTGCTCTGATGCTCTGGAACTCTGGTGGCTGTCATTTGGAATTTCCTTCATAATCAGCTTGGGGATTCTATTTGTTTCTTTTCGGTTACATATTTTACTTTGGCTGGCCACCTTTTTGTAAAATTTTATTTTATTATTAGTTTCCAGTATACAGTACGTGGGTCAGACATTTATATAGTTTACAAAAAGATCCCTCTAATTGCTCTTTCTCTCTTTTGGCTCCCCACTTTGCCATTACATTAGTGCTGACTGTGTTTCCTCTGCCATGCTCCCCATCCCAGTGACCATCTATCAACTACTCATTTGTACTTGAACCCTTTACCCCTTTCTCCCAGTCTTCCAATCCTCTTCTCCTCCGGTTGTCAACAGTTTGTCCTCTGTATTTGTGAGTCTGTTTTTGATTAGTTTGTTCTTTTTGTTCCTTAGATTCTACATATAAGCAAAATCATATGGCATTTACCTTTCTCTGTCTGACTTATTTCACTCTGGCTGCCGCCTTTTGTATCTTCCATTGCAACACAACGTACTAGTTGTGTCAAAGCAAAAATGGCAGTGGACAAATTTAAACAGGCAAGAAAGACTTAATTTCAAGGCTATTGCAATAGGTGGGTGACACCAGAACTAACTGTACTCAATTCCAGTGAAACAAATGGCTGGCAAGTTTTTAACTGGTTGTGTGCTTGCTAACTGGTTCTATCCAAAGGAAAATAAACTCCCCATATGTTTATGACAAAAAGGACTTTTGCAAATGGGGGAAAGATGCCTGCCTAAGCTCGCTTTCTACACTGCCAGGGAAGTGGGAGCTAAAAGCACTGTCTTTCTTGATGATTCTTTTTCAAAGGGATGGCCCCCAGGTCCTGGAGAAAGATATGCCTGGGCTGTAAAACTGCCAAGAGTCTTTTAAAAAGATCTACATCTCAGAGAAGCCAGAGAAATAATTTACAAGTAAAGTAAATGCTCTAAGAAAAGGTCGTGGACCTAGAGTGAGAAAGAGGTTGTCTAAATTTCAGTGTGCTAAGGAGAATGTTAAGGTCTTCTTGGCCCATTTCCTTAGAAAGTTCCTTGGCTGGTCTTTTGAACATTTTTTGAAATATTATTTGTCTCACATTTGAAAGTTTGTTTTCATGTAGAATTTTAGATTGAAAGTCATTTTCCCTCATAATTAGGAAGGCATTGTTCCATTGTCATCAAGTTGCCATACTATTAGAATTTTGGATCCTAAATACTTGCATGTTTTTTCTCTTTTCTTTCTGTAAGACTTTAATCTAATTTTCCTCCTGTAATTCTAAATTTTTATTAAAAATAGTTTTGTGTGCACCTCTTTTAATTTATTATGCTAGGTACAGTATGACTTTTTTTCCATGAAAAATTATATCCTTTAGTTTAAGAAAATATTTTTATATAATTTTCTTCTATTTTTTTTCTTGTTTACTTTTATATTATTTTAATGTTGGAACTTGTGAATCAATTATTTTTAAATCGTTTTTTTTTCTGTATTTTCATCTAACTTTTGCTATTATTTTTCTAACTTTCTGAAGTTAGAAAATGGATACCTTAAGTATCCATCATTCTCAAGTTTTGCCCTTCTTTTTGTAATTTCCAGGAGTTCTTTCTTGTTTGGATTTTCTTTCCCTGTTATGCCTTTTTTGGTAATATTTAAAAATGTCACTTCATAGCTCTCTAATGATTGATAGACACAAAGTGACCCGCGAATGCCTACATGTTCCGTTTCCTCTAATTTACTTTTTGTTCCTTTGATCTATGTTTGTCTGCATGCTCTTGCATTTTCTTTTGTTTATCTCTTTCTTTCATAGCCACAGCTTTCCTCAAGTGTCTGCTGATTATTGCCTGCCATTTATATTTAAGTGTGAGGAACTGAGAAGTGATTTTAAGCTCTTTGTGTATGGACACAGTTTGTTTCTACCAGGTATAGCTCTAGGGTGACAGTATGGGGACTTAGCAGAACTATTGGGCTTCTTCTATTAAGTGCAGGGACTGCAGAGTTCTTCTCTTGGACTATCCAATATTCTTGGTTGGGGCAGTGGGTTTTAAGTGAGCACAGAAACCTTGACTTCAATTTGCTGTACTCAGTACCAAGACTCACACCTCTGCTCTCAACTTTGCTCCGACACCAGCTGCTGGATCTTGCCAGCTGACTTTCTCCAGATGGATGACCTGTTTTCCTCATTGCTGGCAGAGGCAGTTGACAAATGCAAGGGCTCCAGGCTTTAGGAGGTCCAGTTACTTCCTCTGGAGACTTTCTTTCAGAGCTGGCCGGTGCTCAGATTCTTGAGCCTTTCCCAGGTTGTTTTTTGTTGGTTCTTTTCTATGTCCCTGTAGATGCCATCTTTTGCTTTTTCCCAAGTACCACTTGTCTCTCAGCTTGCCATCTTCCAAATTTGCTTGACATCCATTATTCACTCTTTTCTCCTGTTTGTTTTGTGTTGATGTGTGTGTGTGTACCTGTGTGTGTATATATAAATTTAAATTCTTAATTGTTTTTGTAGATTCCAGGAAGAATTGTATATAAACACATGTTTTCAATCTGTGATGTTTCGAGTCAGAGAAAACATCAATTTTATAACACATTCAAGAAACAATATCCATTTGTATTTTCACATTATAGTAGCTTGTGACGCGAGATAGCTTCCACATAATCTTTCTTTAGACTATGTTGATTTGCTCTGGGTTCTTTTGGCTTAGATGAGTAAGATGTAATTGTAGGATTTTTTAATATTTCAAGTAGTAAGGAAATTGGAACATTTTCTTTGTATGTATAGTTGGAGATCGGGGACTTGAAATAAAAGAATATGAAGAATGAAATCAGAAAATAAGCATAAGTGGTATTTCAAAGTGTCTGATAGAATACTTAAAAAAATTTTATTCTTTACAATTATAAAGATAAATGTTGTAATTGATCCCAGAAACTTTGCAGATTTATGATGTTTTACGGTATGGATAACTGTATATATATATATATATATATATATATATATATATATATATATATATACAGTTATATATATAATCTTTTATATATATATCAATTATATATATAATCAATATATAATTATATATATATCAATTTATATATATAATCAATTATATATATAATCTTTTTATATATATATATCTTTTTATATATAAAGTATATACTTAAGTATAAATATATATTTAAAATACACATATATTTATATATTTTACAGTTACACAAGATTTTTAAAGAAATGACATATACTACAAAAAATTCTGCAATTATAGTTCACATATACCCTAAACAACTCACATGAAGGCCCAATGTATAGTACTTAAGCTAAAATATTAAAAGACATAGAAGAAATATTTAAAAAAATAAACATTGAGCATTTAACAATAAAATGTATATTTTACATTTCTAAAAATAAATAATAAAGATGATTCCCTAGCAAAAAGAATGTAATTTTGAGTTTCTTTGCTTTTCAAACTGATTTTTACACTTTAGAAGCATTTTTGTCATGAAGAATATGGTATTATGCTACAATTTGAAATGCTTTATAAAATATTTACTACATTTTATATAGTAAGGGTGTAAATATATTTTAATTAAATTTTATATAAGAGTACACATACCTATATACATGTGTATTTTTCATGAATTATTGTAAATATATATGACTCAGTTGTTGAAATAATTGTTTCATAATCAATACTTCCTTATCTAAACAGTTTTTAAAACAAAATTAGAAAATTAATACAATGTGTCATATTCTCAAATGAACACAATTGCATCAAGGTAAAACCAGAAATATGTTAGATTCTATAACTAATTGATACATTTGAATTTTTATTTTCTATCTCTCTATCATTACATTGACCCAAAATGGAAATTTGGGGTGCTATTCACAGTTTTCATCCTTAATCACATTATATGATCTTTAATCTCAAACTGTAGTGGATTATCCAAATCTCGACTACATATGAAAAGAGAAGCTAAAATTAATGAGAGGCCTACATTAACCAGAAAATAGATTATCAGTTCTTAATTAGTATTTTTAATTTTATAATAAATATGATAGGTATAGGATATTGCTAGAAGAAACTTAAGTTGTGGTTTTATGGTTGATATAGTCGGAATGCTAGTGAGGGAAAAAAAATCTAAACCCATCATGAGAAAAAAGTTGCTACCTGAAAATCAACAACACTCTTTGTAGATATATTAGCATTATTAACTGGACTAAATTCACATTGACACAATAGTGACTAGTTTTAGTTATTACAGTGAGAGAAGTACCACCAATTTGCATCATTTCTTTCACACTATTGTCAGTTACCTGATATTAGTCCACTGTTTTGAATCTAGAGACTCTGTATGAAGACACAATTTGGTTTCCAGACATGAAATACCTGTAAATACTTTTTTAAGTGTTCTTCTGTCTCCTCCTCTGGCCATCATTCTGTCTTTGAGTGCAAGATCTTGTGCATCCTTCTGTTTTTCACTTTTGATGCTGGACAAGGTGTCTG
>PVKZ01000734.1:0-206888 GCA_004027375.1 Macroglossus sobrinus
AATGTCATTTTTTTATTCCTTTACTTTTAGTCTGTGTGTCTTTCAATCTGAAATGAATCTCTTGTAGACAGCATATGTGTGGGTCTCATTTTCTTATCCATTCAGCTTTTGATTAAAGCATTTAATCCATTTACATTTAAAGTGATTATTGATAGGTACATAGTTTTTGCCATTTTATTATTCATATTTATGTTTTTCCTTCTTATTACAGAAACCCTTTAACATTTTGTTTTTCATCACTTGAATATTTCCTGCCTACCTTTTCTAGCCTGCAAAGTTTCTCTTGACAAATAAGCTAGCAGTCTTATGGGAGCTCCCTGGTAACTTTTCTTTTGCTACTTTTAGGATTCTCTGTTAGTCTTTAATCTTCATCATTTCCATTTGATCTTGGTATGAGTCTGTTTGGGTTCATCTTCTTTGAGACTCTTTGCACTTCCAGGACTTGTATGTTGATTTTCTTCACCAGGTTAAGTAAGTTTTCAGTTATTATTTCTTCAAATACATTCAGAATCCTTGCTCTCTCTCTCTTCCCCTAGTGATACCCCTACTATGTGAATGTTTGTATGCTTGATGTTGTCCAGAGGTCCCTTAAACTATCCTTATTTTTAAAAATTCTTTTTGCTGTTCCAGTTGAATGTTTTCTGCTCCCTTGTCTTCCAACTTGCTGATTCAGTCCTCTGCTTCATCTAAACTGTAAGAAATTCTTTCTAGTGTATACTTCAATTCATTTATTGTGTTCTTCATTTCTCACTGGTTCTTTTGTATGGTTTCTATGTCTTCTTTATTATCAATACCCCTTTTTTAAAGTTCTCACTGAGATCATCTATTCATCCCCTAAGTTCATGAAGCATCCTTACAACCAGTGTTTTGAACTCTGTCTCTGGTAGGTTGCTTGCCTCCATTTCGTTTAGGTATTTTTTTTTTTTTTTTTGCCTAGAGTTTGTATCGTTTCACTTGTGGCATGTTTGTTTTTTTCTGTGTTTATTTCTATGTATTAGGATGACTTGTTATGTCTCCCAGACTGGGCTAGATGGCTTTATGTATTAGGACTCTTATGTGGCTGAGTGGTACAGTCCTTGATCACCTGGGCTGGGGACTCTGGGCATGTTTCTTGTTTGAATTGAGTGTATTCTCCTGTTGTAGCTAAGCCTTGATTCCTGTTAGCACATTGGTGTATGGGATTGACTCTCAGGATGACTGGTTCTGAGGAGTGACCATGCCCACATGGTATGAGCTGCTCTGTGGAGGCTGACCCTTTGGAATGGGATTTGCCCCAGTAGGCTTATGTTTCTGTTGAGACCACCCTCTGGATATGCCACTTATGGAAGCAGTTAGGTAGTACCCTGTTGGACTCTGACCCCAGCCCCCAGGTTGTTGGTTCTGTGGCCCCTTAGGATGGGGTCCATGTAGGCCAAGGTCAGCTGCTGCTTTTGATTTCTTGGGGCTACTTGGTAGGAGCTACAAAGAAATCTGAAGATGACTGCTGCCTATACTGGATCTGGAGGCAAGGTGGAATGACCTCCCTGCAAGCCAAGGCTGGTTGACCCATCCCAGGCCTGAGGCAGCTTATCAAAAGACCAGTGCACCTTAAGGCCTGAGGCTGCCTGTAAGGTCTGTTTGTAATATATGAGTTGGGTAGGGCAGGGACCCAGGGAATCATCAGAGTAAAGTAAGGAGATTTTACCTGGCCAGTGCAGATTCAGGTTTCATGCCAGTGCTCAATCTGTGGCCTTCTGTAAAAGTCTTACATTTCAGCAAGACCTGCTGCTGCCCACCTCAAATCCACAGATACCTAAAATCTATTCATGAAATCTTGTAGCTCAGGGCAGGGCTGGTGGCCTGCCATGAAAGTCTTTTCTGGGATGCACAGCTGCACAAGCTGAGTGGTTGGTTGTTGTTGAATTACAGCCCAGGTAAAGTGAAGGGAAGAGAGGGCCTGGCTGCCTGGCAAGAAGCATGCCAGGGGCAATTTATGGGTTGATTGGGGTTGGGTCTCAGGGAGAAATGGGGTAGAGTGAGCTAAACTTGTTAGGCCAATGCAGATTCAGATTTAGTGCCTGTGCTGAATCTGAGACCTCTCAAAAGTTTCAGATCATAGTTAGGCAAGCCACCATCTACCTTGGGCCCACAGATCCCCACAATCTTTCCGAGATATTACAACTCGAGCTGGCACATAGCCACCAAAACTCTTTCTTGAAATGCATGGACCCCGGGAACTGAGGGCTGTTGTTTGCTGTCCAACTCTCAGTGGAGGGAAGGAACAGGGTGGGGCTGGCTGCCTAGCAATGGGCTTGCTACAGATAATTTGTGGACTGCATCATGGGGTGGGGTCTCAGGGAGACACAGGGTGGAATGCCCAATCTCTCTGGGCCAATGCAGATTCAGAACTGGCCGTATGTGGGGAGGGTTCAACACAGGCAAGATAGTGCATGTCTGCAGACTGCACAGAAGGGGGATCCGACAAAGGAATATTGGCTACTGTCCCTCTAGCTCTCACCCTGATGCTATACAACTTAGTCTCTCCCCATATCTCTTGCACTTCCCACACTGTTGATCCTCTGCAAGAGCCCAGGATAAATGTCTGAAAGCAAGTGAGTCTGTGCATGGGCCCTTTAAGGGGACATCTGGTTTGCAGGTTCTTTCCATCTCACCTAGACAGTCAGAATCTCCACTGATTTTTACAGTTCGATTTTGTGTTAACTCTTCTTCCTGGGACTGGAACCATAGGCTGGGAGGCCTCTATGTGGAACCAAGTCCCCTCGCTTCTTCATTGGGGCCTCTGCATCTGCTTTCTCCCTCCTGGCACTCAACCACCACACGCAGGTACAGGGCCAGCCCATTTCATGTCTTTGCCCGTCCTACCAGGAGCTTTTTCCGTATGTTCTCAGATAAACAGATTAGCTAGAGTTCAGGTAGCTCTCCAAGTTGACTGTTATATAATCTGGTTGTAATTTTAATGTGGTGGACTGAATGCTTGTGTCCCTAAAAATTCATATGCTAAAGCCTTAAGACCCAATATGATGGTATTTTGAAATGGGGCTTCATAACGATATTTAGGTTTATATGAGGTCATGAAGTGGGGACCTCATGATGGGATTAGTGTACTTATAAGAAGAGACACTAGAGTGAACTAAGCATCATGATGGAATGAGAGGATCCTTTTATATCTCCCCTTAAATTTATAAGTCAGACATCTATAATCATATGAAGTTTCCTCTGATCAATACACAAAGAAGCATGAGAGAGCCACACAATAATATGTCTCAAGGTGGGCACATTAGAATACATATGGGAGAAAGGACTGGCGAAAAATCAGGGATGGTGTCTGCAGATGTAGTTTAGTGGCCACCACAGCTCCATATAATGTGGTAGTGGTGAAAGAATCAGAGTGCAGCCCCCACACTATTGTCCAGTGTAATGTAAGAGGAGCAGAAGTAGTGTTGTCTTGGGAGCCAGCTCCCTTCCCTGCACTGAGACAGAACCCAGTGGCATTAGGGGAAACACCACTAATAGCCCAGCAGTGATGGTGGCCATTAAATACAAGGAGACAGTGTTGTAGGCTTGTGAACATGTTTCCTCACCCATCCACCACCACCACAAGCTCCCAACCATGGTGGTGGTGGCACAAGACCACGGCAACCTAGACACAGAGGGGACCTCCTCACACCACTCCTTGTTAACCAGGAGTCGATTTCCACAAGAGCAACACCCCCCTCCACAGCAACCCTGGAGGTACAAGCAGTGCAGGTAAGCAAAACCAAACTGTGCTATAGCACCACCTACTGGAAAACAAAAGAAAGACCCCTAACTACCAATCTACTGCATTGTTAAAATCAAAATGGTATCTAAACAGAGTCCACTATCTCAAATGCACAGGCAGAGGAACAGTCCATTAACTACCATAAACAACCAAGATAACATGGTAACACAAAGAAAACAAATGGCCAGAAATCAATCTCAGAGTCATGGAAAACTGTGATTTACATGACAGGCAGTTCAAGATTGCAGTCATGAAGAAACTCAACAGGATACAAGAAAACCCAGACAAGCAGTTCAATGATCTCAGGAATAAAAGTAATGAACAGAAGAAGTATTTTATTAAAGAGATTTAAACTATAAAAAAAGAACCAAACAAATCTTGTCATTGAAGAACTCAATACATGAAATGAAAAATGCATTAGAAAGCATTGGAAATGGGCCAGAGAGAAGAGAGAATTAGCAGGCTCTATGATAAAAATCTAGAAAAAATTCAGGTGGAGGAAGAGCAAGAAGAAAGTTAAAAAAAATGACAGAATCCTATGAGAACTATCCGACTCTATTAAAAAGAACAACATAAGAACGGTGGGTATTCCAGGAGAGTAAGAAAGAAGGGAAGAGAGAGCCTATTGAAAGAAGTAATGAATGAGAACTTCCTAAATCTGGGGAAGGAACTGGACATTCAAGTATAAGAAGCTCACAAAAACACCTAATTATCTCAACACAAAAAAGTCAATGATATAGAATTCTCAAGGTAGCCAGTAAAAAAAAAACATTATCCCACAAAAGAAACCTCACCATACCATTATCAGATTTCTTAGCAGAAACCCTACAGGCCAAGAGAGAGTGAAATGATATTCAAATATTGTAAAAGAGAAACCACCAACCAAGAATAATATATCCAGCAAAGTTATCCTTTAGATATAAAGGAGTTTAAATAAAGGCTTTCCAAGACAAACAAAGCTGATAGAATATGTCACTACAAGACCCGGATTACAGGAATGTTGAAAGGAGCTCTTCTATCAGAAGCAAAAGACAAAAGTATGCATAACTTTGAGTAAGGTGATAAACAAGCAGAAGTAGGAACTTGCAACTCTATTTCAGAATAGGGTCTTAAACAATTATAAATGTTAAAGGTGGGGAAAATATCAAAAATAATTATAACAATTGCAATTCAATAATGAATGTAAAATATAAAAAGGGACAATTTGTGATAACAAAAACAAAAAGGGAGGTGGAAAAGGACTGAACTTGTATAGGTGAATGAAGATAAGCTGCAATCAGAAGAAAAAGGACTATTTTATCAATGAGATAAGACATTTAACACAAACCTTTTAGTGACCACAAAACAAAAATCCAGAGCTGAGACATGAAACCTGAAAAAAAAGGAAATGGAGAAAACCATCGAACTAAAACAGCAGACAGAAACACAAGGGAAAAGAAACTACAGCAATACAGAGAAATCAGAAAATAAAAGATGAAATGACTGTAGTAATCATGTATCAAATCAGTAATCACCCTAAGTGAAAATGACTAGAATTCAATCAAAAGGCACAGAATAGCTAGATAGATTTTTAAAAATCCAACAACATGCTACATTCAGGAGATGCATCTTAGCTCCAAAGACAAACTCAGGCTATACTCTGGTATCCAGAGAAAAGTGGTACAGCTATACTTATATCAGACAAAAGAGATTTCAAGACACACACACACACAAAGGTAACAAGAGACAAAGATGGACATTTTATAATGATAAAGTGAACAATCCAACCGAAGAGCACCAAAATATGTCAAGCAATGAACAGACTTAAAGGGGGAAATTGATAGTAATATGAGTAGGAAACTTTACTACTCCTTATCCATTATACTTAATACTTACATTATACTTACTTATCCATTATACCAATGGATAAGTCATCCAGATGGAAAGTCAACAAGGAAACATCAGTCTTTATGGACATTACACTAGATGGCCTTAACAGATATTATAGAATTTTCCATCCCAAAATGACAGAATATACATTCTTATCACATGCATATAAAATATTCTCAAGGATGGATATATTGGGACACAAGACAAGTCTCAATTAATTAAAAAAAAATTAAAATCACATGAAGCATCTTTTTCAACCACGATGGTACAAAACTAGAAATTAACTATAAGAAGAAAGCTAGAACAATCATAAATATGTGGAGATTAAACAACATGCCACTGAACAACTATTGGGTCAAATAAGATTAAAAAAAAAAACAAATATGACATACTTTGGGATGCTGCAAAAGTGGTACTAAGAAGAACTTTTGTAGCAATACCGGCCTTGCTCAAACAACCTAACATTACACAGTAAGGAACTAGAAAAATCTCAAACAACCTAACATTAAACAGTAAGGAACTAGAAAAAGATGAACAAACATAGCCCAGAGTCAAGAGAGAAAGGAAATAAAAATTAGAGCAGAAATAAATATAATAAATAAAAATAAAATATAAAAAAATTAATGAAACAAAGAGGTGATTCTTTGAAAAGATAGGAAAAAATCAACAAACTGCTAAACTCATGAAGGAAAAAAGACTAAAATAAAGTCAGAAATGAAAGAGAAGTTAAAATGAGTACCACAGAAGGAAAGGGTTACACAAAAATATTATAAAAGGCTATATGCTACCAAACAGAACAACCTAGAAGAAATGGACAAGTTCTTAGAAGCATTCTACCTTCCTAGACTGAAACATAAAGAACTGGAAAAGCTGAATAGATTGATAATTAGTATGAAAATTGAAACAGAAATCATCACTCTTGCCCCCTGCCAAAAAACAAACAAACAAACAAAACAAAACAAAATACCACAAAGGTCCAGGACCAGTTGGCTTCGCTGGTGAATTCTACCAGACATTCAAAGAAATTTTAATACTTATCTTTCTCAAACTCTTCCAAAACAGAGAAGAGAGAATGCTTCCTAACTCATTTTACGAGGCCAAAACCAGGCAAAAACATCATAAAAAAAGAAAATTACAAGCCAATATTTCTGATGAATATAGATGTCAAAATTCTCAACAAAATACTAGCAAATCAAATACAAAAACATATTAAATGGCTCATACTCCACGATCAAGTGGAATTCATTCCACTGATGGAAGAACAGTTTTACATCTGCAAATCAATCAATGTGATGCCTCACATGAACAAAATAAAAGGTAAACATGATAATCTCAATAGTTGCAGAAAAAAGCATCTGAAATAATATAATATCCATTTATTATTTTAAAAACTCTCAATAAAATGGATGTAGAAGGAAAATAACCTCATCACACTCAACAATGAAACATGAAAAGCTTTTCCTGTAAGATCTGAAACAAGACAAGGATGCCCACTCTCACCACTGTTATTCAGTATAGTACTGGAAGTCCTAACTAGAACAATTAGGAAAGATATAAAAGACATTTAAATTGGAAATGAAGAAGCAAAACTCCCACTATTTGCAGATGATGTAATTTTATATATAGGAAACCCTAAAGACTCCACCAACAAACTACTAGAAACAATAAATGTATAAAGTTGTGGGATGAAAAAATCAATATAAAAGTTTATTGCATTTCTATATACTAACAACAAAATATCAGAAAGAAGAATAAAGAAAATTCCATTTACAGTTACAAAAAAGAATACCTCAGAATTAACACAGGAGATAAAGGACCTGTACACTGAAAACTACTGAAAGAAACTGGAGCAGACACAAATGCAAAGATATTCCTTGTGAGCTGAAGAATTAACTATGTTAAAATGTCCATATTACCTAAAGCAATCTAAAGATGCATTGAAATCTCTATTAAAAGCCCAATATTTTTCACAGAAATAGAACAAAAAAGTTCACATTTGTATGGATCCACAAAAGATCCTAAACAGGAGAAAAAAGAACAAAGCTGGAGGTATCACACTTCCTGACTTTAAAATATACGAAGCTATAGAAATAAAAACAAGCAAACAAACAAACAAAAAGGCTGGTATCGGCAGAAAAACATACATACAGACTACTGAACCAAAATGGAGACCCCAAAATTAATCTACACATATATGGGCAACTAATTTACAAGGAGCCAAAAATGTACAAAGGAATGATGTTGGGAAAACCAGAAAGCCACATGCAAAAGAATAAAACTAGACCACTATCTTACACTACACACAGATGTTAACTCAAAATGGATTAAAGACTTGAATATAAGACCTGAAACAATGAAACAGAAGAAAAATTTAGGAACTAAACTTCTGAACATTGGTCTCAGAGGACCTTTTGTGAATTTGACTCCAAAGGCAAGGGGAAAAAAGAAAAAAATAAACAAATGGGACTACATCAAACTAAAAAGCTTCTGCATGCACAGCAAAAAAAAAAACCATCAACAAAACAAAAAGGCAACCAACCAATGGGAGAAGGTATTTGCAGATGACACTTGCAGTAAGGGATTAGTATCCAAAATATATAAAGAACTCATAGACCTGAACAACAACAAAATCCAGTTAAAAAATGGGCAGAGGATCTGAATAGACATTTGTCCAAGA
Organism: Macroglossus sobrinus; assembly: GCA_004027375.1. Classification (NCBI taxonomy): domain Eukaryota; kingdom Metazoa; phylum Chordata; class Mammalia; order Chiroptera; family Pteropodidae; genus Macroglossus; species Macroglossus sobrinus. The sequence goes on from PVKZ01000734.1 coordinate 8,307, forward strand.
AGACATACTGATGGTCAACAGACATGTGAAAAGATGTTCAACCTTACTAGTTTTTAGGAAAACTCAAATCAAAACCACAATGAGACATGACATCCCACCTGTTAGAATGGTTATTATTAAAAAGACAAGAAATAATGTCTGTTGGAGACAATGTGGAGAAATGGGAACCCTCAAACACTGTTGGTAGGGATGAAAACTGGTGCAGCCACTACAGAACACTGTATATAGAGTTTCTTTAAAAAATTAAAACTACAGCTGTCATATGATCCAGCAATTTCTCTTCTGGGTATTTACCTGAAAATATGAAAACACTAATTCATAAAGATAAATGTACTCCTATGTTTATTGCAGCATTATTTACAATAGTTAAGATATGGAAACAACTTATGCATCATCAGTGGATGAATGGATAAAGAAGACATAACATGTATATATAAATACAAAAGGAATACTACTCAGCTATAAAAAAAAATTGCCATTTGTGGCAACATGGATAGATCTTGAGGGTATTATGATAACTGAGATAAATCAGGCAGAAAAGGATAAAAACCATATGATTTCACTCATATGTGGAATATAAAACAAAAAGCAACAAATGAACAAACAAAACAAACAAAAAACAGACTCACGGGTACAACAGAATGGTGGTTACCAGAAGGTAAGATAGTTAGAAAGGACAAATTGGGGGTCAAATATATGGTAACAAAAGGAAATTAGACTGGGTGGTGAGCATGCAATGAAATATACAGATGTTGAATTATAATGTTGTACATCTTAAATTTATTTTATTAACCAATATCACCTCAATAAATTTAATTTAAAAAAGAGAGAGAAAGAAAGTGTGCACGTTCTCTCACCCTCAGCCATGTGAAGCCATAGTGATAAGGTGGCTGTCTACAAGCCAGAAAAAGCTTCAACAGAATGTTATCATACTAGCCCTTGATTTCAAACTTTGGGATCAAGAATTATGAGAAAATAAAATTCAGTGTTTAAGCCAACCTAGTCTATGATTTTGTTATAACAACTCAAGCTAAGACACTGGGTAAAAGAAAAAAAATAGCTTCAAAGAATGTTTTTTTCTTTATTTTATTTTTTACAGTGACATTGGTTAATGAAATCTAGTAAGTTTCAGCTGTACACTTTACATTGTGTGTTCACCTCCCATAGATTTCTGTCACCATGTATTTGACCCCCTTTACCCCATCTACTTCCCCCCTCCCCTAGCTCTCTGGTAACCACTAGTCTATTGTACATATCTATGAGTCTCTGTTTGTTGCTTTTAGGTTTATATTCCACATATAAGTGATATCATGTGATTTTCAACTTTTCAGTCTGGCATATTTCGCTTAGCATGATTATCTCCAGGTCCATCCATGTTGTCACAAATGGCAGTATTTCATCTCTTCTTATGGCTGAGTAATATTCCATTGTATATATGCTTCTTTATCTAATCATCTATCATAGGATACTTCAGTTGCTTCCATTTCCTGGCCACTGTGAATAATGCTGCTATGAACATCAGTGTGCAAATGTCTTTTTTGACATGGGTTTCAAGGCTTTGGGGTAAATAATCAGTAGAGGGATTGGTGGATCAGATGGTATATCAATTCTTAGTTTTTTGAGGAACCTCCATACTGTTTTTATAAGCCTTAAAGACTGACTTTCCACAGGAAGGAAATCATGACTCAAAATCATCTAAAGTACGAAGTTTACTTTATCACATTGGGTTTAGATAAATCAATTGTTTAACAAATCCCAATCTATTTGCTTATGTATGTACAAGTGCATATTTTATATACACATGTATGTGTGTGTGTGTGTTTAAATATGAAAAATTTTGGAAGGATACATATCAAGCTGTTAATTATGATTATCTTTGGGGAATAAAGAAGAGTGGGGAATATTGAGTAAACAGAGAAATTAACTCTTTATGGTGCATATGTCTATGTTTTCATTTTTAATAATTGCTGTCAATATATTACTAGGGTAATTAAAATATTACAACTAAAACTAAGGAAAGTACTGTTAATAGAATGACTAATGGAAGAAAGTTGTGCAATTTCCTCCATAAGTCTTTAAAAAGTCAAAATTTTAAATAAGTTGATTTCTTCCTATATATCTCGTAAAAGATGAGATAAAGTAGATGATATTATGATATAAAATAACTAAAAAGCATGACCCTATTTGAGAATACTAACTCAAAAAGATAATGTGTACCCCATGTTCATTGCAGTATTATTTACAATAGCCAAGTCTGGAAGAAATGCAGGTGTCCCTTGATGGGTGAATGGATAAAGAAAATGTGGGATGAGGTTGAGTATGTATGTATGTGTGTGTATGTGAGCGTGTGCACGTCTGTGTATGTATAGAATAAAAGTTATTTAGCTAAAAAAGAAATTCTTGCCATTTGCAACAACATGGATAGAATGTTGAGGGCATTATGCTGAAAGTAGCTAAAAGAATAAATCTTAATAGTTCTCATAGCAAAAAAACTTGTGTAATTCTAGATGTTAACTAGATTTATTGTGGTTAGCATTTCACAATACATAAAAATATTGAATCATGTTGTACACCTTAAATTAATGTAATGTTATCTCAAAAAAGAAAAACTTCAGCAAACTCTGAATAGAAGGAAACTTCTTTACATTAGTAAAGATAATGTACCAAAAACTGACTGCAAACATTTTATTTAGGGTAGAAAGTTCAGATGTATTCTCTGTAAAATTGGAAATAAGGCAAGGATGTGGACTTTAAATGCTATGTCTAATGTATACTGAAGATAACTGGTCAATGCTATGAAGAATGAAAAACAAGAAGATACAGAAATTTGAAGGAGAGAGATAGCCTATTACTATTTGCTAATGATAGAATCATCTACATAAACCAAGAGAATCAACAAATAAACTGTTAGACCTAATAAGAATTCAGCAAGTTAGTAGAAACACGACTAAAAACCAATAGCATCTCTGTTAGCAAGAACTAATTAAAAACCAATAGTAATAAAACTGTAAAGATTTAGAAATTAACCAACAACATATAAGCCCTTCATAGAGAAAACTTTAGAACTCTATAAAGGACATAGACAATGACAGAAAAAAATGGAGACATTCTGTATTCTTGTCTTAATATTTCAAAGATGTCAATTCTCTTCAAGTTAATCCATATATTTAATGCAATCCCTATCAAAAGTCCAGTGAACCTCTTAAGTAACTTGATAACTTTCTCTAAAATTTAAATGAAATGATGCAGCACTTCCACTTCTGAGTATACATTAAAAGGAAATTAAATCTTGAGATACATGTACCTTCATATTCACTGCAGCATTATCCACAATAGCCAAGGCATGGATACAGCTTAAATGTTCACTGACAGATGAACAGATAAATAAATTACAGTATATCCATCCATACAATGGAATATTATTCAGCCATAAAAAGGCAATCCTCCAATTTATGACAAATTGGATAAACATTGAGGGCATTATGTTAAGAGAAATAAATCAGAGAAGACAAACATGTGAAATTGAAAAATGTCCAAGTCATAGAAACAAGAAATAGAATAGTCATAGAAACAAGTGGTGACTATGGGCTGGGGAATAAGAAAATGATTAATAAGTTCTGAGGATCTAATGAACAATATTGTGAATTACTAACAGAGTAGATCTTAAGTGTTCTTACCACACATAAAAACAGGTAATTATGCGAGGTAATGGAGGTGTTAGCTAACATTATGGTGGTAATTATTTTGCAATACATTAAGTGTATCAGATCATTACATCATATACCTTAAACCTATACAATGTTATATGTCAATTATATCTCAATAAAGCTGAAATATATAGTAATCAGCCCAACTCTCAACAGTAAATGGCAGTAAGTATTTGGTTAAATCTTGATTCTCATATACTATAAGCTACCAAAATCCAACTATCTTCAAAAGATTAGGAACACCAGTAGCTCTCTAATAATTCTCTATGTGTCTTTCAGAGATGCTCACAGACGAATACAAGGGTCAACTCTTTAATTATTCTATTATGCCTTATCTACTAACACACATCTTGTGAATAAGGTCTCTGGGTAAAAACTGACCCATTCCCACACTAATAGAAAGATTTTTCTTCAATCAAAATAAATAAACCCAAATAGGGCTTCCCTCAGTGGGTTTGTAGTAGTCTTTCCTCAGATTTACTGGTCAGATCACCATTTTGTTAAAAGGAAAACAGTATTATTATCCTTAATACGTTAAAATTATACAAAGATCAAAGCTCCCAAGCAAACCTAGTCTAGTGACAATCTCATTTTTATCACCACAAGTGTTAGTTATTATATTTTAATATAATACAAATAATACAGTACAGAGCTCAGAGGTAGGAAAGTCTACCTTGTATCAGTGGATTAAGTACTAAGATAGTCCAGACATATACACTACACATTTAACTTCAATTCCTTGGTATCCAACTGGATGCTGCAGGCAGAATTTGCATTCTGTTTGGCATAAAATCCAAATAATTTTTTAAAAGAAAATAATTGTTAAGTTCTTTGGCTGACAGTGCAAAGTTCCAAGTCTCTTCTCCATCAAGATGACTATGTGTACTCCATGGGCCAGGTATACTTAGTTACCCTAAGTTCCTCAAATGCATCTTTCCCTTCTCCCTCCTCCATCTGCCCCTCCATCTCTCCTCTTTCCCCCTTCCCCACCTCTGTCTCTGCCAATGCAGGTGTTCTTCCTTTTGCCTCAAAAACTCCTAATTGTCTCTTGGTTTTCCCTGACCACTGTCCTTCTCCAAAACTGGGCAAGATCCTTTGTACCTGGCACACACTATACATTCAATAAGCATATGTGGAGTGTATTTAGTAAGAAGTTTGCCAAAATCGTACCAAGAATGGGGCTAGCAAACTTCAGGAGTCTGCTTTTGACTTTTTTTGACAACACTCTTTGACAGGTTTAGATAGTTATCAGGAATATATATACATACACACACACACACACACACACACACACACACACACACACACGGCAAGTAAAAAGCATTGGGGAGTAAAAAAAAGAAGAGACACTGACAAAACTGATAAAGCATCATTGTATTTTTAAAGGGATACTGAGACAGCAGTAATTCCAAAATTGTAAGGAAACTCACAACTAAGCAGAAACTAACCAGTAGAACTCTTATCTTTGTTTTATATTTTTAAGAGATAAATACCAATGTTTAAAATGACTAATTTCAATAATGTATTTTAAATATTTTTCTATTATGCTGGAGGGAGTATATACATTCAGTAGCCTGTTAAATTTATCTATACATTGTGAGGGGGTGCAGCTGGCTCACCTCTTAGCTTCAAAATTCTCCGCAAACTGTGGGGCAGTCCACGTTGCATGAGAGTTTAAGCAACATCTTGAGAGGGAACCCATACTCAGGAGATGCACTGATGTAGTTAGATACTGACAAGGTTGTCTTGGTAACAAATCTTTGGACATGAGAGTAGTAATGTTAAGCAGATAAAAGTCTGTTTACTGGGGTTCCTCATGGCTCAGTTCCCTGTGGGTAGTGATGAAAAAAAAAAAACAACCCAGGATGTACTTACATTTATGTAAGATATTAGGGTTGCAAGATAGGAGTGCTTTGTGATCTCTCCAATATAGAGCAGAAAAAAAGAGATAGGCAGTCTCAACTTTTGCACAGAATACTGTATGGAATCTGGTACCTGCAGGACCCTCTGCACCGCAGTGGCACCCAGCAGGGTTCAGGATACCTGATCTAAACAACAGTGACCTCTGCAAGCAGCACTCCACAGATGTAGCAGAGAACATCTGGTGGATGTGGTGGCACCAGCCTTTCCAGGCAGAAGGGGATCTGCACAAGAGGCTGATTATCTCTACAGGTGTCATGAAATAACTGATCAGAATGATTCATGGACCATCCGATGAGAACACCTGGAAAAATTATCTGGGTATGGGTGTATGTCATGGGTAGAGGAGAGTGCAGGAAATTTGTGAGGGAAAGAACTGGTGAAACACAAACTGCATGTACACAAAGTATTGTGTATTGCTCAGATATGGATCTCTGGAGCACAGAACAATCCCTTGTTAACAAAAATATGAGATAAGAATATCTGATTTGTAAAGTCTCAAAAACAGATTTTAAACACTTAAAAATATTCACAAGGTTAAATGATTTGTGAATTCACTGGTTACATAGAAATTTACCAAGTTTAAGGAAGCTGAAATTTAACTAAACACATATTCTCATAACAAACATGTTGGTTTCTTTCCAGTCATTTTGCAAGTTATGGCCTTCTCTTCAGAAGTATGAAAAAAAAATCCAAACACATATTTATTTCATAACATTTTGGACTCATTAAAATATATTAAATAACTTGCCTTAATCTCAAGTGAATAAATATAAAATCTGCCGTACAAAAAAAAAAGTGTCAATTTTACAGTTAGAAGAAGTCATTTAGTGATTCAATAATAAATATTCAATACCAAAAAAAAAAAGCTAAAGATGCTGCTAAGGTTGCAATTCAAGTTGTAATAATGATTATTACAACTTCTACTTCCACAGGAAGTAGTGAACAAATTCAAAACTCCTTGGAGATTTAATCCAAAGCCAGATAGTTCCATTCAGGGTACCCTGGAACTACACCAGTTTCTGAATTTGGGGACATAGGGAAGAATAAAGCTCTTTCACAATTAACAACAGTGATGAAAGGAGATTTTGTTTGTATGTGCTCTGGTTATCAAGTATAACCAGAGGGGAAGCAGGTTGGCTATGCTGCATGTATAAGTGGTATTCTTTTGAATAGGAAAACAAAGGAAAGCTTTTAATGATCTCTTGGAAAAAACATGGGCCTGGTTTTAGTTCTACCCTTTTAAGCAATAATCACACCTATCTATTCTATTTCTATATATTCTATTTTTATATATTCTAAAATATCTACAGTATTTTCAGTATATTTATGGTAAAGGCAAAAGATGTATTGACTGCTAACATGGAACAAGAGATGATCTAACCTGTGAGTCATATATACAATTTTATATTTTCCTTCTTTCAAGCTATAAAACCAACCAATATGGGGATTTATTGAGCAATCCAGATTATTTCCCTGCTGAATAAAATCCTTATCACATACTTTTTGGATTGGCAATATATTATCATAAAGTGACAGCTGATCCACACTTCTTTGCATAAAGTGTTTTCTAAGAGGTAGAGAAAAATCATACCTTCCCTTAGCATTTTAATCAGATGTCAAATTAAATTGAGCATAATTAGCAGGTTCTAAGAGGAAAACCAACCATCAAATGGCAAAATGTAGGCTGAGCTGTATGTGAATAAAATGGCCTTTTTTGAGGCCACTTGACCTTTATGATGGTTAGAGAGTTTTAGAAACTATTTTATGATATTTGAATGTCATATTATTTTGAGCATCTTCTGAAATATCACCTTAATTCACAATTAACTCAAGATTCAATCATTAGCCCAATGTAGTCTCCCAAAACACTGGGCTGATGGATAAAGAAAACTTTATGGGTGGGGGAATGCAGGGGGATGAGAAGAAAGAGGTGACAGATAAGAGGCTATTTTACAGATAAGAGGCTAAAGACAAAATGATTTATTATAATTACACACTATGTGTGACTAAGTCCACTGTATTTGCCAAGATATTGTGTCAAAATAAAGAGAATTATTTAAATGTAAGTTTCTGACCCATTTTAAATCATTTAGCATTTTGTCTCACCATCTGATCTCTGAGTTCATCTTGAGCTACTGTTTTCGATTCTGCTAAATGAGCATGTGTATAAAATATTACTATCCTTTTTCTTATTGATAAATCATTTCTATTTAATGGAGAATAAAAAGCATTTTGTTGTGTTTTGTCAATTTTCTTTAAAGTGCTAAATAATAGAAGCTTCAAGCCTTCCTCTCTAGTCGCCATACTTTATCTGTTTCCAACCAGATGACTGTCCCAATCTTGCCTATATAAAAATTTTGAAGTTACTATTGGAAGTATAAAACATAATATAACTAAATTGATATATTTTTAGCTTCACATATGGTGCCAATATCTGAAGTATGTAGGACTAACATAATTTGGAAATGAACTGGGCAGACAGAACTGAAATCAGTGAAACTGAAGTCTGTAGCCTTTTAAACTAACACAGAGTAATTTCTTTTTAGTAAGTTACCTTATTTCAATGATTTCATTTATTTAATAATTCTTTAGTTCAACTACATGCAAATAAGCTCTTCTTTTGAATGCTTATCTTCAGTGTAATTCTTTAGTGTAACTTTCAATAGGGTAGAAAAAACATATTAAAGTGAATAAATGTCTACTTGAAACTATTATAAATGTACCATAACAATTAAAATGGAATTAAAGAAGCACAACCATTTTGTCATACATAATTTAAAAGACTATTGCTAAATTTTCTTTAAGTATGCACATCAATCTATTCTATTAGAAACTAGTTGACTTCTATAAAATAAAGAACCATATACAAAGTACACCAATTATTATTTTCATCTCATAATTGTAAAAATATTTCTTGACAGATGTCTTAACTTAGTTTCAGCCTTTTACAAAGATATTTACTTTTTTTCTTAAATATAGCTTTTTTGAATTATATAATTACAGAGAATGTTAACTACTATAGCTAATGTAGCTGTAACAGTTTATAGTGTTTTCTCTTCCAACCTCTTAAAAAGGATTCAGTAACACTAATGGGTAATGACTCTAGGCAGAGGAAGGGATGAGAAACTTCTAGATTTTCCTTAAGAAAATACATGATGCAAATAAGATTTTAGAAAGATACAGTGGAAGTAGCAATTGCAGCAGTTATGAGAGCATGGCTTCCACTTTGCTAGTGATCTCACTTGATTAGTGGTTCTAAGTTGTTTCTCAAATTGTGGCCAAAATTAGTCTCCAGAGAAGTAAAGTCTTAAAGTTTACTGGTCTGAGTGTTCGAAAATAAATATGTGTTGGATTTAAATATATTAGAAGTTAAAGGAGATTTTAGACTATGTGTTTTTGTTTTTTAAAGAAGGGGGGTCAACTCATCTGCATAATTTAAAATAACCCTACTCCTGAGGCCTGTAGCAAGCTGGGCAGAAAAGTCAGATTATACTGTCTCTTGGCTGCCAAGATACAACAGGGCAGCATGTGGTAGGAAATCCTTTCCGATCCTTTTTGGCTGTAACAGGAGGAACAAGGCAACTCATACATTAATCCTGAACTTGGGGATGAAGTACTATATTACAAATCTCTGGGACAGCCACCAATAAACTAATTCTTAGACAGCTTCCTTTGTTTCACAAGACAAACTAGGAATTGTGGGGGGATAGAAGCTGTTTATTAGTATTTCTCCACATTCGTTGTTTCATTAGTATAGAACTCTTAAGTCTACCAAGAAACTTATTAGATAGCAGCTGGTAACAGAAGGAAAATCTTAAAATGGTGTAAATATATATATATATATATATATATATATATGTACATATATGTGTGTATGTATATGTGTGTGTATATATATATATATATATATATATGTTTGTGTATATATATTCATTTACTACTTTCTGTAACTCTTCCCTTTGAAGGACTGAAATGAGTAGTCTGATTTTCATCTACTTGTTCATTCTAGTTTACTATTCTTTCTGTCTCTACTCTATAGAAATCACTTAAATATATTCAGAGAAAGCTATATAACTCAATGAATGAAAGCTTAGGTTAAAATCTTTTAGAATAAAACATATTCAGGTCAAACCCATAGGTGCTTGGATAGATGCCAGGATATAAATTGAACTTAATGTTATATATCTTAAAAACCTTATTTAACCAACATGGGCTTTCCTAATTCCATGGAATCTCTTAAAAGGAACAACCTGGGCTTTCCTAATTCCATGGAATCTCTTAGCCACTTAGTACAGATTACTGCTTCACTATAAAGACAGTAATCATCATAATAAGGCCGAAAGCACCAGAATATAAATTAAAAGGCCCAGGTTCTTGTCTTGACTCTGGCACTAACAAGTTCTGTGACCTTGAATCTCATTTACATAATACGGGGTGGGGTGGGAAGGGAACCTCTCTTCTGATGACTGAATTAGCTAATAAGTGTAATTTACCTAGAAACAAAGATTTTTGTAAGTATTCATGGAACATTGACAAGCCTCAAGATGTCTATGTTTTACAATCAGTAAAATAAGTATACTCTTCTGCTGTTGTTATTCACGTGTAATTCCAACATGATCACTGGATTAATGACTTGAAATTCTGTCTTTGGCCATATTCTTAACTCATACAGAAGAGCTTCTAGCTTTATACACATCCAGCATATAGAAAGTTGAAGAAATAATGGGATTTATTGCCAGTTTATAAATTGTAGCTCTGTGGATGAAAAAGGAGCCACAAACCAAACCAGACAAGCTGAGGAGGAGGCCCACAATGGTGGACCTAACCATCCCAGAAACCAAATTGACCACACAGGGTGGTCTGAACATAAAAATTCCTAACTAAAAGTGGATCAAAGGTCAATCTTTAACTGTGGAATTATCTATTATCTTTCTGCATCTAAGATAACATAACTTTGAAATGTCAAAGTAATCTTTTCCAGCCCTCTCAAAAGCATAACCACTAGCACCAGGGCATGGGACCATAGTTATCTTGTTGCCCACATACCATTTCTATGTGCTGTAAATGTCAACTATCCAGTAAACATTAATGTAAAAGTATGTTACATTGATAAATCTATATTATTTATCCAATCTCAGTGATTTCTTAGCTTTGCTTTCTTCTGCCTCCTTAATCTAAGGTCAGTGAATTTCGTGTAATCCCACCCCGCCTTACGTCTGCTTTGATACTAATGTGTAAAATAAGCTGCAAAACTGCCATTCTCTGGAGCATTTTCTCAATCAGTTGAGATTTTGCTTCCTGGCAACTGTCATCAGTTTGGCTCAAATAAATGCTTCTTAGGCTGGACATTCTTTTGTCATCAGCCTGATTTCACATGAACTTTAACATAGCTATATGGAGTATTAATATTGTTTTATCTAACAGTAACTATTGTTCTAAAGACTATCTTTACTTAGAGAATTAATATCTTTAAGCAAAATAATATTTGAACATATCTGAAGTTTTGATTTGATTACATCTCCATTTCTTAAACTTACCCTTCTGTTGTATGAAAAATGACTTAAAATTAAGTAAAAAATTAACATATTTATGATTTCTTTCCCAACACATAGCATTATAAAGGCATAAAAATTAGCTCTGCACAGTCCAGAGTTTGTGTTATAAATAGAAACGCAGGAAAAACAGAGAATGATTTTTTGAATCTCAGATAAATCAAGGAGCAGCTACTGACTCTCAAAATGCTAGAGAATCACAGACATCTAATTTAATATTCTACCCAAACCTGGAAATAATTGCTTTCTACAATAATTCTGATGGAAATTCACCCACCTTACTAGAAAAACTCCAAAGGAAGACTTCTCACTACTTTGCAAGGTAGCACATTCTATTTCTAAATATTTCTTGTTTTTTAGAAAACCTTTCCTTATTCTGGGCTAAAAATTTTTCTTCATTCAACCAATATCCATCAATTATAGTTTTTCCCTTTGAAGTCATACACAATATTATTTTTCTTCCACATGTGAGCTCTTCAGATATTTGATGCTAGACATCATTTCACACTAAGCCTTCACCTTTTCTAAGCTAAACAGCCTTAGTAAATTCAATTTCTCCCATTCTTTCATCCCCTCCCTCTCTTCCTTACTTTGACCTTTCTTGCTGCCCCTTCTTCCTCCTTCTCCAAGCATTAATTGAATATACTAGGTATTAAACACATGTCCATATACATGATATGAGCTATAGATCCTCTCCTTCAGAATGCTTTTCTAGTTTGTTGACATCTTTTTTTTAAAAATAGAACAATCAGAAGTGAACATTTGCAGAATGTGTAAGAACTATTACCTCTTTTACTTCAAAAACCCAATTTCTATTGATATAACCAATTTCTTTTGCCTGTGCCCAGCTAAAAACTTTCCCCTGATATCATTCCTCCCAATGGGACTAATTTGGACTTTTTGTGGCGGGCAGTGGGCGGGGGGGGGGGGGGCGGAATCTGTAGACACAATTTCTCTTCTATCAACCAAATGATGACCGTAGAGTTTCTTCATAACAATAAATAAGTTGCTTTAGTTACAGGTTGTCTTTCCCTCTGTGGGAGTTTCATTTCACTTTGTATTTGGATGCAGCTACTATAATTCTATAGTAGGTTAAAATAGATGCTTGTCCTAGAACATTGTGTACCTCCCTTGTTATGGCTGCCCTAATAATTTATTGCTTGATTTAACTTTCTATTTACCTAACTCTGGTTTGGCCACTTTTTATAAGGAGATTTTACTGTTAGCCACCTGCAGGTGTGGACAAATAGACTGATCAGTGATTGGATGGCTTTAGTACAGAGTGACTATCTCCATCAGAAGAGTAAATTACATCCAATTTGTAATAATGGTTGTAGGCTTTCTTTTCCTTTTTTTTAACTTGATTTAAAAAATCAAATCTTCCTTTGTTAATTACCTGTAGCTGCCATGCAGCATTTTTTTTTCATTTTAAATTTAAGGAGCTCCTAATTTCAGAATTACCACCAATGTCACTGATTTCTTCATTACAGAAACTACAGATAATAAAAATAGTAATAATAATTGTGAATAGTTAGAATGTGCTTACCATTGTTTTTATTTGGCATATTAAATATAAATCTCACTTAATTCTCTCAACTACTCTATAAAATAGATTTTTTCATCTCCCTTGATGGATCGGGAAAGTGAGACTTAGAAATAAAGCAACTTGCCTAATTTCATAGAGCTAGTAAATGGCAAACTACCATTGCTTCGAAGAAGGCTGTATCTTCCTGCCACTCACTCAGGGGTGATTATTTTTAGCCAATCTTGTGTCTTGTGGGGTAGGGGCAGTGGGGAGGTCACTTAAGGCTGTGGCTAAAACAAGTAGCATGTCATTCAGTGTGGTTCGTTGCAAAGGATGGGAGTTTAACAAGGGGTCTAGTCTTGGTTCTGACACTAAGTAGCTGCATAACCTTCAGCAAAATATTGTCTCTGAGCAATACCATCATAATCTATAAAATGAGAAAAACTATCCTAACTTCACAATGTTATAAAGATTAAATAATTTTATATTTGTAAAAGTATCTAAAATAGGCCTGTATACTAAGTAGGAGTTTAAAAGACAATTATTCAGTGTTCTGCATTTTCAAATTCCAATTCAGTGGCATATTGCCATACTGTTATATCTCCCACTACCATCATACTTAGAAAATCTAAAGGGAGTGATATCATATAGGAGAAACATCCCTTCTTTAATTAGTGCTTGTCTCAACAGTGATATCTTTTTAAAAAAAGAATGAAAAGAAAATGCAGTGCTGTAAAAGGGAAAGTAACAAAATTCCAGTTTGCATATTAACATGGAAAAGGATCCAAGGGATATTCAACATAAAAATCCTCAAAGGCAATACTGGGTAAACTAGGTAGGTATTAGAGAAGGAAAAGTGAGAGGATATGACATGCAGTAGGTTCAAAAGGCCCTTCATAAGTGACTTTTGATTAGGAAACACAGACATTTATGGTGTATAATTTAAGTAAAAATGCTCTCCTTATTTTATGCTTCTTTCCCCAATTTGCTTCAATCTGCAAAAAGGAAATGACAGTACCAACTCTCTGGGTTGCTATGAAGATGAGTGAAAGATTTTTACAACAGTACTTGGGACACAGTGACTAAATGGTATTAGTTGCTATTATTGTTAGTATTTTGCTATTCTCTTTTTTGCACATGGGAAAATATCCTTGTTCCTTTAATTGATGTTGAGAATGACAAACATGCTCTTCTACATTATGTCCTTTAGTTCTCTAAAACTGCAGGGATGCTGAGTTTTGACCTTTCAGGTGTTCAGTTAGCCAAGGAGAAAGGATTAGGGTTTAAGAAAACAATAGAAGGCCCTCCTGCCCTGTGGCACATCTGCCCTATGTTTGTTATACCTACCAAATCTCTGACCTGAGACTGTAAGGTAGATCCAAAATTCAAATCTATTTTAACTTGGGAAAAAATGTAAAGACATAAAAACCTAGACAATAGTAAAATAAATATATCACATATGTTAAAATTGTGTATTGTAATATTTGTTTCAAATCTTTTAAAATTAATTCAATAAATATTTATTGAATATACCAGGTGCTGAGAACTAAGAAAGAAAATATAACTGATAAAGCTGTCATTCTCTTTGTGTATCTCCCTAATCCTGTGTCTTTTGTTCATTCCTCAGATATAACTATTATAATAAATTTGACGTCAAGCCTTCCAGTCCAGGTTTTTATAAATTTATATACAGATATTCACAACAAAAATAGCATTTTTTGTACATTTGTACATATGCATAAATTACATACTTACATTTTTGCAACTTGACCTATCATGTTGATACATGTGGATCTAGTTTACTGACTATAACTGCTATACAGTATTCCATTCTATGAATATTCTATATTTTTATTTCCTTTCTGATGGATTTTTAAGTTGTTTCCAATTTTTTTTTTTCTCTTCTCAAAAACGTTGCTTTATGTTAAGGTCCTTGGGTTCGTAAGCAAGAATTTCTCTGTGAATAAATCTAGTGGAATTGCTTTATTGTTTGGGAAATACTTTTTTAATTTTAGCAAAAACTACCATATTGCTTTAAAAAAATCATGGGATTTGCTCTTGATAGCGTTTTAAATTTTGCCAAATTCATGGTATGCAATGGTTTCAATTTTCATTTCCTTATTACTGCTGCAGTTCTGAATGTCTTTAAGTGTTTAATGGCTGTGACAATTTCCTCCGCAGTGAGCTGCCATTTAATAACCCTTATCCATGTTTCTAATGGGTTACTTGTCTTCTGTTTATTGACTAATAAGTCGTTCGTATATACAACAATCTACAGATAGCAAATACCTTCTCCTAGCCTGTTGCCATTTTCTGTTTGTTTTTTTAATCTCTGCCTATGGTATCTACTGTCATCTCAAAATCTTTAATTTTGATATGGTCAAACCTGTCATTTTTCATAGTTTGTGTTTTTTCAGTCTTGCTGAAAATACCATGGATATGAAGAAAGCCAATTGGTATAAGGAAACAAGCAATGTGGTAGAAGACAAGACATAGGTATAAAGTGGGACTGAATCCCCAATCCAATATATTCTAATTGTGTGACTAAATAAAATAATCTCTGAGTTTGCTTCCTCGTACAAGGGAAGGTTACTTTACACATATGTCCGTTTATCTTAGAGTGCCTCTTACATGCTGGCACCATTCTAGGGCTAAAATTCTATTGGTCAACAAGACATACGGTGAAAGTGTTCTATAAATTAAGAAATATTGTACAAACATATGGTATTATGATTACCATCATTAGGGACATTGTGAAAAGTTCCTCTAAAGTTGCTCACAAATTGAAGGCATCATTATTTTAGTTTATGTGAAAATAAATTGATAGGAAGTCAAACCATACAAGACAAAATGTCTACCAAATAGGAGAGAGTTTTACATTGGATGGCATCAAGGACTTTTACCAGAAACCCAAACTTCGTTTGGTTCAAAGCACTCACTCCTTCAGCCTTGCTTTGGACAGTTATCCAGGCAGCAACTTCACAACAGTCCGGCTAGCCTAGTCACTTCCCTCTGCGTACCTGTCTTTCACTTTTCCCATCTGATCTCAGCCTCTTCTAACATTGTCCCCTCCTAGATCATGCGAAGTACGTTCTGTGTCACCACTTATTTTGGTGTTACCTCTACACATAAATTTCCAATCAATTTTTACTATTTCCAAACTGACGGGAAAAGTAGGAAAAGATGTTATATATGTACATAAATGTATTCTCTTTCCTCATTATTTTCAATACAATATGCAAACTAGTAATCTGCTGTTTACGGTTTTAACAACTGAAATGATGATCCAGTGGGAAATGCAGAGAGTGGAAGATATATTTTCTTGTAGGGTAAAGTTTTAGGGGTTAAAGAATCAGATTAAGCACTATTAAGAAGCTCAAGACCGAAGCAATTTGAGGCAGGCAGTTGGGCAAACAACTAAGGTTTAATCTGATTATGTGAAGCTCTTGGGATTTTCTAAAACTGTGATTCAAATTCATGAAACAATTTCCAAAATACATTGTTTTATAATGTATAATCTATGGGTGAGAACTACTCAATAAGAAAAACTTTTAAAACAAGAACATAGTCTAGGTTTTCATTTCTCATTACTTAACAGAACTCATGTAGTTTAAAGAAAAAACATCAGAATGTCACTTTTCATTCTCTCCAGAAAAAGTCCTGAATATTAAAATTAATATCCATTATCATGATTAAAAAGCCATTGACAGAATTATTAGGATTTTAAAATTGTAAATACATAAAGATTAGTCAAGTCAGTTTTTTTTTTTTTTAAATCTCCATTCCAGGTATAGAGAAAAAAAGTTAGGGTTTTAAAGATGAAGATGATTAAATTCCTGTGGGTGATAGCCACCAGTTTTGAGTATCTACCACCAGCTAGCTTGTATATTGAGACTTTATACATATTATTTGACCCATTCTTTACTATGTGTTATAGATATTTTATAGATGACAGAGAATTGAACCCAGGAGTATGTGTTTAAAAAGTTTTCAAAAGTTGACAACATGAAAATAAGTGAGAAGAACTGACATATCAGTTCACCCCCTTTATAATCTCCGTATCCAGGCTCTCCCAACCCCAGATATTATGGAACTGGATTAATCTTCCTAAATAATGCTTTAATCATTTAACACTCCATATCAAAAACCTGGTTTACAAAATTTAGAAAAAACTTCTTAACCTCAGATTCAAGACTCTTCAAAATCTAACTGATCAATACCATAATCCTAGAGGTCCATAGACTTCACAAATTTAAAAAACACTTATTGAGCACCTAATCTATGCTAGGCTCTGTGAAAATATAGCTTTGTCTATAAATTGCTCATAGTATAGTGTTTCTCAAATATACATTATTGTTGTCTGGGTCCTTACCCACCTATTTCCTTAAATGGAATGTTCTGCTCAGTTCTACATTCCTCCCTTGTCCTAATATCAAAATCCAACCTATTGAAGATTTAGCATTGATCCCACCTCCACAGAGCATATACTAAATATTTTTGCTAGAAAGTAGTACCCCTGTCCTGTAAGTCCCTTGAGCACTAGGTTCCAAATATGTGTGAACTCAATTCCTGATCTGTAAATTCCAAGGCCCCTCACTTAGAGATTCTGAGTCAGTAGGTCTGGCTTCATCCAATATGGGAATGTACATTTAAACATGTCTGTCAAATTCCTAAGTTCATGCTCCTTCTACCCATGCTACCTCTCAGACAATTAGTTTGATTTTTTTTCTCCTCTCATTGAACTGAGTCATCTTCTTAGAACTCCAGCGTCACATAGACATAATCTTGATCTCTGCTTTATTAATCTTGATGATTTTGGCTCTTCAATTACCAGATACCTCCTGTACCTGACCACATTTTTGGCATAAGTAAAACAGTTTAGTTTTAGCTTTTTTCTTTTTTCTTTCTTTTTTTTTTGGGGGGGGGGGATAACTCATCACCTCATTAGACTAAGTCATTTTTATTGGATAAAACTATACACACATGAAAGCACATTGACATGACTGAGTGACTTGAAGGCTCAGCTACTGACTTGTTAATAGGCTTGCAATGGAAGACACAAAAGATTCTCCCACTGTACTACAGATTTCTTGAGGCAGAAACTGTTTATATTTAAATTGACAGTGTCTAGCACACTGCCTGTTATTGAGCATGTTATGAATGAATGAATCAATGAGTATATCTAATCAAAAGTTTACTGAGGCAATACATTTTCATGTCTCCTTGGTGATATACAGAAGAGGCATGAGAACTACACAAATTAAACCAAGCTGTATTCAGAGCCTGCAGTGTGCTGCTGCCATACTATGGGAAATCTACAGAACAAAACATTCCTATAGAAAAATTTACCCATACCATGAAAGGAAAACAGAACCTTTAAAGTAGTAGTACCCTACACAAAATAAACCCAACCATTTATTCCCTAAAACCAGACCATAGGAAACCTATAGAACAAAGGCTGAGACTGCTGCGACTTCTTTCAACCTGCATACTCATACCATAAAGGAAAATAGGGAAACAAAGTCTTTACACTGTAATTCTTAGAAACTAAGAATCACATACAAACTGAATTCCTTGAACACCTGGGGTCTCTCTACTTCTGTCTCTGAGAGGAAACTACGCTCTGTCTACAGAGCATGATTCCTTCTTTAATGAACTTTCCTTTGTCTCTAATTCTAGTGTGTGCTTGAATTTTTTCCTGCAGTCAAAGACCCACCTTTTCTTGATGTAGGACTTGAATCCCTACTCAGGGGTATTTGCCCTGTCCTGCATTACTGGTATCAATTTTTAAAAATAAGGTACTCAGTGTAGAGAATATACCTCTTTCCTTAAAAAGAACTAATGCAAACTATCAATTCCAAAGTTTGCACTAAGGACTTAAGACTATTACAGTTTTTCTATCTTATATGAAGCAAGCACTGATAAGATTAGTGTTCTTTTCAGAAATATATTACAACAGGGATGTTTCTACTTTTTAAACTGTGAAAAGAAAAATGTTTATGATATAATAAACCTAATTTTCAAGAGGGACATGGCAACATTTTAGTAGCAGTGGCAGGACCTTTAAGGGGTTGATGTAACAACCTTACTATTGTTTAATGGAGAAACATGGCTTAAACAATAGTGAGACTAATGTGATTGCTTTGTGCTAGTGAGTTTGAAACAGACTTCATTCAAGTAAATCTCAGTAAATTTTCAGTAAATCTCAAAATGACTTGTGGCACATGCCATTTCTTTTTAGGAGTCTGAATAGAGAAAAGGCCAAAGGAAAGCGGGTAATGCCTTCCTTGAAAATACAAAAGAATAACAATTTCCAAGCCTCTGGAGAAAAGGATGTGAAATAGCCTCTAAGTGCCATTTTGACTAGGTTGCCCCAGGGGAAAGTTCAGCCAACTGAGTATTTCTCTGACAGCCCAAAGCACCTTCTTTCTTAAGCATAACCTTACAACTGACATTAATATAGTCATGAAATCTCCATTTCCAGAAAGGAAGGAAGCTTTCAGCTCTAAGAAAAGTTTTCCCTATAACAATTTAGGGAAAGCCTCCAGAGTGGGTGCAGAAATGGTCTGAGTATAGGCTTCCTCTTTCTTCTCATGCCTTGGAGGACACTGCACAGACCTCCAGAGGCAAAGAAGAAAATCAGCTGATCAGAAATGATTATTTGGAAAACCTGAAAATGGCCTAATATTATTTTTACATTATAGACACCGTATTTCTTCTTTAAAGACTTGAGTTAATTTTTAACCTAACTCCTTGATGTAAGAGTCAATAAACTTTGACCCTGCCCCGCGAATAGCCGTTCTGTTGAATTTAGATTCTATTAACCAAAATATGCTTAACTATATGAAAAAATATAAACTTTAAATCTTTAAAGTTTTAAAAATAAACCCAAATGATGAACTCATTATGAAAGAAAAATTTATGTGCAAAGCTACTGTTAGTCTCTCTGATCAATATCTTAATATTGCAGTCATTCTACTAAAACATAGTGACAACTTTACTTCCCTCGCAAATTATTCGTTCACTTAGGTGTATTCCCCTATTATACTAGTAAGTAGATAAAGTTTGATATGTACATATGTTGTTCAAGATCACTTCCACTTAAAATTACACTTTCCTTTGCATGCTCCATTTCCCATATATATAAAAATGAGTCATATAGTTTTATATATTTAATATTATTAAATGGATATATATTTATATATCTATTTACTATGTACTTTTAAAATTCATGGGAATGAAACTACATAGGGAAGTCATTCTGATTTTTCTGTTCTCGTTGAAGATAATGGGGAAAAGTGCTATTGCTTTCCTCACATTTATATAAGAAAACATTTACACTAGCTCATAGATAAGGCTATATGGAATAGCAGGAAAGGTAATATTTTGGAATCAGAAGGTTTATATCTGATTTTGTTACCTCTAGTAGTGAGTTAGTATATATTATTTATCTTCTTTGAAATTCAATTTTATCACCTGTAAAATAGCCATATTGATCTAGGATTTGACTCAAGTTTTTTTGTGAGATGTCAAAATATGTGTAATGGGGGAAAATTTAATTAATAAACAATATTACTAAACTTGTAGTGTATTTAAGTGATATCTAAAAGCCAAAAACACACAAATATGTAAAATAAAAATTATTCAATAAATTCATGCATCATATCTTTGTTTATATTAAAATAACATAACCTATCTACAAACTATATTATGAAATGAAAATATAATCATAAAAAATAGACATTTTTATTTCACTAATAATTTATGAAGAAATTATGGGTTTCATTATTTGAAAATAATGACATAGCCTTCCACAAATATGACTGTGAAGTGTAAATATAGTTGTACGCATTATCATTTACTAAAAGGTAACAGAGCCATATATGCATTGATGAAGCAGCTGTATTAATGAAACATGCCTAAACTAAATTGTGATAAATTAAATAATTATAAATGCATCAAAGAAATATTGTTCTTTGAAGGAATTCCACTGTGGATATATTTGTAAAGCAAATGTTTATTTCAATTCCTCCTTTATGAATGGTAAATGGGATGTGAAGAATCAGCTTTCACTGGAAAAAAGCCTTTGTTTTATCAACAATTGTTTAGCGTTTATTGTAGGTCAGGCATTAGATTAGAGATACATCACTGAATAATGCAAACAAAAATCTCTGTCCTCCTGAAGTTGGCTTTCAGGTAAAAAGCAACAAACAAAAATCACATACCATGATAAGTAAATTATTAGAAAATTCCAAGTGCTTTGTAAATGAATAAATAAATTAGGTTATCAGTGTTACAAAAAAAAAAGAGCAGTATAAGGAGATCAGGTATGTATGAATATGGGAGGGCAGATTCCAGTTGTAAATAAAGTGGTTATGGGAGGTCTAATTAAAAGGGTATTAAGAAGACAGCCATATAGCACTCAGCAAGAGAGAACAGCAAGTGTAAAGTCCCCACTAGATTCCAACAAATACCCCATTTTGGCAAGTTAGTAAGCAGTGTCTTGGAGTGACTTGATTTAAGAGAGGAGAGCTAGTCAATAATAAAGTCAGGACTAGAAACCAGGTTTCTTGACTTTTGGTACAGTGTCATTCTTTTGTGCCTTTGTTCACTAGATAGAGAAAGTACTCCGTTTCCTATAAAGCACTGAGTGAATGTAAAGAAAGCATCATCACTGTAATGGTTGTAATTGCTACTATTATTATTAATCAGGTCTTCTGATATTTCCTGAAAGGTAGATAAAGCTCAAATAATAATTTCACTTTCCCTTCCCATGGTTTATTTTTCTTTCTTCATCTGTGCTTCTTCTCTTGGGTAGATAATTTTAGTATCAGATTATCAGTTAAAGTAATTATGTTTCTTTGGATATTTGATAAAGGAAACCACTAATTTAGCATAGGAACAAGCCATAAAATAGAAAGCATTCATGACAATATGAAAAAGAGCTGAAGAAAGATTGGAGAGAACATGGAGCCCAGTGTTAAGAGGGAGAGAACTATATTTCTATTTCTCAAGACAGGCAGGCAGAGAGGGAAGAAGAAAGGGAAGGGGGAGAATCTTTGAAACATATTTGGACTAGAGCCTCCAGCATTGTTACAGCATGAAAACGACGAATCTGGCCTTGAAGAAATAACAAACTTAAAGTAAAAAATGTTAAAAACAAAGACCACAAAAGAGGAAAACTGTAGAAAAGGCAAGAATAGTGGAAGGAAGGTTAGAGAGGAAAGGAGAAGAGATTTAAAGATATTTCAAGTAAAAATATGAGAATATTATACAATAAACAGTATAAAAGAAACAAGAGTAAGAATCAGATTTCAGGCACAGTAGACTTGAAAGCTGATGGAATTACTAACAGCAAAAGGGAACAGAGAGGAGAGTCTGAAAGATGAGCTTTTCGTTATGTTAGGTTTAAGGTGGCAGTGAGGTTCTCACGAGTGGAAAGGGTCTAGCAGATAAGAGGTAAATTTGGAAGATGTGTATCATCTAGAGCTATTTGGTTTAACGCAGTAGCCTCTGATCACATGTGGCTATTGAGCACTTGAAATTGTGACTAGCCTGAGCATATGTGCTGTAAATATAAACAAACTAAAATTTTGAAGATTTCATATGAAAAAAAGAATATAAAATACTTCACTAATATTTTTCTACATTGAGTACATGTTGAAATAATATTTGCATAGATTGGGTTAAATTAAATATATTAAAATTAATTTCATCTTTTTTTACTTTTTACTGTGACTGTAAAAAATTAAAAATTACTTTGTGGCTTGCTTACTGGACACTGCTGATATAGAGCAATACTAGATATGTATTAGGATCACACAAGGGAAAGAGAATGAGATAAATCACAGACAACATTCTGAAGTGTCTCAACAGAAAACAAATATGGGGGAAAAACGCATCATTGTTAACATTTAAAATTTACTGAGCATTCTAAGCTTTATGCTAGACACATTAGTGCATTATCTTTTTTGTTCCTCCCAATATCTTTTGTAAAAGAAGACTAATACTTCCTAAAGCAAAAAAGGAGGCCTAAAGAAATTATTCTGCCCGGTCTCCCAGTTAAATGTTGGTATTGGGATTCAAACTCATGACTGACTCCAGATCTCAAGGTCTAAATTCCACATCATCAATTCCAGAACAATTCATACTCTGCAATTATTAAATTGTTAGATTATTCAATGGTTATATTTAAACTATAACAATTTATTAGAATGTTTCACTATCTCAGTGATAGACCAGTGATGTCCTAATTTGATTAAAAATACAAATGTATAAATTTGTAGCTAATTATGATGAACTACTGATGTTGCCACATTTTCACCAAGCTGGGCCTAACTCAGTTTCCAGTGCAAACTCTTGCCCTTTATTAATACCTACTCCTAAAATCCCAAAGCCATCAAAGTTAGATGCTAGAACAGAGATGATCCTGGGCAAAACCCTTAGACTGCTCATGTTGGATATGGACCCAAAGGGTCTATCTGAACTGACCCACTAATTTACAAATTTAACCCCAACCATGCCTCAAATTTTTTTTTAAGTGAGATAAGATTAGATTTGGATATATTCAAAGTTTCTGAGAAATGCTTATCTAAAGAGGAAGTATCACAACTGTACAGGGAAGAGACTATAAGACTTTGCCCTGTATTTTGGTTCTTTTAGGTTAATTCCCATGACTCTTCCATGCAATCAAGGAGTTATCCTTGGACTTGCTCCCTTAATCATTACAATTCATAATAATTTGGAAGAAAGGTTCAGGCCTGGAAGGAGAGAGCCAGTTAGTCCTAAAAATGCTTTGTCCACCCACGTGCCAAGGTATAAGGAGCAAGAAGTGACAGACCCAGGCATAATAGAATGGCCACTCAGTAGTATCATTGAGAGCCACCAAACTGACTCCCGTCTTTCCAAGAGTATCCCTCTTCTCAAACTTCACTTGAGATTCTTATCGTTAGAAAAGTCAATTGAATAATCTTCGTATTTGCATTGCCACTTCCCCTTTGTACGTTCACATAAAGTATGCTGCTTTATTGGGTTTAATTTGGAAAAAAATATTGAGTACTTACTATGTGCCAGGCACAGCTGTAGGTACTAGAAATAGAGCAGTGGACAGAATGACAAAAATCTCAGCCCTCCTGAAACTTACATTGTAGTGGTGAACACATTCAATAAACAAGTTAAACAAAATTGATAGTATGTCAACTATTAGATGCTGGAGGGTAAGAAAATGAAGCAGACAAGGGGACTATGAACTGTGGTGGGTAGGTTGAGAAAGACTGAAATTTTAGATAAAGAGGCCAGAAAAGCCTTCACATAATCAGATAAATAGCCTTCATCTGAAAGGGTAAAGGGGGCAAAATCTAGGATTTGATTAGTGTCAGCTGTAGTGCAGAAAGAGATTAGCATATTTTCAGCAGCCTGAAGAGGAGAGGAAACCGTATGAGATGGAGGAGAGAAACAAAGATAAAATATGGACCACTGAAGACATACGTGGCTTTACATTTTGCCTAGGACTGACTAGTCCTGTGAGCGTGGCCCAACACACTTTCTTCTCATTTTAGTCAAAGAACCAGGGTCTGCTGCCAAAACCTTCAGACGGACCATGACACATGGACCCCGGGAGGCTCCCACGCACTCGCTTTCCTCAGGAACGGAGCTAATGCCGAGCGGAAAGCGGTACTGGCCTGGGAAACTGGGAGACAGTAGTTGGAAAGAAGACACCAGAAGCCCCTTCATAAGGTATATCAATGGAAACCTAACCCCCTGACCACCACCATGCAAACCCATGGAGGCACAGGCAAGCGAACACACCCCCAGGATCGTAGGCACAGAGGGAGGTGCAGAGGAGGCATGAATTCAACCGTTAGAGCCCCAAGCCCAGAATTTCCCCAGGCAGGGTCGGTACCGCGCGAGGGAAGCGCCGTTCCCCACGGCAGGAGCGGGAGGGCGGAGGGTGGGACCATGTGCTCGGGAATGAGGCCGTGGGCGGCAAACAGGCACGGCGGCTGCAGGAGAAGGGGGCCGTTTCGTCCCGCGTCCCGGGTCCCCGGCGCCCGCCAGCCGCGTGCATGCAACAGGGAGGTGGACGCGAGCGGGCGCCCCGAGGGCCGACACGGGGCCGGGACCGGCCCCAGACGAAGTGCCCCCAACACGCGTGCCCCGGCCCGCGCGCCCCCAGCCCAAACGTCCACCGCCCCTGCCCCCGCCCCAGGCCCGCGCGGGCCCGGCCCGCCGACCGCGACAGGTTCCAGCAGTCGAACCCGCAGCTCCCGCGCCGCCGCCCGCTCGGCCCCTTCCCGCCCTGCGCGACGGCCGAAAGGAGAAGGAGAGAGCCGGCGGGCGGCGGCGCACCGCCCCGCTCACCATGGTCGGCGGCGCGGCGACCCCGGCGGGCGGCGATGCGCTGTCCAGGGTAGCCAGCGTCCCTCTGCCCCGCGCTCGTCCGCGCCCGCTCTACTTACCCCCACCGCACCCACGCCCACGCCCACGCCCAGCGCGCGCGCACCGCCCGCCGGCGCCTCCCCGCCCCCTCGGGCTCGCGCCGCTCCCGCCTGGCGCTCGCATCCTCAGGGCCGTTTCGAGCGCCCGCCGCTCTCCGCCCCCTCCCCTAAGCCTGGCCTCGCCGGCCGCGTCGCGAGGAGAGCGGCGGGGGAGGGGCGGGGCGAGCGAAGCGACGGTCCCGCGCGCCCCCTGCCGGGCGCCCGGCTTCTCCCGCGCTGCCGCGGCGCCCCCTGCCGGGCGAGCGGCGATTTGCAGGCCCAGTTGGCGGCTGCCGCGCGCGGCCAACGTTCGCAGAGGCTCCGCAAGGACCCACCCGCCACCGGCCCCAGCTCCCCGAGGCTGCGAAGGCTGCGCGAGCAGTGGGGAGGGCGGAGATGTAGAGGGCTAGGGCTGTTTGTTGGGCTCCGTGGCTTTCAAGCATATCTTAAAGAAGGAATGGCTCTTGCTCATGCAGGTCTGTGTGACGAGTGGTTCAGCTACACCGGGTCCCTTTAGGGATGAACTAGGTTGAGGATCAGTCGGAGTTTAAGATTCTTTTACTCACACGACGCTGCCTTCAGAGGATCTTATTCCAGGAGCTAGAGCAACCAATGGTTTTAACACTTCTTGTGAACAGAAAGTTTGGCGTCTTAGAACCTGGGCTTTAATTTTATTTTATTATTTTTTTGTCGCTGAAGGTAAAAGATGACTTGTGTTATCTGACCTTAATCCATTTTTAGCATTAAGAATGTGTGCTTGCTTTTTTATTTGGCCAGTGTGGTAAACTGAAATGCAGGCAAAATAAACACATTTATTGGAGTTGGGAACATTATACCTGGATTTGCACAGAGGAAACTGCCATGTAAACAGCATTGAAATAATGCAGACGTATTTGCAGTTTTGAAAAGTAGCAGAGTGAATAAACAGATGCCAGGTATAAGTCATAATTGTCATATATATAATCACCTAATTAGAGTTTCCTATATTTGGAGTGCTCAATATCAGGGACATTTATATTTGTTTACATTAGACCAAAAACAGGTATTTGTTAACCAAGTGTCATAACATTTTATCAGTGGGCTCAGGAGTCAGTCTTGTCACATACTGTCTGTGTGGTATTGGATTAGTTAACCATTCTATGCTTCCCTTTCCTGATAAAAATGGGAATAAAAATGAAACACAGCATATTATTGTTAGGATTACTGTTGTGGCAGCCTGACCCTGCCTGGCCATTTCCTGTTCCAACAAGTTAGTCCCTGACTACTCCTCTCCCTCTTAACCAATCATTGTTTTTCCTTATATGGAGTATCTGCAGCTGTGTAGAAATGCAGATGTAGAAGACCTTTTAAAACTGCCTGCTATGTTACAACTGGGGGGTCAGCCTTTGGATGAGTATCTTCTGAGCCGTTGTCGGTATCATTAAATGCTGCTTCCTGCTCATAGCCTCAATGTCCCATCTCTCTGAGAATCTTGCAACAATGTGAGTAAACTGCTAAATATTGTCTGGTGCAAAAGTACTAGTTATTGATTGCTGCGGTCCGGCTGCAACAGGATCCAGGGGGCCCCGGAAGGTGTGCAAGGTTGTTGGCACGGGATACTGTTGACTATACAGCTTAGAGGCAGTGTGACACTGTTCCATTTTATCGTGATTTGAGTACAACTTTTATACTTTCTATTTTGGAATTTGATTATACTTTGTTGTTAAGGTAACAGAGTTAAATTTCCGTGGTTAAGCAAAACAGAAAATCTTACAGAGTATATTATTATTCATGATTAATTAGTACATTCTTTTTTCTCAATCATTGGAACAGAACTACCTGATGGAACAATCTAAACTTTTATTTCTTATATCTATTACTGAAGATAAAGTTTGACTTAAGTAAAGGTGATAGATAGAGGTATTCATAACAGCAAATATTGGCTCGTGGGCATTGTTCTTCTTTTTGCCTGAATAAATCATCCAGTTGCTACTTTATTTATGCTGTTGTCTAAAGTTTAAGCTGAAACTTTTTCATAGCTATTTGACAGTTTCCTTGGTACAGTATTGAGGAAAACATTTAAAAAATTAGTTTTACAAAGCTGCTTTTGTAAGCTAAGTTTTCATTTCTTTGTTTTTAAGCACCAAGGAGATCCTGACCCAACGAACCTTTCTATCAAACTTAAACTACTAGTTTTTTATATATCCAGTAGGCCACAAAAGGAGGCCCTTCCATAGTAGGCACAGGCTTATGAGTAAATTTCTTATTTTTTACTAATTTTTCTACTAACTGCGTGAGAATAGGAGTATAAACCGGTTCTAATAATTCAGCTTGTTGTAATTTATTCATAACATCCTTAAGAGGCACGTCAAAAGGAATTTCCCTTAATAATTGTTCAAATAAAGGGTTTATGCATTCTGGATAGTCAGAGTGACTGGAGTTGATCCCATACGTGGGGAATTTACCATGTTTTCCTCAGAGCCAATTTTGAAATCCACTTGTACAGCATCTACACTTACTAGAATTTGTGCTACTCAAATTCCCCTTATTAATAGGATTGTTCTTAAGAAACCAATTATCCCTAAACACACGCGACATCCTTGTTCTTGACGATGCATTCCTTGAAGCATCTGTCCCCATCTCCGGACCTTGTCACGCAGTAGGGTAGAAAGAGGACGCAGCAATTGATATTGTTATTGATCTGATGCCTGTGGGAGTCAGAAAATAATGTTCAGTTTCATTCTGACATATTTTTATAGAAAGTGTCTATATAGCCAAAACCAAATTCACAACTTAATGCTATTTCCTTTTATTTATTCACTTTGTTCATTCAATAATATTTGAATGTGTGCTACGTCAGGCATTGTCCTAGGAACTGGGGATACTGTGATAGACACACAACACAGCACCTGCCATCAGTCTATGATCATATTATGACATCCAGACACTGGAAGAAAATTCACCCAAATATTCACCAAATATTAAGTGTTTTCCCTCTCAATAGCAGTATTTTGAAATGATTTTTTCCTTTTTCTTATTTCCCAGGTTTTTAAAACATATTTCACATTTTAAAAGCCATAAAAATAGCTTCCACATTCTTTAAATATTGAACTATAAAAAATAGGATCTGAATTTCACTGTATCATTAATCTGATGTAGTAGTATGTGAATTCTTAATCTAGTGATCCTCAGATGTTATTGTGTATAAATTGCACCTGAGGACTTAATCAACTGCAGACACCTGGGACCCATGCGGCCTCAGGTGCAAACCAGGAATACAACTTTTTAACAAGCATCACAAATGATGCTGATTTAGGCAGGTAGCCCATAGGCCATATTTTGAGAATAGAAGTCCATCATCTACTTAGGGAAAACTATTTTTCTAACAACATTAAGAGGGGAAAAGTGTGACAACCAGCCTCTAAGCACACTGCTGTTTGCTTGCAGGAACTGTGCCATTAATGTCATCTATACCTTGCAGAGTTTACCAGGTTAACATGTGGAAGAAACTCTTAAGCTTTGAATTATTTCTATACTTCTCCCTCCCATTTAGCCTGATAATTGTCATTTTACGTTTATCTAAAAACAAAAACAAAAACATATCTACACACAGGGGCCAGAAAGTGGTCTAAAAAGCCATCTATATCTTATCTATTTCTTAAAATACTATTTTATGGCTTTCCTTCACTACAATAAAGGGACAAAAGAGACAGCCAGAGGGTATTTTTTTCCTACCAATATTTCATTAAATAGAAAAAGGAAGCGGTTCTACTTCTATAAACATAAAATTATAATAGTACCTATCACTCTAACCACTTATGCATTCCCACTTATTTAGCAATAATAATATTTTAATAGGCCATCAACATGATTTTATAGTATTTATTTCTTATTTCTTCTCTTGTATGGCTTAAACAAAAGCTGGAATCTGCTTGTGGTTCTTAGCTGTAAGGCAAGACTCCATTGAGCATGTGTACCAGTTAAAGTGCCACGATAACAAAATTATAACCTAATCATGTTTTAGAAATAGAGATAAGATATTCTTTCTTTTTTATGCATATATTTTATATTTTACAGGTGAAGAATGACTATCTCAGAGAGGTTAGAGATGACCAACAACTCATAGGTCGTAGTACTAAAGCCTGATTTCCTGACCCTTTGTCCAGCGTTCTCATTGTCGGTACTGTCTTTCCAGCCCTCTAGAAACAGACTCTGGAAGTCACATCCTTTTCTTGGTCATATGATCTGGCCTTGTGTAAAGAAAGCTCTGTACCTGTGAGTTTAAAAATGAGAAATAAGAGGAATAGTAAAGTCAGACAAGGTCACACTGGCACAACTAGGTTACCACCAACAAATTTAGTGCACCTTTTACTCCATATGGTCAAGGGCAAGGATTTATGTTAAAGCCATATATGTATCTCCTTTTCATTTGATTGGAATAGAATAACAAGTGGATAATCATTACCTTTTATCAATCAAGGTAAAAAGAGATTTCTGTTCATTTACTTAAAAATATTTACTGAGTACTGTGCTCCAGTACAATGTTCTAGAGCAGGGGTTGACAAATTACAGCCCCAGGGCAAATCTGGCCAGCTGCCTGTTTTTGTAAATAAAGTATTATTAGAACACAACCATGCCTGTACATTTACATTTTGTCTATGGTGGCTTCGAGCTACAATGGCTGAGTTGAGTAGTTCTGAAAGAAATTGTATGTCCTGCAAATCCTCAAATATCTACTGTTTGGCCCTTTATTAATCTAGAATCTAGATGTTAGGAATAAGACCTTCAACAATATAGATTGATCCTTCTCTTTTATGAAGCTTATATTTTAATGATAGATGTCATGAAGAAATAATATTAAGATAATGTCTCGGACTGGTCACGTTAGATAAGATGGTTAGGAAAAGCCTCTCTAAGCAGGTGATAGTTGACCTGAGATCTCAATGGCAAAACAAGTCAGCTATCAAGCCATGAGAAAAGAGCAAATGAAAATGCTCTGAGAGAAAAACTGGGCTTTTTTGAGGAACAGGAAGGTGGCCAGTATGTCTGAATGTGTGAGTCAGGGGTTTTAATTGGAGGCAAGACCATATCCCCTGCCCCTACTCTTGTAGATATATCTGACACCATGGCATTAGCCCCTGCCTTGAGGCCCTATCTTTGAGGACCTTAGTCCTAGGGGACCTGACAGGACATTCTCAAGTGATGTCCACTGCTCAGCTGTAGCCATCCCAGTTCAAGAAACACTAGTGGGGTCATTAGTTTGTACTCTTACAGCCATATGACTTTCTCTTTTATTTTTTTGTTATGCTCATTTTACCAATCTTATTTATTTGAAACATTCATTTACTTTATCATTTTGTCTTTCATATGTACAATTTTCATTAAATTGCATTTATTGATTTCCTTTTAATATATATATATTTTGAAAATATAAATGTCACATGGCACAGGCATAGAATGGGGCAGCCCATTTCACACAGAAGATGAGATGTCACAGTCCATCTGGACAACCTGCAAGCTCTTTTCTACCCTACACAATGGAGCGGCTCTTTCTTTCTCAAGTGTACCCTTGGCGGTTAACCCAAGGCAGTAGTTCCCCAGCCTATTTTTGTAGCAGAACTAGTCCATACCTAACCTGAGGCTTAGATATCAATTGAAGAGAGAAATGGCTGATTAAAACTCAACCATTCAGAGCTCAAGGAGGGACACATTGCATGGACTCCCCTTGCTCATTCCCCATTATAAGTGTGCATGTGTGTGTTGAGGGAAGAGGGATATGTAGCCACACATCCTTTTCTTCCAGAAATACTCATATCTAGAATGAAAGTAGTAGTAATTAATTATTTTGAAGTTTATGATTTTCTGGCCTATTGTAAAACTTGGTTAGAAATAGCTAATCTATAATAAATTATTTTTACAACATTATTCTAAGTTATTGAGATGTTAACAATGTGAAAATCGGTAATGATAAAATTTGTATGAGCACATAAAATGTAATAGATTCCTCCCTGACTTTATCCTTAACTTTAGACTGATTTCTGTGTATTCTTTCTATTGTCATCCAGAAAAAAAAGCCATTAATATTAAAACCATATATGCCAACAAAAAACTCTACTCAAAATTTTTGTTGATTCCACCAAAATGAAAGAAAGGAATTTGAATTTTTCAAGATGACAGGCAAATAAAAAATAGCTAGATGAGTATAGTTTTATTAAACATTAGCCAATATATTTGTTCTAATAGGTATTCAATGAGGGTAGTGAATAACAGTCCCCAAATAGTTAACATTTCATTTTACCAATATGTTGGTGAATGAGACTTTCAGAGGAGATAGAATCAAAGAATCGAAATGAAGAGCATTTTACTTGACATGTGTTTCAATCATGTGCATTGTTGCAACCCAAGGAACTTCTTCAATATCTAGGAAACAGACCAAAGAAATCCAGAAGTCATAGCAGGCAGCCTCAGTTTATAGCCTCATCATTCTTTGAGCGCAGATGTGATATTTGCAGGTAACTAACAGGTATCTGATATAAACCATGCTAAATGGTTTACAACAGTAGCTTATATAATCCTTACAACAATCCTGTGACTAGTCCCATTGTATAGATGAGGAAACAGGCTCAAAGAGGTTAAGTAATACACTGTATACATTTCCAAAAGTTGTCTTTTTTTTAACATTGCAGTTGGTTGATGCATCTTTTCAGTCTCTTTTAATCTCTACTTCCCCCCTCCAACCTTTTTATTTTCTTCTTTGTTTTCTTGCAATTTATTTGTTTTATATTATGGAATTTTCCAATCTGGATTTTGTTGATAGTATCTCTAGCATACAGGTTGACATGTACTTCTGACTACTGTGTTTCTGTAAAATTGTTACTAGCTTTAGAAGCTTGAGCAGATTCAGGTTAGAATTTGGTCGGTAAGAGTACTTCATAGGTAGTAGTGTGTATTTCCATGAGAGGGTAAGTAATGTCAATCTTTTTGTGATGTTTAGGTATCAGTTGATGCTCAGTGTCTACATCCAGTGATTCATTAGGGGTAACAAAATTGTGATATTCTAGCTCTATTATTCCTTCTTCATTTATTAGTTAGATACTTCTAGAAACTTTCCTTTTTATACACTTTGGTTAACCATGGCATAGTTTGTATAGGAAAAACAGTGTAAATGACAGTTTTAAAATGAAGAGTTGGTTCAGTAGCAATGTAAAACTCCAAGCAGAAAGTTGAAAACTTAGATGTGGAAATAAGAACAAATAGGATTTGGAATTACTCAGGCTAG
This sequence comes from Macroglossus sobrinus, assembly GCA_004027375.1. NCBI lineage: Eukaryota > Metazoa > Chordata > Mammalia > Chiroptera > Pteropodidae > Macroglossus > Macroglossus sobrinus. Next base: position 40,748 of record PVKZ01000734.1, read on the forward strand.
CTGCCAGTATCAACAAAGCCACATTAACTGTTGTTAGCCAACTTGCTTTTTAATATCTATCATGTTCTATCTGAAAATAGAGTGACTTTGAAAGAATTTTTTAAAATTTATGTAAGTTCTGAAAAGGAAAAAAGTTTTAATAGAAGGCTTTATTTAATGTGATTTGTCCTTTTCAAGGGAATAGGTCAGAACTCAGGAGGAACATGAGTCATGAAGTTTCTGAGTAAAATATTAGTTGGATCTCTCATTAAATTATTTGGATAGAACAGTACATATGACAAACAATAGTCTTGATATAGTCTGCCACCGTTCTATAACTAGTTCTTAAAGGTAATTTATAATTAATTTAGTTATGCAAATACTTTAATTTACATCAGAATTTGACTTAAAATGTTAATTTCAACTGTCTCTGTAGTTTCTGTCATATAGTAGAATTCGATTTATATTTAAAACAGACCTACATATTTTTTATTCCATGCCACCTAAGGTTTCTATGATATTCTAATGAGAACCTCATTAGATTCAAAAGTCTTCTAAAAGTATATTAATATTATTAACAGAGAAATGTAGTTCCTGAACAAATGTTTATTTAATGATATAATTTACATATACATTATCACAAAAGAAATGTCATCATTACTCTTTCAAGGCCTGCACCATGCTAGCACTGAGGGTTTACAAAAAAATTGGGAAACGTAGTTCTGGCTATTTTCTATTAATTATGACAGCTGCATGAGGAGTTTGTTTCATAGGTTAGGTTTCATCTCCACATTTCTGATAGGTACTAGCAGAGAAGAAACCTCACCATGGGACCTGTTGATTTCTAATACTTGTTGCAATTTAGGAAACTAGGAATTCACTTCTAAGAAACTTACCTATGTTAGAGCATGAGATGAGGTTAGCTAGCAAGTACATGGCCAAGTAACATTTCTTATTATCACTGAAAGTAGTAAAATTTACATTCTTTGCATTTTTCTCTATTTTTTTGTCCAAAAAAAGACATATGCTTCAATTTATATGTGCCTATCCTGATTATCCCTCCTGCGTGAAACTAAGTGAAGTGTGGTGATGTTTCCAGTTGAATTTGTGCTTACCTGCTCTTTACGTTAAGGTCTGCAGCAGCTTTAAAAGGCAATACACCAATAGCTAGAATTCTTAGTGCAAAAGTTTATATTATTTCTAGTGAACCAAAGTCACTAAATTCTTGAACTTTGATCTACAGAAGTCATTAAAGACCCCACATTTGCATGGCCTCTTTTACCATGCAACTTTGAACTCACTCTGCTTCCCCAACCCTCACCTCACCTCTGAACTTTCTAGCAAGTAGTACTTAGCTTTGAACCTTGCTAAATAACTTCTGCTGACTGTATATTATTTTATCCTACAGACTAAGCTGTATTCAGTAGCCAGGCTTTAGCATGCTCTTTCATAATACTACTCAGAGCATACGAATACATGCAAAGGCCTGACCACTTTTTGAATTCCTTAAACAAACAGTCTAAAACAAACCGATGTCCTTTGGAACTGGCTGAGGAACAGGTCAATAGCCTTTACTCCACTTCAGAAACAAGAAAGAGCAAGTAGGAAAAAAAGTCATGTTTTAATGAGACTGATAAAGACTATTCTACCAAAAGATGGATTGCACTCCAAAATTTAAAAAATGAAATAATAGAGCCCAAGGGAAAAGTATATAATTTCAGAGGCCCCTAAAGGTCATCTAATAAAGTCTTCACAAAAAAGAAGGTAATATCAACTTTTAATTCTTAGCTGCTTTCTGCAAATGAGAAGAGCTGAGGAAATGAACTGTTAACATTAAAACAAAACAGAAATTCCTATTACAGCCAAGTTGTGGTGATGGGGTGGTCTTCTCAAACAGTGTCCTTATTAGGGTTGTTATTGGATGTCTATCTTCACTCTATTTGTCTAGCAGTATTATCTAGAACTCACTGATATTAAGTATCTATCAAAAGCCTAATTGAGAGAGGAATTTTTAATGGGAATTTGTCATTTCTGTGGTCTTATCTGACTAGTCTAAACACACCCCTGTATTAAGTCAGCTCTTTAGAAAGTTAAAGACATGGACCAGATCAAATTGGTCCCCCACGATATTGTCTGACTCATAACTCGGCACAATGCCATCATTTTATATTAAGAGATACCATAACAAGCGACCCTATGAAATACTTTTTATATTAATGTAGCTAACTTTTAAAAAATCATTTGTCCTACTAAAAGGTCAAATGAGATAGACACACCTTGTTTTTAAATGGCTTTAGTATGTATGTTTGTACTAGAATAATTTTCACTTGCTCTAGTTACTAGAAAAATCATCAAAATGGATTCTAAAGAGTTAATCAAATAGAAAAATACCTTTGGGAAGACCAAACCTCATTCATTCATTTATTCACTCAGTCATTCATCTATTCAAGAGGTTTTCTGAGCACTTTTCATGTGCGTATTCGCCACCAGTATGCCTTCTTCAGTGAAAAATCTCTTCAAACCTTTTCCCATTTTTAATTTTTGTATTATCATTGAGTTTTGATAGTTCTTTGTATATTCTGGATATAAATTCTTTATCAAATATGCATGTGAGAATGTTTTCTTCTAGTCTATGGCTTTTTTTTCCTTTTTCTTAACAATTCCTTTCAAAGAGTTTTAATTTTGATAAAGTCCAAGTTTTTCTTTTTCTAAATGAATTGTGTTTTTGATGTTTGTTGTGTATAAGAAATATTTGCCTTCCTGAGGTCACAAAGATTTTTCCCTCTTTTTTCTAGAAAATTTGTGGTGTTTTGTTTCTTATTGGGTCTGTGTGGTTCATTTTCAGTTAGTTTTTGTATGTGGTGCAAGGACTTTTGGCATATGGAATTATTCTAACACCATTTGTTGAAAACATTATGCTTTTACTTTTGAGTTGACTTTATAAAAAATCAATTGACCATATAAGTATAGGTTTATTTCTGAACTTTCTGTTCTGTTCCAGTGATCTGTGTTTATCTTATAATCAGTACCAGGCTGTTTTGATTACTGTTTCTTTAGGATAAGTATTGAAATTAAGTTTTGTAAGTTTTCTCTCTTTTTTTTTTCTTTAAAATATCTTGGCTATTCCAACTGTTTTGCTTTCCATATAAATTTTAGAATCAGCTTGTCAGCATTTCACAAAAATTTTTGCAGAAAGTTCAATTGGGATTGTGTTGAATCTGTAGATCATTTAGGAAGAATTGATATCTTCATAATATTGTTTTCTAATCTATGAATGAGTATTTCTTCCCATTTATCTAGATCTTATTTGACTTCTTTCATCACTGTGTTGTAGTTTTAAGCATGTCTTACATGTTTCTTGTTAGATTTATACCTATTTAATGTTTTTTTTGGTGCTGTTATAAATGATTTAAAATTCTTTTAATTTATGATGCTTAGCTATATAGAATTACCATTGATTTTTGTACATTGACATTCTATCTGTGGCTTTGCTAAACTTATTTATTAGTTCTAGAAGCTTTTTTGTGCATTCTCTGAGATTTTCTACATATTTGATCATGTCACCTGTGAATAGGGACAGTGTATTTCTTTTTCATCTGTATGCTTTCTTTTTTTAAAATCTGAGAATATAAAAAACTTATATGTTCTGTGAAAGTGGTAGAAAAGAGAATACCAAACTATTAACGTTCTCTGATATGTGGAAATGTGACACCTGAAAATCCAATTAGAGGCTTTCAATGCCTTTTATCCCAAACAGAAAGCATGCTACAACAAAACTGAGAAAAAGATTTCCTTTTACTCATACCCCCACCCCTTCCCCTTTGGCAACCATCAGTTTGTTTTCTGTATTTATGGATTTATTTCTGATTTATTCATTTTTTTTGTTGTTGATTTGTTTTGACTCCACATAGTGAAATCATATGATATTTCTCTTTGTCTGACTTATTTCATTTAGCATAATACCCTCTAGTCTCAAATGGCAAGATTTCATTCTTTTTATAACTGAGTAATATATATGTATATATGTGTGTGTGTGTGTGTGCGCACACACACACACACACACACACATCTTTTTTATCCATTCGTATATTGATGGACACTTAGGTTGCTTCCATATCTTGGCTATTGTAAATAATGCTGCAATGAATATGGTGAATTATATATCTTTTCAAGTTGATATTTTGGATTTTTTCGGACACTCAGAAGTGGAATTTCTGGATCATGTGGTAGTTAAATTTTTAATGTTCTGAGGAACCTGTTTTCCATAGTAGATTGCCATTCGACAGGTGTGAGGTGATATCTCATTGTAGTTTAATTTGCGTTTCCCTGAGGATTAGGTGAACATCTTTTCAATAGTCTATTAGCCATCTGTATGCCTTCTTTGGAGAAATGTCTATATAGGTCCAATGCCCATTTTTTAATCAGAACATTTGTTTCTTTTGGTGTTAAGTTGTATGAGTTTTTTTAAATATAAATTTTGAATATTAATCCCTTATCAGATGTACCATTGGTGTATATATTCTCCCATTCAGTAGGCTGTCTTTCTGTTTTGTTGATGGTTTCCTTTGCAGTGCAAAAACTCTCATTTTATGTAGTCACATTTGCTTTTTTCCTTTTGTTGCCCTTGCCTGAGGAGACATATACAAAAAGATATTGCTAAGACTGATGTCCAAGCGTTTACTGCTTGTTTTCTTCTAGAAGTTTTATGGTTTCAGGTTTTAAATTGGTCTTTAGTTCATTTTAAATTTATTTTTGTATATGGTGTAAGAAGGTGGTCCAAGTTCATTTTTTTTGCATGTATTTGTTCAGTATTCCCAACACCATTTATTGAAGACACTGCCTTTACCCTTATTGTATATTTTGCCTCTTGTCATAGATTAAATGACTATATAGGCATGGATTTATTTTGGGGCTCTCTATTCTGTTCTATGTGTCTGTTTTTATGCCAGTACCATATTGTTTTGATTATTGTAGCTATGTAGTATAATTTGAAATCTGGGAGTGCCATGCCTCCCACTTTGTTCTTTCTCAAGTTTTCTTTGGGTATTCTGGTTTTTTTTTGTGTGGTTCTATATAAATTTTAGGATACATTGTTCTAGTTTGAGAAGAATATCATTGGTATTGCTGTTTTCTTTTCTTGATTTATTACACCGATCAGGACTTCCAATGTGATGTTGAATAGGAGTATGATAACTGACACCCATTCCTTGTTCCTGATATCAAGGGTAAAGCTTTTAGTCTTTCACTATTAAGTATGCTGATGATTGTAAGGTTTCTTTATAGATATCCTTAAATGGGTTCAGGGAATTCCCTCCTTTCCTAGTTTACCAAGAGTTTTAAAAAATATTATAAATATTAAAATAAATATTATTAAAAATATTATAAGTGGATATTAAAATTGGCCAAATACTTCTGCCATATTTGTTCAGGTAGTCATATGTTTTTTCTTCTTTAGTCTGCTGATGTGGTAAATTTCATTGATTAATTTTTGAATATTGAATTAACCTTTCATTTTTTGGATAAGCTCACTTGGTCATAATGTATTATCATTCTTATATATTGCTGAATTCCATTTGCTAATATTTTGTTGAGAATTTTTTTGCATTTGTGTTCTTGAGAGTTAGTATTCTCTTTTGTTTTTGTTTTTGTTTTATAATGTCTTTCTCTGGTTTTGAAATCAGAATTAAGCTGGCCTCAATAAATGAGTTGGGAAGTCCTCCATCCTATTTTATTTTCTGGATAGGTTTGTGTAGAATTGATCCTATTTCTTTTTAAAAATATTTTGTAGCACATACCATTGAACTCAATTGAACAAGAAGCTTCCTTTATCAGAAAAAATTTTAAATATGAATTCATTGTCTTTAATAGACGTAAGACCACTCATGTCATATATTCTTTCTTGAGTGAACTTTGGTAATTTGTGTCTTTCAACAGTTTATTTATCTAAACTGTTAAACCTATGATGTAATGTTGTACATCATATTCTCTTTTTGTCCTTTAAATGTATGCATGATCTGTAGTGATGGTCCTTCTTTCATTCCTAATATTAGTAATTTGAGTTCTCTCTTATATCTGTGATCTGGCTAGAGGTTTATCTTTTCAAAGAATCAGCTTTCACTTTCACTGTTTTCTTTAATATTTTTCTGTTTTCAGTGTCGTTGGTTTCTGCTCTTTCTATGTTATGTCTCTCCTTCATTTGCTTTGGATTAGTTTACTTTTCTTTTTCCAATTTCTTAATGTAGAAATTTAGATTATTGATTTAAATTTTTTCTTTTTTAACATAATTATGTTTTGCTATAATTTTCTCTCTGAGTTTTGCTTTAGCTACATCTCACACATTTCATTTGATATGTTCTGATTTAATTTTTATACAGTTCCAAATATTTATTTTCCCTGTGATTTCCTCTTTTACTCGTGTGTTTAGTAATTTTTCATTTAAAAAGATGTTTTTTCCAGATATGTTTGTTATGGATTTGTAATATAATTAATATAATTCTAGGTGGAAAATCAGAGGAGAGAAGGAGCAATTAGGGGGATCGTTTTATAAACTATATAAATGTCTAACCAATGTTATACTTAAAACTAATAAAAAAACATACTTCATATGATTTTAATACTTTTAAATTTGTGGAAGCATTCTAAATATGGCCTATCTTGGTGAATGTTCCATGTGTACTGGAAAAGAATGTGTATTTTGCTGTTGTTGGGTGGAATGTTGGTTTTACCCAATGTCAGCTAAGTCAACTTGGCTCATAGTATTAGGTTGCCCTAATCTTTAATTAATCACAGTCTACCTTCAAGTAATATTATACTGCTTCTCATATATTATAAGAATGTTATGACAGTGTACTTCCAATTCCCTGTTTCATCTTTTGTGCTGTTGTCAACATACATTTTTCTTTTGTATATGCTACAATTCTACAATTCTACAACTTATTGCTACTGTTTTTGTTTCAGGTAATCAATTATCTTTTAGAACAATTAAAAAATGAAATATATTTTATGTTTTACTTTCAATTTAATCATTTCTGGATATCTTCATTGCTTTGTGTAGATCCAGCTTCTGTCAAGCATCATATTCCTCTGCCTGTAGAATTTACTTGAACTTTTCTTGTATTATAGGTCTTTTGGTAATGATTTCTCTGAGTTTTTTGTTTGTCTCACATTTATGTAAGATTAAAAAAATCTTACCTGTGGTAGCAGAGAGTCTAAAGATGAATGTTGTCAGTTCCTCTTTTCCCATAAGCATGTTAAGGGGTAAAATCTATTTTCCCTCCCCTTAAACTTGGGCTGATTTTGTGACTTGCTGTGACCAATGAATATGGCCAAGTAATCATGTGCCAGTTCTGAAGACTAGCAGCTTCTGCATTTGCTTGAGGAAACCAGATACTTGGATGTAGTACGGTCGCTCAAGCATACTGCTGAATTATGAGATACTATGTGAAGAGAAAAAAAAGACACATGGAAGAACACTAGCCACCACATTTGTAAGTGAAGCCTTCTTAGACCTTCTATCCTAGCCAGCTATCTGCTATATTTAGGTAAATGAGCAACATTGGTTGATTCTACACCAAACAAAATAGCTTTTATTCCTGCCCAGACTCCCAACCCCATTACAAAGTGCTAATAGAAGTCAGACAGATATTTAGTCAATTTAAAAAATGTTTTCATATGCTCAAATACACCGTGTTGCTCGCACCCAGATAGAGTCACTCCCCTACCACTGATATGCCATTGAATAAGAATGAGAACTTAAATTTACATAGGGCTAGTTATCTTACTTTCTAGCAATTCATGGTTATTAGTTCTACAATAGATGATTGTGAAGACTAGTAGTAATAATTTTTCTATGCACATTCAATTAACAGAACTTTATTAAATATAGCTTATACCTCCTTTTCAGTTATATTCACAAAGACTTCAGATAGTCAGGATCTACTAACATCTTTATTCAGTTGAAAAAAAATCTTGCACGTTTTCTTCATTCAAATTTTAAAGTGTATTCTGGCAAAAGAGAGGAAAGATTGTTTTATCCTTTGTTAAATTGGGTTGCCACTTTTCAGCCACAAGTCTAGCTAATTATGCCCACAGAGGGCCAGAGCCTTGTGTCTAGGCTTAGGGCCATGAGACTCTCTTGTGAGATTCAGCCTGCCATTCAGCCTTAGAAAAAACAAAACTGGCTGTAATAATGTGTTAATTTATGTGACTATCTAGAGATTTCCAGTCTTTTAATTTACTTTCTATTGCTTTCTTTCAAGGATGTTGTCAAGAGAAAGTTACCATTATCAACCTGAAGAAGCATATAAGCATATGTTCCTCACTTACTTGTGTCCATTCTACAGAATGACAGAAATATCTTTCTCAAGCTAGTAACTGGTAGAGTAATGAAGAGAAAGATGAATTCCTGAAATACATATAAAAATAAAATAACTGCTATTAGAAAGTCTTTATTAAGGATATGAAAGATTGAGTGATTGTACTTCAGATAGAATAAATAAGGTTTTGTGGTTTTTGTTTGATTGTTTTTTGCTATTGACCAATATTTATCATTATTCATGTCTTCTTACTCCCCCAGTTGCCATGAGTGTTGGTTTGAGATAGCCAAGTGTGTTTCTGGACTTACTCTAAGCTGGAGAAAATTGCTGCCTTGTTCAAAGTGACACTTTCATTTTTTGATCAGATTATGCCCATGTCCAGTGACTTGCCAAGTGAGGATAGAAAGGCCCCATTCTATTGACCTAATTCAGGACCACTCTGAAGGGCCATTTCACCTCCAGAGCACCCCCTAGGATCTAATGAGTTCTTCTCCTACTGTCTAATCCTGTTTCCTTCACTCCCTCACAGATATTGATCCCAAGAGCACTGCTCAGGAAATTTTCTCTATCTCAGAGACTGTTTCCCAGGGGAAACTGGACCATGACCAATATATTCAGATAGCTGAATATTTAGGGGAAGCTCTAAAAATCAAAGGAAACTGCCATTACCCAGCTTTAATAACTATCAACTAACAGCCAGTTTTTGTTTCATCTAAACTCTCACTTGCTTTCCCCAATTCTTTCTTAGCTTATTTTAAAGCAAATACTAGATATTGTAAATTTCAATCTATGAATGTATCAGGATGTAGCTCTCAAACATAAGAACTCTTCTTTTTTTAAACCACAACTGCTCTGCCATTATCATATCTTAAAAATTAATAATAATTTCTTAATAACAACATAGTCAGTGTTCAATTAGTTTCAATTAGCATCTATATGAGGTTCCCCACATTGCAACTGATTGATATTTTAAAATTCTCTTTTGGTCTATAGATGCTCTTTCTCTCATCAATTTTTAAACAGTATAATTTTGGATTTTTTATGATTACCATGCTTGCAGTCACAGGAGCTTGTGGGAATGTATGTGACTAACAGTAGCTCTCTTTTGAGGCTTTTTTATGAGTCGCGTACTGTGGCAAATGCTTTGCACATATTACTCCATTTAATCTTTATAATAACCCAGTGAGTTAGGTATTATTGACCTCATTTTGTAGGTATAAAGTTGAAGGTTAGGGAAATGAAATAATTTGCCTGGAAACACATAGTTAATAAGAAACAGAGCTGAGATTCAGAACCATGTCATTCTGATTCCAAAGTTCATGTCCTTAACATCGAGGGTGCACTGTCTGGGTAGATGGGAAAAATTAATGCTATCTTGAGTGTGGGCTTTATTATTCTTGGTACTTTTATGAATGTTTGAGATATTCCTTAGGTTAACAAAGGAAATAGAATGCCATCATAAAATGTCCATGTAATCCATCTAAATCAACAGACATGTACTGAGCACCGTCTCTGTACACAGAACTGGTTAAGAGCTGGGCAAAATTAACAGAAAGACTATCTTTGGTCATTGCCTTCCAAATGCTCACAATCCAGAGGCTGGGATGAAGAGAGACAGATACACAATTAGATGCAATGAAAAGAGGACTGCGGTAAATGCTATCATAGAGCTACCGATAAAAAGTGATGCAGAACAGAGAGAGAATTCTAATTTGGGAAGATTAGAACATGGAACCTGCAAAGGCCTTGAACGATGAGTAGGATGTTAGCAATCAAAATTCAGGTGGATGGGGAGATAGTAATATTAAAGTGTAACACCACATTCTAATGTCGTTTATGTAGGGCATCTATTTTCCACTGTTAATTTTGTGGAAAGGCACAAAGCATTCCTTGAGGCTTTCTCTACAACTCAGCGACTTGCACCAGAGGCAGATGAGAGCTAACTCCTCATCCTCCTCCACCACCTCTCTAGGCAGGATCCAGGTTGGGGCAGTAGTAAGTCCATATTGACCATCCATAATAACTGGCAATTATCTCATTGCTGGTCCCTTTGAAAAGGTCCAGGATTGCGTTTGGATTTCTAGTGGCCACGGTCCCTGTAAGCCCTACTACCATTTATCTCATCAGCCTGCTCCTAACCTGAAGCCTCCTTCAGCTCTGTTGAGGTCAGGCAGCTTGCCAGCTCCACCTTGGCAAGCGAGCCTTGGTTCCCGAGATAACTAGTTTTCTGCCTCTCTGATTACAACCTGATTACAACCCTGGATTGTTCTTGGTGAGCTGTGAGGGCTATCACTGCAGGAGGCGGTCAAACCCCACGCTTAGTACTCAGTGGTAGATCCTTCTGAGATTCCTTTTAAGTCTGCTACATTAAGAAAAAAAAGCTGCTCTTTACAGTATTTAAAAGGCCTACTCCATTTTACATCTTAATTAGAGACACCTGTTTTTCTGGCTTTATGACATTAAGCAAAAAGAGAATGCTGAGTAGCAAATTTTTCATTTCTATTTTGTCAGCCATTAGCAGCAAAAGCTTAACCTCCAGCTGCCTGACACTTTTTCCCAAGACTAGTTGTTCCCTTTCCATCTCCTCACACATACAGCAGTTGTTGTATTCCCAGAAAAAACAAATAGGTTTTAACATTAATCAAAGCAAAACCTAAGTAGAGAAGTAAATCTATCCATCCCTCCTCTCCAAAGCAATGAATGTAGAAGCCAAAAGCAAAATATTTTAATTTTCCATGCTAGCAGTTTTTACAACTAAGGAGAAAAGTTCAGTTAATAATACAACCTATAGACCATTGCTTGAAAGATATGATGATAACTTCTAAATCAATGTTGCTATATTATTTCCAATGACTTTTATTACTATTACATTTGTAGTGTATAGTAGTTGGTAGGGTTATCCATCAAATATTTATGATTTTCCTCCCAGATGCACGGTAGTATTGTATTTCCAGAATTCTACAAGTTAAGTGTGGCCATGTGATTTGCTCTAGCTAAGAATCTGTGACTGAAGGTAATGAATGCCACCTCCAGACAAGCTTTGAAAACCAGTGTGTGATGGTCCACGATTTCTTTCCCTCTAGCATGATGACTGGTAGCTTTCAAGGTGATGGCTCCTCCTTCAACCTGGTTCCTTTAGTGATAACAACACTGGGCAGAGCCCCCAGACAACTATATGATGGACATGAAGCATGAGCTAGAAATAAACCTTTGCTGTTTAAGTTACTAAAACTGAGGTTGTTACCATGGTATTATTATCTTGCTTGACTGATACACAGGCTTTCTTAAAAGCTTCTGAAGATTAAGCAAATGAGCCTCCAGATAACATTTTATATCTAAAATAACCTTTTATACCTCAGAAAAGCTTTGGTTTGATGAGTGCGATAAAATACTTTCTACACATTTAAGGAACTAACGATAATTTTGCCAAACTTTCCAAAAAGGCTCATTTTCCAATTTTCTAGTAACTTATATAATATAGAATATATATAATACAGCACCTTACACCAATTTTTTTCCCCAAGGACATTAGCTAAAAGTTTTACAAAGTGACAAGTCAACATGGAGGAAATTACCCTTGTATTTAATATTTAATATTTAGAAATTCACATTTTTTAACTTTAGTTTTAAGACCATCCTATTTCCATATTCTACAAGACTAGCCCTTTTTAGATATATTGCTATAAGAACCTGACAATCAAGATTGAATAGGCAAATCTATTCCTTAACTAAAGGAATTTGCTAAGATTCACTGTGCCAAATTTATATTTTAGCACCCCCTGCTGGAGAAATCATGTGCACTTCTGATAAAAATGGGTAATAATTACCAATGTGATTTTTGACTTATGCTTTTTTCAAATATAGGCTCTGGAGAATGTCTTATTTAAAAAGAAGTTTCCCCTTTAAGCAAATGTCCTTCTGACAAAAACTGTTCATCTACCAGTGGTATTTGTCGCCTGCAGATCCTGTAGAAGAAGAAATACAGATTCATATGCAGTCATTAATGTATGTGTAGTTTACACATTTGCAGTATAAAAATATACTTAGTAAAAATTAAAAATGTGTAATACCATGTCTGTCTCCTTCATAACATGCCCCCCCACCATGCTCACATATGCATAGGCTTATTAGCCTCCAATCTCTTCACAATGCCTTCTGAGTTATGTGCCAAATATTTGTACAAATTATGTAATTCCTAATCATTCATTCAACAAACTATGTGACAGGCATAGTGCTAAGGGCAGGAATTTCATTTTGAGCTGAACAGATGTCAAGTCTTCAGGGATTTTATGACCTTATTGGGGAGCCGACTTTCACCAAATGAAGAGATCAATAAGTTTTTAAATATGAACTATGAGATATGCTTTGAAAGGATACAGTTTTCTGTGAATATGTAACAGATCTAACTTAGTTCAGCTGACTTCAAATCCCAGGAAGTGTTTCTCGGCAGACACTGAATCTTGATCTTGGACTTGCCAGCCTTCAGAACTATAAGAAATAAATGTTTGCTGTTTAAGCGACCTGGTCTATAGTATTTTTGTTGTAGCAGTCTGAAAGGACAAAGACAATATCCACTATAAATATTCAGACTATTTAAATTGTGAAAATAATAGTATCATTTAAAGTTCTAAATAGTTTAGTTTTTCCTTAAAAAAAAATTAACAAATTAACCTAAACAGTTACAATACTTTTATAAATCTGGTCTAAAACTGAATATTGACCTGTCATGGTAATGATTAGACCAAGAAAGGAAATGACTATCAGCCACATGTGCCTTCTTGCTCACGACAGTTGTTGTTATCTGTGTAGATAGAAATCTATTACTATAGTAAGTTGTTTAAGTTGCCATAGCAAAAATGGTGTGTGTTCAGTGCCTTACTATAACTTAACCAAACCACTTCCAAGACTTAAACCATATTTTTGTGGATTGCCTTTAGATCTAAATGGGAGTAGGATAGTGTATGTGAAATAAAAATATTTTTCCAAATAAGTTCTAAAAGGAAAATTTGAACTCTTCCTTTTTCCTGGTTTCTCACTCCTGTTAGTCACAAAACTCACCCTTCTTAGTGATATCTCTTGAACCCATCCTTTCCTTTTCATCCTTTTGTCCTCCCTATGCTCTTGTCTAGGACTTAGCTAGTGCCTATCTGCATCCCTGCAGCCTCCTTTAGATCTACTTGAGACTGTAAGTGAAGTACAACTTCTCCTCTACCTTTTAGTTCTCTAGCTGGGCCTAAGAAACTGACGTAAGACATTACCAAGAAAAAAGCATACACATTTTATTTAGTAATTTTTCATGTATGCATGACCCTTCACAAGAAAACAAAGACCCAAAGAAGCAATTAGAGTCCAACCTTATATTCTAGATGGACAAAAAGTCATAGTAAATTGTGAAAACATGAAAAGACAGAGGGCAGTTAATCATGCAGACACGGCTAGGAAGATAAGGGTTAGTTTAACAAGGTTGGTTTGTACCGATTTCTCTCAGCTTCAGCTGCCTGTCTCTGGTGATAAGATTGTCTTCCTTCTTCTTGGCAGAGGGGGGCACCTTTCAGGTCAGAGTTTTATCTCCTGCTTTCAGGAAGAAAAAGGAGGTCAGGTTGCCTTCTTGCATATGCTGTTTTTTCAAGTGCCTTTTACTCAAAATATCAATATGCCTAAGTGGCATATTTCGAGGTAAAATGCTCAGAACTCCTATAAAACCTAAGGTCTTGCCAACATATCCTCAACTCCACTGCTAGGCCTAATCTTTTGGTTTGTTTTCAAGATACCTTTTTTTTTTTTTTTAAGGCCTAATATTTTAAAAATACTACTTTGATCTTGTCCTCTTCTTAAACTTTCATTACTCCTTTAACTTCAACTCTCACAGCTGTGCCGATGTCTGCTCGAGTCTGGATGGCTCTCTTGAACAACCTCCAGATACCCACTAAGATCTTCCTGCTGGACTTCTTTATCCAGATGTCCCCTGATCATGATCCAAATCCAGCAGGGCAAACGTTACACCTTATTCCCAAAGTCAAAGATATATGTTCAGGGTACTGACACTTAGGCTAATAATCTGGATGTTATCATTGGCTGTTTTCATGTCCTTGGCAGTAAGACAACTCATGGGTCCTGTCTTCATAGCCTTGCTCCCTTGTTCATTCCATTGCTACACTCTATATTTAATTCTTGCAACTTCTTGCCCAGATGAGTAGGATGTGCAATATAATACTTAAAGAATGTTGATCTTTAAAAGATAAATATTTATCCAGCAAAACGGGTTTATTTGAGAACAACAAAGAATTGCGATTCAGTATACACTGCCTAGTGAGGGATCTCTCAAAACTCCAGAGAAACAAAGGAGAGGACTGCTTTTTTTTTATGGACTTAGAACTCTGTAAACAGAGTTCATTGGAGGAAACTAAAAGTTTGAAGTATAGTGACTTTTCATTGGCCGAATTATGGTAGTCTCCCATTGGCTGAGCTGTTACTGGACAATGAGGGATCTTTTCTTCTTCCAGCTGAGGTAGTAAAGTAAGACGACTTCCAGTAGAAGATGCAAGGTGTGTCTCTTCCTGTTGGGGTCAGTAGTGTGCGTTGAGTGACACGTGTGAGAATTCTCTCTTCTAACCTCCTGACTCCTTTTAAATGAGGGTTCTATTTATTAATTTTCATCAGAACATAAAAATTAAATATGAGCAAATATATATTTATTTTAAAATGTAAGGTCAATAAACATGCCTAATATATACTCTAAGGATTGAAACTGGGGCCCTCACTTGACCCATATGTTATATGGTCACATGTGAAATAGAATAATAGGAAGTATCCTGAGGATGTAGGAAGAGTTCCACTTCTGGTGTATCACTGTGCATTGCTGTTTCCTTGTTATGAGTTCTTTTTGATAGGTTTAATTTTGTAAAACCAAGGCTTTAAAATAATGTCATGACGAGACTGGCCAGGCAAGCCTTTTGTACCACATGGGAGTTTTCTGGCAAAGAATGTAAAAACAAGTTATGCTTTTTTCTCTCTCTCTCTCTCTCTCTCTCTCTCTCTCTCTCTCTCTCTCTCAAATAATAGTGTGGCAGGTTGGATTCCTGGGAAGGACATTCTGAGACACAGCCTGCAGGGTGATTATGAAGTCATGCCCTTGGTTTCAACATGAGTAGAAGGAAGGAAAAGAAAGAAGCAGGATTGAGCAGAGGGAGAAGTCCTGCTGCATTGCAGGCCAAAGACATTTTTTGCTGACCCCAAAAGAAATCTGTAGCTAGAATGGCCCTTTTAAGTTGTCCTTAGTTAGGCTGAGATGGGGAGATCTTTATATTCATGTGTAGATCAGTCTCTGGATGTGGGCCACCCCAGGAAGGGGTGTAAGCGGGGCAATTCCCAAAGTGCCAGTAGCATTCCCTACAGCTGGAGCCAGAGTCTGACACTGAGGGAGATGCATTAAGGTGGTGGATCACAGTGTCCATGCCAGAGGAAAACTATACAAAGTTTGCTGGCCTTTTCTGCAATGAAATATTAGAGTGGCTCCTCTGTTTCCTCAAGATAAAAAGGATATCTTAACAATAAATGAGAAAGTAGTTGCTTTTGAAAGAAATGTACCCTATGGAAAGAATATTTTGAAAACATGTCACCTGTTATATGACTTAATTGTCAAAAAGTACACAATTGTGTTTGTTTTCTATCTGCACACAAACTTGGTACCAGAATTCTTTCACTTGTTTAAATTTTTTCAAAGAGTTTCATGGACTTTTAACCTATTTATAAAAATAATAAAAATGCAACACCTTCTGATTAGTGTTCAAGAACAACTAACACAGGAGAGATGGAAATTTACTAGCTTCATAGCAAAAAAAAATATTTGTACAGTAAGTGTATGCGATTGAAAAAACTTGTATCACAATTCAGAAAGTCAGTCAGTGATGCTCTGCTTTCATTTGGATCTCAGAATATTTTGAGGTATTTTTTTTTACAATTATGACAAACATTAAAATTAAGTATTAAGATAAACCAAACTTAATCCACTGAGCTGCTGAATCTCATAATATTAATCATTTTCAAAAGATTTTTTTAAGTAGTGGAGACTAGTTCGTGATGGGTTGAATTGTGTCACATGAATAGAAAAGTGGAAATCCTCACCTCTGGTGCCTAAGAATGATTTTGTTTAGAAATAGGGTTGTTACAAATAGAGGGTATCTCTCGCTTTTCGAAAGTTTGTGTTCTGCCACTTTGCTTTTATGAAATACCTAAGTTACTACCTGTTTTTGCTAACCATAAATCTGAAGAGGTTTTTGCTTTTATAAATAAAAAGGAAAAGTGAAAGCAGTATTCAGTGTGTGTGTTTGCAATAAGCCCTCACAGAGGCAGCACACACCCCTAGCAGGAAGAGTGGCACCTCCAAGCTCCTTCCCTGGAAACTGCACTCAGCATCTCAGCATCAAGCCTCCAGAGGTTTGAACTATATCTGTGAGCATCTATGCTTTACCTCAATTTATTCTGTGCTTGTGTTAGCAAGATGTGTCCTAATGTATCAGAAAGCCTAAGAGAGCTCATAAAAGTGTTATGCTTAGTTACATAGTAAACCCGGACATAATTAAGAGTATTTGGTATAATTTGGTAGGTGTTTTTTTTGGGGTCTTGAAACATTCAATTTCTTTTCTATATAAATTAATGGTAATTACTGTTTTGCTTTACGCCATTTCAGCTTATGAAAGATTTCATAGGAATGTTCTACTTTTAGATAGTGGGGAAAACCTGGAAGTAGTTTAATTAATGACTGGTAGAAAGAGGGATGGTAGCCATGGGAAGAGGAGGCAGAGATTGGATTTATGCTGCCACAACTCAAGGCATGCCTGGGGCTACCAGAAACTAAAAGAGGCAAGGAAGGACCTAGAGACGTTAGAGGGGGCATGGCCCTGCTGACACCTTGGTTTTGTATTACAAACCTCCAGAACAGTAAGAGAATACATTTCTGTCATTCTAAATTACCTAGTTTGTGGTGCTTTGTTACGGCAGCCCTAGCAAATGAAACAATGATATTAAAATTGTTCCCTACCAATATAAATAAAAAATACTTTATTTCATCTCTAGCTCATCTTTGTAAGCAAATAAACGTGATTAAAGTATGTGCTCAAAAATTTTTTTTAACTAATAATGGCATGCAATTAAAAATTGTTTGTATAGGTGCTGGAATTATATTTAAAAGGTTATTTGTAGAAATAATTGGAGGCCTGGGATGTTGAGCTTCTTCATTTGTTTCTGCCATGCCTTGGAGCCGTGGTAATCCAGGATTCCCTTAATCCAATTTCAGGATTTGAACTTTTTTGGGTCAGCCAGATCAGGCAGAGCTGATCCAGGCTGCAGGTTTATTTTTGGTGCCCTCTTCCTCCTTTGGTATGTCAGCCCTATGTGCCTGGTAGTCTCCTGGCATCCTGAGCCCAGGACCAGCTTCACATTAGTCTCCAGAGCTGTGGAAACCACTGCTCAGCATCCTCTTCAGACCTTCCAAAGCACCCCTGGGTAAAAGAGCCCTCAAATACTCAGCTGTCATTTCTGGATTTCCATTTCTGTCTGCTCCCCAATCTTGGCCAAGTTATTCCTCATTATTTCGTTAGTTCTTTTACACTTAGAAGATTCTTTGTAATTCAGGTTTTTAAGTTGTATTCAACCAGAGGGTTGGTCCCACTTATGTAGTCTACCATTACCAAAAGCACAATAAAAAAAAGTTTAGAGACCACTATCCTAGACTATGTGAATTATCTCTTAATGACTCCAATCTTTCCTCACTCCCAATCTCACTTCTACTCTACTGACAGATCAATGTTTTTAAAACATTTCCATCAATTCATTTCCCTGGTCAAAAAAAAAAAAAAATCCTCAGAGACTCTCACTGTGTGGTGGCTTTGTACTGTATCAATTTAGCTAAGTCAGAATTTCCCAGAATTTTCCTTCCTGTATGGTTCTGGATCTGTGTCAGTCAATAGAGACATTTTGGATGCTATTTGGGAGGTAGAAATAAAACAACTGCCATTTTCTTTTTTAATGTTTTAATCCCTGTTGGAAGTTGCCAGGCACATTGTCTCTGATATGCAGCTAGCTCACTTATTGCCACAGGGAAGCACCCAACTGAGGTTTCTCTGTGTGCGGGACTGAATGATGTCCCTTCTTTCCCCAAATTCCACCCACTGGGAATCTCAGAATGTGACCTTGTTTGGAAATAGGGTCCTTGCAAATGTAACTAGTTACATTAAGATGAGGTCTTACTAGATCAGGATGGGCCCTAAATCTAATGCTAACATCCTTATAAAAAGGCCACTTGAGGACAGAGATACTGACACATAGGGAAGAATGTCATGTGACAATGGAGGCAGAGATTGGAGTTATGCAGCTGCAAGCTAAGAAAGGCTAAGGAATGCCAGCCACCACCAGAAGCTAGGATTAAGGATTCTCACCTGGAGACTTCAGAGCAAGCATGGCCCTGCCAGCCAGAACCTTGATTTGAGACTTGTAGCCTCTGGAACTATGAAAGAATAAATTTCTGTTGTTTTAAGCCACACAGTTTGTGGTATTTTGTCATGGAAGCCCTGGTAAACTAATACACTCCAGCTTCTGGCACATCTCCAGTTTCTCAACTCCTGGACTGAGGGTGTGTGTGCAGCTTCACGGTGAAAGGTTCCAGCTTCTCCTACACATCGCCTACAGCATCGAGGTTGGAGGTGAGGAAAGGCATATCTGGGTTCTAGTTAGTCTTTGCAGGTAATAGTTGTCTCCATTAGTACTAGTTGGCCCTCATCCAGATTCAACCTTCCTTTCTAACTGCCAGTATAGCATCTGTAGGCTTCTCATTAAACATGAGGCAACTGTCTGCATGGACTGCCCTGCCTTTATTCCTACAATAATTCTTATAAGAATTGCCTTTAACTCTCATAATAATTGCTTTTAATTCACACAATTACCTTTAATTCTTACAATAACTCCCTTATTAGCTTATTGTATATTATATGTACATGATGGTTCTGCTTCTCTGATCAAACCCTAACAGACTGTTTTCCAAATTAAGTAAAAGTGAATTGAATGATGCCAATACTACTACCCAGTTCCTTCTATAATATATATTAGAATGTATCAGGTTATTAAGATTAATAGCCAACATTCATTGAAGACTTCTTAAGTGTAAGGTGCTGTGTTAAGTAAGCTCTTTACATCATCTCATTAAATTCTCAAAACAATTCTGTGAAGAAGGTACTATTATTATGCCTATTTTACAGGTGTTCACAAATGTAACAGAGGCATATCTCTTAGAGAGATGAAGTAATTCAAACAAGTCAGAATTCATAGCCAGAGTCTAATTATAGAAGAGGAGTTCTCAACCACCATATTATACATCTCTACTCCAAATTCATTAGAACCGAAAGAAAGTGTGTTTTTTCCATGGAATCTTAAACGCTAACATTTCTCCCACATACACACAAAAACTGTATTTTCATGACTGTAAGACTTTGTTTATGTCTTTCCCCTTAATCTTCTTTTCCCAAGAACTTTCCCAGTGTCCCCCTTTCTTGTGATATGACATAAATACCTACTACCAAATTTCTGAGATTTCCTTAGCCTCAATCTCATCTATAAAATCCTTGTTATACATGTAAAATAATATTTAATATTGTCACTTATATACATAACTGGCTCCCCTGCTAGACTATAAATTTTCAACTTTTAAAACCTAGAATCCACAGTAATATATTTTGTATCGCAACCCAATTCACGCACAAATGCACATATACACAAACAGATACATAGACAACTAAAACAAGTTTCATGAGAAGTATTTGCCTTTACTACTTGTAGTATACATTGATCCATTCCATTCCATTCCTTTAGTAGCTGATCATGACTCCTTAAATTTATTTCATGAAGCTCAGATGGGTCAATGTTGAAAAATGCTGAGTCAGTTTGGATTCTTTTATGTAAGGATCTTGCTACTGGCAAGCTTAGCATCTGGCACAAAGTAGATATTTGGTAAATACTGGCATAGGACTGGGTTTCCTTGAGGACAAGAGTCTTGTCTTAGTTACTTTGTATCCATCTCATTTAGAATAATTCTTTCCACAATATTTAGGAGTCAAATGGCTAAAATTCAGGCCTATTGCCAGGCTTTAAAGATCAAACATTTAGATCAATCAATATCTGACAAGCACCTACTATGTGGCAGTATATAAATACTGAATTCCTGGCTCTTTTTTCCTTAATTATCTTAAAAGCAGTGTGGGATCACTGAGGAGGAACAATAAATGTTGCCCAATTGAGAAATTTAAAAAAATGACTAAGACATATGGAGGCAAAAATATCATCATTACTAATAACAATACAATAATGTGAGAGCCAGTCAGGCCTGTTAATTAAACCTTAAGTTGAGGCAATGCTGAATTCAGGTGGCCCTCCCTACGCCCGTGCAGATGAGGCACAAGGAAGCTCACACCCAAGAGGAATGTGGGAGGAGCTGAGCTCAGCAAACCCAGTTTATTTTTTCTAAATGTATCATTTAGATAAGTCACTCCTCCTCTGACCAGGGATCAGGGATGGAGGGAATAAAAGAGCATAAAGAGACCAGGTGTTACCAACTGAGCTTTCCCCCTTGTGGAAGGAAACAGCATGGGAGGGGTAAATGTTCCCATTGAAGAATCATATTTGGGAAACAAGATTTTATGTATGTGTGTGTGTGTGTATATATACATATATATGTATATATGCATATATATACACGCATACATACATATATATACGTACACATGAATATATGAAATACTAAGTAATATATATGTATATGTCGAGATAAAATACTAAATAATAGTCTAAAACAATCTAACTGTTCATCAAATAAATAACAGACCTTTTATACTCCCCTCCCCATCTTCAGTATGCCTGATACGAAACCTATGATCTTTTTTTAAAGTTTCCTTGGTAATTCCAATGTACAGGTAAGGCTGAGAACCATTGCCTTAGAGGAGCTAGACAGACAAATGAACAGGAGGAAACTGGACAGACACTGTAGGATAAGAAGGATTGAGGTAGTCAGAAAGGAGGGAGCAGAGCATTTTATTCAGGAATGAGAACAGTAAACAGGACTCCAGAAATAACTGTGGCTCAAAGAGTTACCTCAAACTTGATTCTTAAAAACTCTTACAGAATTTATCTTTAGAAAAATAATCTGTGCTAATATAGCAAATAAGATATCTGACAGCATGGTTTAGTGGAAAAGATCTTGGACTTTTGAGAGTTAGGAGGCTTTAGTAACTGACTCTATGACTGTGACCTAGTCACAGCATCTTTCACCCAGATGTTTAAGAGTCATTTGTAAAGGTAGGAGTTCCTAAAGCAGATGAGATGATTGTATTTCAGGAAGTGGCACTGCCATTCACTTAGAAGCTTAGGATAAAAAACTAAGTCACTTTTTATTTCTTTTTCTCACCAGTTCCCACATCCAATCTAAGCTAATCCCAATAATTCTTATTTCAAAACATATCCCTAGCCTGTCCACTTTTCACATTATTGATTACTACCCCAGTCCAAGACACCACCTTTTACTTGGATTACCCCAGAGTTCTGTATTCAGTAGGTCTGGGGTTGGGCCTGAGAACTTGCATTTCTAACACATTCTCAGATGCCGCCGATTCAGCTGGTCCATAGACAATTCCTTGAGAATCACTGCTTTAGAGCAATGTTTTTGAACTATGGGTGCACAATAGAATCACCTGGGAGCTTTTAAAAACTACTGTTCTTGCATCTGACTCCCACAAATTATGACTCATTAGGGAATGCAGTCTGGACATTTGTAATTTTTAAAGCTCTCTGAGTGATTCAAAATGTATATCCAGGGTTGAGAAATACTACCAAAGCTTAGAGATATGGCTAAGTTTTCTTTGCTCCTCATGACTTTTGCACTAGCTACTCTCATCACTCTTCCTCCAAGTCCTTTTCCATGGATGGATCTATCTTGTCATTTAGATCTGATTAAATGTCACTTTCTCAAGTAGGCCTTCCCTGATCCCCCAATCTAAAATACCACCCCTATCTTTATCACATTACCCTGCTTGTTTTTATTATAAAAATTAGCATTTCCTGAGATTTCCCTATTTACACTATTGTCTGTATCTTTCAACTATAACAAGCATTTTGAGCTTGTCTTATTCACTGCTGTATCCCTGGTATGTAGAACAGTGCTTGGCATCTATTAAGTATTCAATATATGTAAATGAGAGAGATTAAAACATTTAAAATAAATCCTTCCAGTTATTCTGTGTTCTTTGCAATGATTCAATTATGTTTTAATAAAATTTGTTTCACTTATGAAATAGAATTGAATCATCTATGAAAAAAGCATTGAGTTTTTGTAAATACATCTTAATTGCACTGGGTTCATTCTCTCTCCATAGGAACTTTATATTAAATCTTCTGCAAAGTTATTATCTTTAATATTTTCACATGTAGTACATATTTGTTCATAATACTGCTGCTTAGGGAACACCCAGAGTAAGGCAGCTGGGTATGGCCAAATCAAGAGATTGCTACATAGATTTGGTTTGCTTGTTTTGGGGGAGAGAACAGGGTAAAGGGATTTGTAGAATGGAAAGATAGGTAGCAACAGAGACACAAAAAAACATGAAGGCTATATCTGGTTCCTCCTAAAAGTAGGCTATCTACACATTTATTCTGTCTTCTTTTGGTAGTATCTCTCTAATGAATGAATGTAATCTGGAGGAATTGAGGAGTTTTAATTTCAGGTAGAGATAATAGAGTACTTAAGATTATTAAAGTGTCTTGTTTCACACTGGTTTGTTCAAGCCAGTGCAGCAAAATCTTCAGTTGTGGGTCATTTGTTGTTTGGTCTCAAAGAAGCAGTGGATTAAATTGACAATTCAGGTGAATTAAAGGCAACGCAGATGTCTTTAAGTTCCCCATGGACCATTTTGAAATACATTACCTATGAAAACATAGAACGTCTGTTACAAGATGGAAAGGGAGATTATGTGCCTCTGGCTGGTTTCTCTGGCAGGGATGTGGATAACTCCTCAAAAGTACAAAGTATACAACCTTCGCCTCCAACTATTGGGCTAGGTTCACTTGTAAACAGTTTTTCAGGGAGCTGCCACCCGTCTCCTACTCGTGGTTCGTCAGTCACGGTTTTAAAAAGCTTTGTTTGTGAAGTAAATGGCTAAAATCCCTTTGGCGCTTGGCACAGCCAACGGCGTGAGTTCCAGAGAACACAAAACCCGCAGTGGGTTAGATAGAGGTTGTGACTTGAGGAAAAGCAAAGGCAGAGGGGTCGAGAGGGAGGGAGAAGCAAAGCAGCTGAACAGGTGGTGAATTCTGGGAGTTGTAGTCCCTGCGGGGCGACCCCCACAAACCTCCACCAAGCTCTGGACTTCATCTCCCAGCTGCCCCGCGCCGGGGGTGGGCGGGCAGTGGAGGCTGTCGGTGATGAGCTGCTGCAGGGGGTGGGGGCCTAGGACTGAGAAGCAGCTACAGCGGCTTCCAGGAGACGTTACCTGCAGTCCGTGAGGGCAGAAGACTACTCGGGCGGGCAGCGACGAAGGCCGTGTGGTTGCCGCGCGTCCCCGTGCTCGCCCTCTCTCCTGTCCACAGGCGCGTGGTGTCCGCCATGGAAGCGCATCCGGCCGCCGTCGTGGTCTCCAGGCGCCGCGTCCCTGGCTCCCCGGAGCGATGAGGGGATAGGGGCGCCTCGCGGCCCGCCTCCGCCCGCGCTCCGTCGACCGGGGTAAGAAGGAGGGTCGGTCCGCCGGGTCGGCCACGGTGCCTGCCTCGCGCCGCCCCGCCCCCTGGGGGCGCTGCCGAGGGGGCGACCGTAGCCCATGCCGCCCCAGCGCCCCGCCGCGCTCGGCGCCCGCCACTGAAACCCCGGACGCGCCTTCTGCCCGCCCGCCCGCGCCCACCGCCGCGTCGCTCTGAGCCGGCCGCCCCTCAACCTCCAAGATGTGGCACAACGTCGGGTTGACTCTGCTGGTGTTCGTTGCCACGCTGCTGATCGTCCTGCTGCTGATGGTGTGCGGTGAGTGGGGCATCTGCCGTGGGCAATTGCACGCTGCGGTAAAAACGCCAGCTCGACTCGTATTGCTGACTTTCTGGTTTTGTCTGGTCAAAAAAAATTAAGGCGTGGACAAGTGTCTTAAATCATCTTACCTCTTACCTGTCCACTGACCTCTCAGGAGTGAGCTCAGAGGAGATGTATCCTTGACCTAATGACAGGCCCTCTGGCATCCTGAAGAGGGAAGGAACAGGATCCAAGACTGGGCATCTTGACTCGGGCTTAAACCAGATATTGCTTCACCGGCCGCGCCTGCCCTTGATTGCCATTCTTACCACACTCTGCTCAGATTTTAACCTTGGCCTGTATTCGAAGGCGAAGTGATTGGTTACTCTAACTTTTTAACAGATTCTGACCCCAGTGATAATGAGAGGTTTCATTACCGTCATTTACGAAAAGGTAGGGTCAGAGTTGGGTTTGAGCACAAGTGAAATTGTTTACTTAGAGTTCAGGCTTAAACTAAATTCCAAACAAATGTTGAGACTAGGCAGAACTTAAAAACATTGGCTGTATTAAACTTCCAGGGTCAGGTAACCCAACTCTTAGTTCTATAATAATGGTGTTGTTTTGTTTGCTGTGGGTTTTACGTTCTTGGAGTGAGAGGACATAAAATTTTCTTAAGGTAATATTAGCACAATTTTAGATCTTTTCGACTTCTTTATACACAGTAACTGACAACCACAAGTCCCTTAGAGTGGCTGAGTAATTGTGAAAATTAGGGAAGCATTTAGAACCAGCTGTCAGTGAGTTTATTTTTTCATAATTGCAGTATTGAAGTATGGGTCAGGTTGATGAAATTATTGGTTAGAATTCAAAATAAATACTATAGGCTCCATGTAGTATAGGGTGTATTCATTATATGATGTATTAAATGTACCACCTGTTCTCCTTCACCCCACCCTTCCCATCTCACATGTTTCCAGTTTCCAAGAACTTGGGTATCATACTTTGTTTTGCCCTTCCCTTCTCATCCATCTCCCCTTACAAATATCAACTCCATCTGAAAGTCCAATTTTATTTCTTTAAAAAATCTAGAATCTGTTTTCTTCTTTATGTCTACTACCACCACCATCCTCTGTTTTGGGCTTGCCTCAGTTTTCTAACTAGTGTTTTAATATTCTCTCTTTTATTTATAATCTACTTTTCACATACTAGTCAGACATTTCTCAAATGTTTTCTCAAATGTTTTTAACAGAAGAAATAAAAGTTTCAAAGCCAGTAGTACTAAAAGACATAAAAAAAGAAGTTCCCTTCAATCCTCAGTATCACTTTCTTTAGTTCTTTATTTCCATATTCCTTAATAATTTATTCATAGCTATTTCTTGATTTTGCAATTTTTGACATTATTTACAAACCATGGTAGTGTCCCCATTTCTTTTTCTGCATGCCATTACTAATGACAATTTTGGCTAACTTAATAGTTAAGATTTATATTTTGATAGTGTAAATGGTTCCTGCTGATCAAATAGTGTAATATGACTATACTTTCTTGTATGGTGTCTCCATTTTTCTTGAAATTTTCATTCTCAGCCTACCTTTTTCTTTTCTCTTCTGGAAACTGTTTTCCAGATCTCATGTGACCATCTTTCTCATTTCACAGTCTTGTTTTGTTCAGGCATATATTTTAGTGGCTTTCTAAGAATGCATGGAAAATAATTTTTTGAGCTAGTGCCTTCCTGAAACACTTTTATTTTATTTTTCTAACTTTATACTTGATTGATAATTTGAATAGATTTCAGGTTGCATGTATTTTCATCTGAATTTTAAAATTATTACTCCATTGATTTCTAGCTTCCTAGGTCTAATTTTAAGAGATTTAATGTGTTCTATTTTCTACTTCTTATAAGTGACTTGGTTTCTCTTTCTAGATTCTTTCAGGATTTTTTTTTTCTTTTTAATTACTGATATTCTGAGATGTCATAATGATATGACTTGGTATGTTTCTCTTTCATTTTTTTTCTGGGCCCTTTTGATTCAGATTATTTTCTGCATATCTGGGGACATTTTTTTTTAGATCTTTGATAATTTTCTCCCCTCCATTTTCTTCATTCTTTTGAAACTTCTGTTGAATAGATGTTGGACCTCCTGTTTTTATTTTTAATAAAAATTTTTTCTTTGCATTGCCTTTATTTCTTAACATATATTTTCTTTTTGCTTGATTGCTTTGGATTCTTTTTGTGATTGGAGGTTTTCTGCAAATGTATAATGATCTATTCTCTTTATATTTAAGGGTGAGGTAGTAAAAGATGGTTATAAATTAGTGTCAGCTCTGTCTCTGGATCCTAGAGTAGTGCCTGATGTATAATAGGCCTTCATAAATTTTAAGAAGGAATGAAGAAAGAGTCGCAATATAGATTATTATATTCCCATTACACATAAGTCTTAAGTGTGGTACAAACCAGCATTGTTTCAGAATGGATAACCCTTATATTAATACAGTACTAAATGAACTCTTATGTTCAGATACTGTGGTGGTGGTGAAGGATGTCCACAAATGAATAAAGCATAATCCCTGCTCTTGAGGACCTTTCACTCCAGTAGGGGAGACACAAGGCAAACTCTAGTAAAATCTGGCTTCTGAATGCCATTTTCACATAGGCAATGTTTTCATAGAATCTTTCCCTAAAACAACTTGTGTTTTCACAAACCTTAGGCATTATTTTATCTTCTCATTCATTCCCAGTCTTTGGGCCATATGACATACACCCATTCATCTCCCAAATATTTGAGCATCTCTTGGAAGCATGGTTCTGAAATACGAAGAGAACTAAAATCCGGTTCTACCACTAAATAACAATTCTGGAAAAGAATACAATATAGTCATTACTTTCAACAATAAATTGCAAGCGTCTAAGGAAAGGTCTACTAATGGGGGTACACTGTACTTTTACATGAAATGAATTAACTTAGGTGTGTATATTCATTCCCTGTTACCACTGTCCAAATAGAAACAAGCTTTTAGACAATTTTTCAAAATGTAGTTTATGCTTTTATTTAATTAAAAAAAATTTTTCAGTTACAGTTGACATTCAATAATATATTAGTTTCAAGATGACTTTGGGTGGTGAACACAATAAAATATACAGATGTCAAATGATAATGTTCATCTGAAAATTATATGATTGTATTAACCAATGTTACCACAATAAACTTAATTTAAAAAATATATATGTATTAGTTTCAGGTATCTAGCATCATAGTTAGACATGTATAACTTCTGACATGGTCTCCCGATAAGTCTAGTACTCACCCAGTGCTATACGTAGTTATTACAATATTGACTAAACAGGCTTTTTCTTTGCCCATGTCTGAGAGCAGTCAGCAAATACTGAGTTCATCTCCATGGGATAATAAAAAATGTTTGGTCTTTTTGGCACAAAGCTCCTGAAAACCTTGGAATTTCCTGGGTGATAGCATCTTTTGTAATTCATAGCAGGCCCTTTTGACCACACCTGAGTTTATGTTAATGAGGCGGCTCAGGGTGGGGCCCCTAGATAGTTTCAGGATAGCCCCTGGTCACTAAAAATACCAAACATATTAGAAGATGGGAAGTTTCAGCTCCACCTCCTGACCTCCAAGGTAGAATGGGCTGAAGACTGGGTTATAAAACTCTTTAATGGTGAGTATAGCAAGCATTTCCAATTTAGCACATTATCTAAAACCACTTTCTTGATCTTGGTTTTCTTGCAGCCTTTACCATCTCAGTAAATGGCAACTTTGTCATTCTAGTTGTTATTGAGGCCTCCCTAACCTCAGATTCAAGCTTCCTTCATACTTGTCCCTTTCCCCTTGCTCTGCTTTATTTTTTCCTATATTTCTTCGTTATCATTGGGCACAGATGTTGCAGTAAGGATGTTATTTGGAACATGTTAGGTGCTCTATGAATATTTGAATGGATGAATAAAAGAATTGATTATCAGCCTTTGAAGAATTGGCTAGGATGAGGAACATTGACGGATGGGGCAGGAGGCATCCAGATTGTGTACTTTAAATGCATCATCTGCAGAATTTATGCCAGTAGGTGACTTTGCAAGTAATAGAATCTGGGAATACTGAGGGTGTAGTGTATTTCTCCTTATCTATCTCACAATTAGGTACAGGTGAATAAATAGGAATTAATTGATGTGTGAAAAATTAATCTTCAAAGATTAAATTTGGTTTTAGAAAATTTAAACTACCCTTATTTTTACTTAGGATAATACACATTTCAAAATAATGGTAGAATAAGGTAAAATCTGTGAACAGAAATCCAAAGACTAATTTGATATTCTTTAGAAAATTTTACACAATAGTTTGACCACCACCACAATCAGGAAATAGAACATTTTCATCACTTCAGAAAGTTTCCTCAAGCCCATTTGTAGTCAGTCCTTAAGCCCTTGGCAATAACTGAACTCCTTTCCATAACCATAATTTTGCCTTGTCTAGAATTTATTACAAGTGGAATCTTACAACGTGCTTTTTGTGTTTGACTTCTTTCACTTAGCTTAATGCTTTTGAAATCCATCTATGTTATTGTGTATATAATTGACTTATTCTTTTTATTGCTGGATAACATTCCTTTGTATGGATATACCACAATTTGTTTACTTATTGATGAAGAGTTTGAATTAAGGATTGGGATTCTTTTTCCTTACATAAGGATATCAGCCTTTTTAGCATCATTTATTGAAAAGGCAGTTGATGAAAATCAATTGACTCTTATGTATGGATTTATTTCTGGAGACTCTTCTGTTTCATTGATGTATATATGTCTATTCTTATGTCAACTGTGTAGGTTATGCAGTGTTATTCTTTTCAGGATTTTGGCTATTTTAGATCCTTTGCATTTCCTTATAAGCTTTAGATTCAGAATCTATATTTGAAGAGAATTGACATCTTAATGTTGAGGTCCATGAATATATTATGTGTCTTCATTTTTTTTAGGACTTTAATTTCTCTTAGCAACATTTTGTATATTTCAATGTGTAATATAGTTTTTGCACTGATTTTGTCTAATTTAATTTAAAGGTTTCATATTTTTGATGTTATCGTAAAGGGTATTCTTTTAATGTTTGCTGCTAATTATACAGAGAAATGATTTTTGTGTATTGACATTGTATTCGGTAAAGCTGCTAAATTCATTCATTCATTCCTTTATTTCCATATTGCCTTTATATCCTGTTACCTTGTCAAATTCTTGATTCTCTGTAAGATTTAGGGGAGGGAATTCCTTTTTTTTTTTGTAAATTTCATAGGATTTTCTACCTAGAGGCTCACTGTTTTACCTATTTTTTCTAATGTGTGTGTTTTTAATTTTTGCCTCAGTGTACCTCCAGTATAGTGTTGAAAGGGGTGAAAACAGACCTTTCTCCCTGATTTTTGGAGAGAAACTTGTAATCTTTCACCAAAAAGTATAATGTTAACTGTAGGTTTTTTGTAGATATTCTTTATTAGTTGAAGAAGAAAAGTTCTTTTCTGTTACTACTTTGCTGAGTTTTTAAAAAAAATTAGAAATGGATGTTATATTTTTTTCAGATGCTTTTTTTTCTGTACCTATTGAGATGATCATGTGGTTTTTCTTTGTCTTCTAGTGAATTATATCAATTTTGAATGTTAAAACAAATCTGCATTCCTCAGATAAACCCGTTTGTTCAGGATGTATTATTCTTTTTTATATATTGCAGGATTCAATTTACTAAATTTCTGAGGTTTTTCTATTTACATTCATGAGAAATATTTGTAATTTTCTTAAATGACTTTGTCTGGTTTTGTCATAAGGGTCATGCAGACTTCATCAAATGAAGTGGGAAATGTTCCTTTTTCTTTTATTTTTTGGAAGAATTGGTATATTAGTTTTCTTTTGCTGTATAACAAATTATCACAAACTGAGCAGTTTAAAACAACACATAATTATTAGCTCACAGTTTCTGTGGATCAGGAGTCTAGGTATAGCTTAGCTGGGTCTACTGCTCCCCATCTCACAAATTTATTGTCAGTGTGTTGGCCTGGCTCATGTGGTGGGTGGCAGAATTCAGTTCCTTGTGACTGTGAGACTCTTGGTCACTTGCTTCTTTAAACCAGCAGGAGAAAAATCTCTGATACCAGGGAAGGGGCCAGTCTTTCTTTTAGTCTTGCACTTAATTGAGTTAGGCCCATTTAGGATAATTTCCCTTTTGAGTAACTCAGAATTAACTGATAGAGACCTTTTATATGACATCTGCAAAATCCCTTTACCTTTACCATATAACTTAACTCAATAAAGGAAATTACAATCCCATGACCTGTATTGGCAGGTCACAGGTTCTGCCCACACTCAAGGGGACTGGTCACACAAGGGTTACCCAAAGGCTTGAGCCACTGTAAGATACTAAGATGTCTATTACAGTTTGTATTCTTTCTTAAATGTTTGGTAGAATTAGTCTGGGCCAGAACTTTTCTTTTGGGGAAGGATTTTAACTACAAATTCAATTTTTTAAGTAGGTATTGGGCTATTCTAATTAACTTTTTCTTCTTGAATGAGCTTCTATAGTTTGTGTCTTTTAAGTACTATGTCCATTTAATATGAACTATATAGTTTCCAGGGATAAAGTTATAATATTCTCTCATTTTAATATCTGTAGGATCTGTGCTGATATCTTCTCTCATTTCTAATATTGTTACTTGTGCCCTTTCTGTTTTTTCTTTTTTTCATGATTAGTTTGGCTAGAGGTTTTTAACTTTTATTGATCTCATCAGAGAATCAACTTTGGTTTCATCGATTGCCGTCCCCCTTCATTATTTGTCATATTCTATTTCATTAATTTTTGTTATCCTTATTTTCTTCTACTTATTTTGAGTTTAATTAGTACTTCTAGTTTCTTACGATGGAAGCTTGGATTATTGAGTCTAGACTTATTTTTTAAAAATCAACACTTAATGATATAAATTTCTTTCCAGGTATTGCTTTCAATTAAAAAAAATTTTTCAGTTCAAAATATTTTCTAGTTTTACTTGTGATTTCTCCTTTAAACCAAGAGTTTAGAAGTATGTTGTTTAAATTTCAAATATTTGATTTTCCCCATGTATAAATTTGTTATCAATTTCTAGTTTAATTTTTTTTATTGTCAGAAAAATTTTATTATATGTTGTGTAATGAAATTTGAGAGACCAATAAATTGATGATGAATTAAAAGTATGTCTTGGTGATTGTTTCATATATACTTAAAAAGAATGATTATTGTGCTATTATTGAGTGGAATATTCTGTATATGTCAAGTGAGTGTGGTTGATAAGGTTGTTCATTATCTTTGTGAAAGGGCACCCAGCAGTTCTGTCCAATTATCAGCTATTATATTTTTCACTAGGTATCTTTGGAGCTCTGAAATGGGTAGTTGGTGAAAGTCATTGAAACCCTTAACCTCATGGCTAGTGGGTTTTGTGTGTGTGTGTGTGTGTGTGTGCGTGCGCGCACGCATGCACGCGTATGAGTGTATAATGGAGGTTGATTGATTTGTTTTGAGTATCTAATCTGTGCCAGGTATTATTCCAAGACAGGACACAGTGGGAAATGTTAGAAAACCATACTTTTCCCTTCTTTAAGAAACTTGTGTCTTGGGGGAATGATAGATATAGTTAATATGATGAAGATGTGATGGAAGTGAGTATGAAGTGCTAAAGCAATTAACCACAAGAGCACTGTACTGGAGCGGTTATATAGTAGAAAGACATAAAAATTATGTATCAGTGATGTTTAAAATTTTTAGTAACAGTAGTAATAGCCTCATATCTGTGGATTTTGCCCTGGTAGGGAAGAGACTGGAACCTAGGAGAGGGTATCAATAGCTAACTTTTGATGAGTGTTTATTATGTGTGAGGCATTTTTTAGCATGTTATGTGTATTAATTTTTTTTATCACCACATGGACTTTTTGACAGTGGATACTATTATCTCCACTCTATAGAAGAATAAACTGAAATAGCTAGGGGCTAACTTGCCCAAGTTGCAAGATAACTTGTCCAAGTTAGCTCCCATCTTTATTGAGTTAGGATTCATGACCAAGCAGTTTTGTTCCAACATGCTTTTGAGATATAAGAGATTATAGTGATAATCTAGTTGACAGATAATAAAAATTTGATCTAGGGTAGAGAAGGAAACAGATGGGAGAGGTCTTATTAGGTAGAATCTTTAGCACTGAGGTAAAGTAGGGGCTGGGATAATGTGCTGAAAAGAAACTCTCCCACCAAAATGATGGGGAGAAGATACAGTACTTATTACAGAAATGCAAAATGAGAAGAAGGAGCTGTTGGGTATATATGCTTTTTACACTTCAATTCAACCGCCAGGAGATTCTAGCAGTTCAAGAAAAGTAGAAGGTATAGATGAAAAATTTGGTCATCATTTGTAATAGAAGTAATATTTGTATCCATGGAACTGTTGTGACCATCAAAGAGAGAAGAATATAGAAAGAAGATAGGTTTAAAAGGCAACTTTTAAAATGTCTTACAGTTAATGGATAAAAGTTTTGGATGTGGACGTATTATGGTTCAACATTGTGTCTTTTGGTTTTGCCCAGTGTGTCATTATGAAAGGGGTATGCAGTAGAGCGAGCATTGTTGTAGCAGCTGGAAGATCATGGCTCTATTTTTACTTAGCCTACATATTATCTTGGAAATAAACCTTAGCTGCCTTCAGAGTATAATGAAATAAGGTAATAGAATTAAAAGTGGAAAAGAAAAGAGCCTTATACAAATTGAAATTGGTATTGAGTCAGTTAACCACTTAGATACCAGCATGATGGTTGGATTATGCAACTCCATTGAAATGATTTAACAAAGATAAGAATTTGTGGTTATACTGCATCTAGGCTTTTGACCTAAAAATCTTGGGTGGTGAAATGAAATTCTCATTTCCTAATTAGTGTTTTGTGTTTTATTATTACTTTCGCCATGAAAATCTGAGAAATATGATACAATTTTTAAATTCATTGCTCTGTTTGGACTCTGAGGCCTTGTTGAAACTTTATTTTCTTATCTCGAAAATGGGAATGATTAAATCAGAGGTTATTGGAAGGTTCAATGAGATGTCGAATGTAAGAGTACTTCGTGATCTGAGAACTCTTTAATTACAACTATTCCCAGGGTTTGTGGTGTGTTGATGGTGGTGGTTCATCACTCATACTCCTCATCACTGCCCTTCTGCTGCCAGTACATTCATCTTGCATAGAAAAACAATGTACAGTGTGTTTCATGAAATTTATTTTTTGAACTAACAATTATTGGTACACACAAGTGGGTACTCCTTTGCTTATCCCAGAACACACACTCTTTGTTACCAGCCAGTTTTTTTTTTGATGTATAGTACTTACCAGTGTGAGACTGGAGCACAATACAGACTTGCCATTTAAACTATGAAAAGCTGCAATACTAGTTTTAACTTCTGATTATAAGTACATATAATTGTGGATAGTTCTTTCTCCCCCATTGCTCCTTTATTCTCCCTTCCTCCCCATTTTTTTTTTTCCTTACAAAATGCCAAAACAAAATGTAAGACAGACGCCCCATAGAAATAGGGGTAGGTGAGGAATTCTTGTGTCTGCATATCAAGTTTGTGTGGGAGGAATTTTATGAGCTATACTTCCAGAAAAGGTCCTGTCTGCTGTAAGCATGGAGGATACAATGAGTAAGTCCCTTTCAATAAAAAGGAGCTTGGGTTTTAGGGGTTATTCTATCCTGCTCTCTTCCAAAGATATATATACACACCCAAGAGAAGTTACTCACTAGATTCGAGAGTCTAAATTAGGTTAGTCTATTCTTATGGTGAGAGTTGTAAATCTGAACTGTTGATTTTATCCCTTGTGTCTGTGGTGACTCTTCCCGTCCCGACACACATGATGATGCATATTCCTCTCTCCTATTTGATGCTCTCTTACAACCAGTATCATGTACATAGAGTGTGATGCTTTATATTATGTAACTTACCACTTGTTTTCTCTTAACATAGTATACGAGAGAATGCACTTTGCATACATGAATGTTATATTAAACTATTCTGTTAACCAGGCAATACAGTTCTACTTGGAGCAAAGATGTTATCATTCTTTATGATCAACTTCTGACCATCCATTGCATCATTCGTCGCACATCCATTGTCCTTCCTCAGCATCACCCCACTCATTATCAGTGCCTGGGCAGTTTCTTTATAGCTCTTTCTTACATGCTGTGTCCAATTACTAAATACTAAAGTGGCTTTTGCTGTCTTTTCTCAGGTGGTCTGGTGCTCCATTGCTAGTAATTCTTTCTTCCTTTTCCTCATACAATCCATAATTGATCTGCAGTAGCACTCACGTTTCTTCTTTACTCCATTTCTCTTTTCCAAACTTGTATGTGGATCAGAATCATCTAGGGAGCTTAAAAAACATGAGTAAGCATGGTCCCTGGTGATGGATTTGTGATATCTGGGATGAATTATTGGGAATCTCTAGTTTCTAAAAGCTCCCTAGCAGAATGTGATGAGTTTCCAGTTTAAGCAATTCTTGTGAATGGCTGCAATGTGGTAATCACATATCTTAAAATGGGTTCTTTCCATTGGATATTACGTGCTTTTGAACTTTTTTTTTTACATTTGCATGTGTCCTTTTTCCTAAAATGGAGAAATGACTCTCAGCCTCATTGGATCCCCTTACCCCTCCCACTTGCAGTTCCTCTGCTTAAGAAGTTGAGGACCTCTTGCATTGTGGACATTCATCAAGGTCACATTGTCTTGAAATTTTAAAGGAATTGAGGCATATCCCAAGAAAATCAAAGATTTTTGTTAGACTTTATATTTCGAGTGATTCTTGTAGTGGAGACCATCTTCCAGGAGCCTATTGCCTAAAAAAAGTAGAGGAGACATCTTTACTGGACTTTTTTCTCCAGGCCATTCTATCCAATCCCCTTCAATCTCTAAAATCACTTTTGATTTTAGAGATTAGGCCTTACAGCCTAATTTTCAAGAGTAGGCCTTACAGCCATGTTTACAATACACATTGGTCTTGAGGCTCACACTGGACCCAAGTTGAGGTAGAGATTCTGGGCTGTTTTTTGAGGATATAAACTGAGAAGTCATATAAAGCTGCAAAGAAGCAGCTACTTGCAAGAGAAGCCTCGAAGAAAGTGAAGCAAGCTTTCAGAGAGAAATAGATAATGCTGAGTGAATGACATCAGTTCACAAGAGCCTTCTAGTTCTAGTCCCTGGTAGGAGTGCTTCTTCCCATGTGCTCTGTGAGATACTCCTGTAAGCTAATAACAATTTTTTCATTTTTGGTTAAGCTAAGTCAAGTTTCTGGTTCTTGAACTAAAAGTTGCTTTATTAAAATAACAGGATATGGACTATGTATATGACTTTCTACTTGTATTTATCATAAGATCAGTATAAGTAAAATACTATTGATGGATAAGTCAGGGCCCTATTAGTTACAGGGAGTATGACATACCAGAAGTATGTGAAGGGACAGTTTAGTTAAACTGAATTACTATTTGGCCATATCTGCAGAGCACTTCCTTACAGTTACCTGTCCCAAAGTTAGCCATTGTTATTTTCAAGTCTAATTAACATAGCCAGTGAATATCTTATTAGCAGTTTTATCTGGCACTATAGTACCTCTCTTAGTTTTTGTTGGATCTTACTTTTCCTGGTATATACCCAAGGGGGTTTTAATAGTGGTTTCCTTTTTCCCCAAAATAAATATGTAGTGTGCAGTTTTTCCATTCAGACTGCCTGGAATTTTTAGGGTCATCCTTTTTTCTCCCCCTGTCTTCAGACTATTAACAATCTTTGGTAAACAGTCTGTTGTAGAAGCATCAAATCTTACTGATCCTGAGTACTATGATGTGGAAATCCTTTTCTCATCTCTGTCTCCAAAATTACAGCTATGTAAGAACTTAGTCATTTTACTTGGAGGTCAACTCCTTGAATTTTCCTCAATGTAGTGAATACTACTGCAGTTCTTATCAACACTACAATTTATCTCTTAATATTGCATTCCCGCCCTATCATTACAGTAGTCATTGTAAAAACCAAGCACAGTGGGTATTTGCTTTTTTTGGCTGCCCAGCAAATGAACTCCATATCTGTTCTAGGGAAATTCTCTAGCTCACGATTTTTTTGTGTGTGGGAAACAGTATCACCACCCTTAACCCTCACCCGCATCTCCACTACCCTCACCCTCTCACTTCCATAATCTCTATTTAGCTCAGCACCTTAGACAAATGAATTCTTTTTAACTTGTAGGTTGTAGTTCTTTTTAACTTGTTAATAAGTTTTGTAGTTCTCCAAACTAACCTGAGAGTTAAGTGTTTCTCTTAGTATGTGTTGAAATCAACAGACCTTATTAATTTAAGCCAATTAATGACATTGGGCTATTTAAAGCACATAAGTCTACAGAGCATTCATGATTTAACAGTTTCTGACTTGTTTTTCTCGAGATTTTCCTGATTATCAAAACTATATATATCCATTGTGGAAAAATTTGTATTAAAAAATAAATAAACAGAAACAACAAAACAGTGTAGGTCCCCACATTGATTACAGATTCAGTGTAATTCTTATCAAAATTCTTACTATCTTTTTTGGGGAAATTGAGAAGATAATTCTAAAATTTATATGGAAATGCAACAGATGCAGAATAGTCCAAAGAATCTTGAACAAAGTGGATGGGTAATACTAAGCTACTATAATCAAAATGGTATAGCATGTGCATATGGATAGGCATACAGATCAATAGAACAGAATTGAGAGTCCAGAAATAAACTGGTCATTTGATTTTTGACGAAGATGCCAAGACAGTTTAATAGAGGGATGTAGAACGGTCTTTTCAACAGATGGTTCTGGTACAACTTGATATCCACATACTAAAGAATGAATTTGGACCTCAAAATTAATTGCTGTGAAATCAAAGACCAATTGGTGTTGGATCAAAGACCTAAATGTAAGAGCTAAAACTCTTATAAGAATACATAGATATTCATGACCTTGGAGTAGTCAGTGATTCCCTAGATATGACACCAAAGCATAAGCAACCAAAGGAAAATAGAGAAGTTGGATTTTATCAAAGAAAAAAAAGAGAAATTAGGCATTATCATAATTAAAAACTTCTGTACTTCAAAGGACATTATTAAGACAGTGAAAAGACTACTCACAGAATGGCAGAAAATATTTGCAAATCATATATATGATAAGGATCTGATATCAAGAATATATAAAGAACTCAGACAACTCAATAAAGAAAACAACCTAATTAAAAAATGGGCAAGGGAATTGAATAGACATTTCTCCAAAGAAGACACACAAATGGCCAATAAACATATGAAAAGGTGTTCAAATCTTTGGTCATTAGGGTACTGCAAATAAAAACTACAATGATATGCACTTTATACCTGCTAGGATGACTATAATAAAAAAGATAGATAATAAAAAGTCTTGAAAATGTAGAGAAATTGGAATCTCAAACTTTGCTGGCGGGCTTAAGCATAGTTACCATATGATCTATTGATTATGCTCACAAATATATACCCAAAAGAAATGAAAACATGTCCATGTGAAAACTTGTACACAAAGGGTGATTGGAGCCAAAAAGTGGAAACTTTGTTTTTTATAATAGGCAAAAAATAAAAACTAGCCAAATGTCTATTAATTGGTGAATGGTTAAACAAAATGTGATTTATCTGTATAATGGAATGCTATTCAATAATAAAAAAGAATGACATGTAACAACATGGATGAAAAACCTTGAAGATAAATGTCGAATGAAAGAAACCAGACACAAAGACTACATTTTATGATTCCATATACAGGCATACATCAGAGAGATTGTGGGTTCAGTTGCAGACCACTGCAGTAAAGTGAATATCACATTAAAATGAGTCAAATTGATTTTTTGGTTTCTCAGTGCATATAAAAGCTTTGTTTACACTATACTGCAATCTATAATGTGTGCAATAGCATTATGTCTAAAAAAAGCAATGCATACCTTAATTAAAAAATGCTTTATTGCTAAGAAATGATAACTACCATCTGAGCCTTCAGTGAGTCATAATCTTTTTGCTGGTGGAGGATCTTGTCATGATGTTGACAGCTGCTGACTGATCAGCCTAGTAGTGGTTGTTGAAGGTTGGAGTGGATGTAGCAGTTTCTTAAGATAATGAAGTTTGCTGCATCAGTTAGTTGTATCTTCCTTTGGTGAACGATTTCTCTGTAGCATGCGATAACTGTTTGATAGTATTTTACCCACAGCAGAACTTCATTCATAATTGAAGTCAGTCCTCCCAAACTCTGCCAGTGCTTTATCAGCTAAGTTTATGTGTTATTATAAATTCTTTGTTGTCATTTCAACAGTCTTCATAGCATCTTCACCAGGAGAGGTTTCAATCTCGAGAAAACACTTTCTTTGCTCATCCATAAAAAGTTTTATCACGAGATTGCAGCAATTCAGTCACATCTTTAGGTTCCACTACTAATTTAGGTCTCTTGCTATTTCCTCACATCTGTAGTTACTTCTCCACTGAAGTCACCCATGAGCGTTGGAATCAACTTCTTCCAAATTCCTGTTAATGCTTATATTTTGATGTCTTTGTATGAATTACAAATGTTCTTAATCTAGAATGGTGAATCCTTTCCAGAGATTTTCAGTTTACTTTGCCCAGATATCAGAGGAATCACTCTTTATACCAGCTGTAGCTTTATGAAATGTATTTCTTAAATACTAGTACTTGAAAGTCGAAATTACTCCTTGATCCATGGGCTGCAGAATGGATGTTGTGTTAGTAGGCAAAACAACATTAATCTTGTTTTACATCTCCATCAGAGCCCTTGGGTGACCAAGTACATTGTCAATGAGCAGTGATATTTTTGAAAGGAATCTCTTTCTGAGCAGTAGGTCTTAACAGTAGGCTTAAAATATTTAGTACACAAGGTGTGCTGTCATCCAGGCTTTGTTGTTCCATACATGTTGGAAAATTGGTACTGATACCCTTGCTTGACGCAAAATTGTCACAAACCTTCAATTCGGAAAAAAACGCAGTGTCTGCAAAGCTCAGTAAAGTAAGGTATGCCTGTATGTGAGATGGTCAGAGTAGACAAATCCATAGAGATAGAAAAGTAGATCAGTGGTTGCCAGGGGCTGGAGGAAGGAGAAAATGTGGAGTAATGAATATGGTTTTTATAAAAATGTTCTGGAGTTAGGTAATGGTGATGATTACACAACCTTGTGAATGTGATTAAAGACACTGAATTTTAAGTGGCAAATTTCATGGTATATGAATTGAATCTCAAATAAAAAAATTAACAACAAAGTAGAAATCACCTCAGATCCCATTGCCCAGGGACAGCAACAGCATGTTGATTGAACATTTTACAAAATGTAAACTCAGTGCTAGGCACCTTAAGCCCTTTATCTACGGTGTTTTTCCTCACAATAGATTTTTGAATTTTGTCAGAACTAGGACTCCTGATGCCTTCTCCAGTGTTCTTTCCACTAATTCATATGCCTGTTTTGACAAAGAATTTTGGGTGAAGAGAGAGCTTGCTAATCTGGAATATCATTAAAATTTTACAGGGTTAGGTGCTTTACCCAAACACACAACTGACAAAAATATATTTGTTGTGTGGTTCAGCTAGTACTCAGTACTCAAGTTTAAAGGAATGCAAAAATTTTTCTCAATGGGTTAAATCTCTGAGTTTAGTCTTTTAGTACCAGAGAGTTTGTTAATCCTTTTTTCTCCCCAGAGTTTGTAAGAGAAAAGTTAAGTAAAATGAGGCCATTCACATTGGCCTGGTATAATGAATGCTAGGGTTAGAAAAACTGGATTTTGTTTTAAAAAAATGCTGGTTAACAGAATATGCTGTGGTCTGTTATTGCTCTTCTATGAAACTAGAGAGTTTAAATAAAATGTACTCACATGAAAAACTTTGTTACAATGGTTAATTTTGTTTTTTTATGTTCTTAACATTTCAGAGCAACTAATCATGGGTTCACAGGTTTTATCCTGTGCATTCCTTTGCTTTCCTCATTAGTGGACTTCTAAAACTTAGTAAACTTAAAATTCCTTGCTAAACAAGCAAAACGTGGTTAGCAATTTTTTTGCGGGGAGAGTTATTCAGACTTTTTAAGGACTTTGACATGAAAATACTATATTTTTAGAACCTTGAACTTAAGATACTGGTGCTCTGGCTTTATTCTTTTATCATGCAATTAAAAATTATTTTCTATGAAAATTTGTTATTTCTAGAAACTTATTAAATCTTGGTCCTGACTGGAAATTTTTCACTGTAGTGTAGTTGATTCCTGCCATTTAATGTCTTTTGCATTCTGATTGAAGAAAACTTGCTTTTACTAAACATTATCATTGAGGTATGAATGTTTCAGTAAATAGCAAAGTGCATTCTTTCTTCCCCAGAAAAATGCTCTCAAAAGTTTGATTTTAATATGAATAATGCTTGGGTATCATAATATCATAATTTTAATGTAGATCGACCAAGCTTGGATTCTAAATTCTATGAAGGCAGAAATTGTTTTTGCCATCTCTGTATCATCCCAGAGTTTATCCTTAGCCTTCCTTGTCCACATTAAATGCTTAGTAAGCATTTGTTATATGTATATATATTTGTAATCACATATATATTTGTTATACATATTGTTTTGTAACATCTGCCCTCCCCCCCCCACACCGCACAATTATCTACATGTTGTCAATGGTAACATTGCGTGTAATAACTTTTCTTTATGTTTTTGTCTCTCTTTAGGTTGGTATTTTGTTTGGCATCTTTTTTTATCAAAATTCAAATTTCTGAGGGAGCTGGTGGGAGACACTGGATCCCAGGAGGGAGATCATGAGCCTTCAGGGTCTGAAACAGAAGAGGATGCTTTATCGTCTCCACACAGGATTAGATCCACTCGCCAGAGGAGGGCACCTGCTGATGAAGGCCACTGACCTTAACCATCATCCTGTGTTAATCAATGATGAAAGGTATTTGAGAGCCTCTTGTCTTTAATGACTTGGCTTTGCAATTTGCTAAAATATTGAAGAACGTTTGTACTTGGATATTAAGTCCAATTAAAAAAAAAGGTTTACATGTAAGCCATATGAAAATAAAGGGAATTGAAACCAAATTGGACCATTGCTAATGTCATCTTAAAGATAATCTTTTGCTTTACTAGCTTTTAATTATTCCTTGGCTCTTGAGCTTATTTTCTT
Organism: Macroglossus sobrinus; assembly: GCA_004027375.1. NCBI lineage: Eukaryota > Metazoa > Chordata > Mammalia > Chiroptera > Pteropodidae > Macroglossus > Macroglossus sobrinus. The sequence continues at coordinate 82,315 of PVKZ01000734.1, forward strand.
GCACTTGTGTGAATCTGTTAAACATTACAGGCTTGAAAAACTGTATTTTGTTGGTTTTATAATGTACTCCCCCTCCACCCCCAATTTTAACTTGTCTGAAATTGGGATGCAGCTCACGATTACTGTCAACCAGGCAATATTTGATGTAATTTTCCTAGCCTTTGTGTGTTGGAACTTATAGCTTGTCATAGCAACATCACTATATTGTTGATGTCAAATGTGTCAAATTGAATTGGCATTTAAAAATGTTTTCTAAAAGATTACACTGATTCAGCACTGAAACGAAAAATTATTGTGTATGCAGGAAAGCATGGAAACAGAGCAGCAGGGCCTACATTTGATATTAGTGAAGCAAATATCTGTCACTGAAGGAATGACCACAGTTCCTTATTTTCTTGTAAAGTAACAACAAAATGCTTCACAAGACCTCAGAAGGGAAGATACCCACAAGTAAATGAAGCTGTACTACATTTTGTCAATGAGATATGTGCAAAAGGATTGCCTATCACACGCCAAAAGATGCAGTTGAAGGCAGGGGGAATTGCCAAAACCCTTGGAATAGATGAAACACAATTCAAAGCAACGAGAGGCTGGTGTGATCGATTCATATATTGTGCAGGACTGTCGTTAAGGTGTCAAACACTGTTTTGTCCAAAGTTCCTGCTGACATTAAGTGGTAGGGCACCCTTTCAAGAAATGCTGCATCACCAGTGCTCTTGATGATACCAGGGGTGCTGCCGTGTGGAATAATGTAGATATTGATGACTGATTAAAGGGACGATTCAGAAGAGTTGGACTTGGAATATGAAGTTATAGTTATAACTTAACTCATTTATATCATACACTTGCTTTATGTATGCATAAGATTGATGTGATAAAAATCTGTTTGAAAGTTCTGTTTCAGTGAAAATAAAATAAACTTTCTACACGATGCAAAAGCATTGTCAGTTTAATTGCCTGTGTTTTTTCTCAGTGATACATATGGTGCATCTTAAAATTGATGGTATCTTAAAGAATAAAAAAGTAGTTTGTAAAATTATTTTTTCCTAGAATAGCAATTATTTATTGGGGAAATTAATTCTGACTCTTACAATGTTGTTAAAATAGTTATCCTCTATGAGATACATTTTTATGGCAACCTATTCAAGACTTTAGTAATTTAGTAGTCTAAGAACTGTCTTCTACTTTAGAAAGAGTAGGAGTAGTTGCTCCCTCTGTATGGGAGGACTTCATGTTCAAGTGGAGAAAATATTTCTTCACGAACAGCAATTCAGTGACAAGGTCTCAGAGAAACTGGGTATTGCGAAAAAATAGAGAGTAGGTGAAATGCCTGCTTGAACTTTGGACTAAGTGTTTACTGGGGAAGAGAGATACGGATTAAAGAACTTTCCTGTTTAGTGTTTCCTGCTTTGTATAAGAGTGAATTGCAAAGCTAATTTATTAATCCAAGTTCTTTTTATGTTTTTAAACTTTGTTTCTAAAGTACTGGTCATCACAGAATATCACCTCTGTTTCATGGTGATGTGTAATTATGTTTGTACCTCATACTTCATACTGATAGTTTTGCTTGTTAATTAACAGTTCACATGCTCTGCCCCAAGTGATATTCCTGATGAACACCTCTGCTGAAATTGTAGGGTTTTGTATGTACTAAGGGGGAATTTACAGAGCATAACTTTAGCTTTAAATATTTGCAATGGAAAGATCCCAGCTGCTGAGAGTGGGGCATAACCTTTGTTTTCATTTCCTTACTGTATGCAGTTCTCTGTTTTTATGTTACTGTAGGGATTTAAACAGTGACACAAGTTTCAAGCATTAATTTTAGTGCTTCATACTATCTAAATATCACATTAAAATGATCATCAGTTAGGGAAAGAATTGCCTAAAATCTTCTTAGTACTTAAATCAGATTTTTCATAGTCTGATATTTTAAGCTGTGGATTCTGTTATATAGCAGATATCTTAGACTTAGATAATAATATTTGCTGACAAACTAAGTAGTTGGAGAGTTTCCATGTTGTGTCAGTATTAAATAATGATGGCTGATGTAAACCCCCAAAACCTACAAAGGTCATCCACAAATTAATCCATGTAAAGGTGTACATGTGGTATTATTTATTAATATTTATGCATCAAAGATGTCTTTTTAAATAGAATTTTAAGAAATGTTCTGCTTTACTTATTTGGGAAATATATCCAAACACCCTTTTGTGTTTTAACTTTTGGGAGAGTAAAAAGAATACCAGTATGAAAATTCTACAAATGAATTCCTTTGAAACCTTTTTTCTCCTTGTAGCCCTCTTCCCCCAATACAGTCACCATAGTACATATTTCTAAGGCCACTAAGAGAGGCAAGAGAAATAGTTGTCAACACAGAATTATTTTGTGATTTAGTGTCTCTTTTTCCTATTTTAGAGCTTTTGTTTCTGAATTTATCAGAACCTCTTCCTAAGGGCATTTTCAGTTTCTCAGTAAGAGATGGACTAACCTGTAGTTAATTTTAAAGTTTAGATGGTTCTGAGCATTAAAAACAAAAATATTAGTCATGTCTGAATACTCATTAACGATGTTAATCATATATACTATCTTTTGAGGAGTAATTCTAAAATTGAGGACTCTGATAGGTATTCATTTTCTTTCTAACCAACCATTCCCAAATCTTTCTCTGCCTCTGAAACTTTTGTGATAATTGCTGGTATCAAATGTATTGGTAGCACTGCTCTGACATAAATGCCAAAAAAAACACTATTTGTATAGCACTGTTAAATGAGGTTTTTAATATTTACATCAAGTTAAAAATCATCCAGTAGATTTTGTAGTATTGTTTTCATGGCGGAAACATCAAAATGGTATTTGGTGGATAGCCAATTCAGATGTTTGCCGACTCATTTCTTCAGATATTATTAGGTTTAAAAACAGCTTCAAATTGTTATTTTGTTGAAAGTTAGGAATATATTAAGTAATGGTTTCACAAATATGGAATTTTAAACCAAAACGTGTTGAAAGATTTGAAAGTAGTATATTTTTACTTTTAAGAGCAACATTTTTTGAAATTACTTTGTCAAAATGCAGTATTTTTTGAAGTCAGTTTTTCTGAAAAGTTATGTTTTAATGTTATAATATGTAACCAATGTAACTTTACACTTTAACTGGTAAACTTTTATATTTGAAGTTGACTTGAAAAAGCCAGTGAGCAGTACTCAAATGTTATAGACTCTCAAGCAGCTAATGGAATAGTATTTTGTTAGGAAGTCTAGAATTAAAGCACCCTGTATTGTCTGCTTCTAAAATATCTTATAGCTTTTAACTTAAAGTATTAAATGGTAACATTTCAATACAAGTTATCTTGTCCATTTGTTATTGTACATGTGTTGCCTGTTTTATGACCAGTGTTTAACATTACCCTCCAAATCAGTTCTATGCATAACCACTCACTAAATACTGCTGCTGTGGTTTCTTAAAAGAAACATTCTGTGCTGCGCTATGATGCATTGTCATCTTGCTGCTTGACAAATAGATTTATAAGAATTAGAATTGTGTATGTTAATAGTACTTTTGTATAATAAGATGTAAAATTAGAGATGAGGAGTATATGTAAGTGATCCTTTGTTTTCGTTTTAAAACTGGTCAATACTATATCTAAAGCTTCTGTGGTTTGTTTATGTGATGTTTTAACTTTCACTTTAAACTGCACAGAATAAATTAAAATGAAAACAAAAGTTGTGTATGTTTCATTTATAAAGTATAATGTGAAGGGTACCTTGGGCGTGAAGTGATTTGAAAGCAACCATCTTGCCCAGTGATCCACCCTTCACCTCATTTTTCAAACTCCAGAAATCTAAGAATTAAGGCAAGAATAGCAGCAGTATTCTGAGCACCATGGAAAAAAATTGACTTAAAGCCTGAAGGACATATAGCACTAGAGCTAAATTACATTTATCATATTTATCCTTTTTGTTTCTTACACTTTATCCAATATTGTTTTGATATTTTGTACAATATCAAAATATATCATCTGTATATTTGTCTTATATTTTTGTTGGTATTAATCACCAGAAAGACTGAGGAACCTGATCAAAGCCAAGAAAAGGTTGAGGAATGCCTTCAAAAACCAGTTTTGGGATAGGAAATCATTAGTTACAGTGGCTAATGGGCTAAGTCTCCTACCCCCATTAAAAAAATTCTATTAAATTTATTTTGACATTGGTTAATAAAATTACCTCATAAGTTTCAAGTGTGCAATTCAATAATACATCATCTGTATATTGCATTGTGACCAGGTGGAGAAATAGTGGATGAGAATTTCCCAAATCTACGGAATGAGCTGGAGCTTGGAATTCAAGAAATCAACAGAACACCCAATTATCTCAACCCAAAAAGTCCTTCACCAAGACACATTGTATTAAAATTATCAAAAATCAATGTCAAAGACAGAATTCTCAAGGCAGCCAGGGAGAAGAAAAAGGTATCTTATTAAGATAAACCCATTAGATTATCCTTGTACTTCTCAGTGCAAACTTTACAAGCCAGAAAGGAATGGAATCCAATATTTAAACTATTAAGTGAAAGGAACTACCAGCCTAGAATAATGTATCCAGCTAAGCTCTCCTTTAGATATGAAGGAGAAATTAAGACTTTCCTAGACATACAAAAATTGAGGGAATTCACTATTGCACTGTAGGAAATAATGAAAGGAGTCAGTTCACCCTAAACAAAATGACAAAAAATATATATACATAATTAAGAGTAAAATGACTATCAGACAAATAGAAGCAGAGGAGTGCAACCCTTACTTAGAACAGGGCATCATAAGCTTGAATACTAGAATTGTTATAACAAGATAGTGAACATTCAGCATACATAGGGACAAACTTAGATGATAATGACTGAAAAAGGGGGGATTCAAAGACCCAAATTCACAAAGGGAGATGGAGGTAAGGCACGTGCAGAAGAAAATGGATGTCTGTATGTATGTATGTGTGTGTGTGTGTATATATATATATATATATATATATATATATATATATATATATATAAACTATCCTTTACATATTCTTAATGGTAACCACACACCAAAGATCCAGAACTGAAGTATATAACATAAAATAAGAAAGACCAGAGGTAAAACCCACAAAAGCCAACTAAAATAAAAACACAAGTTCAAGGAAGAAATGGAAACACGAAGCTACCAGAAAGCAAAAGATAAAATGGCTATAAGAAGACTTCATATTTCAATAATTACCCTACATGTAAATGGATTGAACTCACCAATAAAAAGGCACAGAATGGATCAAAAACGAAACCCAACCATCTCAGCTCCAAAGACAAAAATAGACTCAAAGTAAAAGGGTCGAAAATGATGTTTCAAGCAAATGGCATTCAGAGAAAAGTGGGAGTAGCGGTACTAATATCAGATGAAATAGACTTCAAAATAAAAAATATAAAATACTGAGGGACACTTTATAATGATAAAGGGAATCATGCACAAAGAAGACATAACACTAATATCTATGCTCCCAATGAGGGAGCCCCGAAATATATAAAGCAATTACTAACAGAACGAAAGGAGGAAACAGACCAAAACACTATCGTGATAGGGACCTGCATACCCCACTGTCAGATATGGACAGATCATCCAAACAGAAAATCAATAAGGAAATAACATCCTCAAATGACAAATTAGACCAACTGGATATAATTGACATTTACAGAGTCTTCCATTCCAAAAACAGTTGATTATACATTTTTCTCTAGTCTTTCTCAAGACTTGACCACATACTGGGACACAGAGATGGCCTCAACAAGGATAAGAGGTTTGAAATTATACCAACCATATTCCCTGATCATAATGCTTTGAAACTAGAGATCAACTGCAGAAAGAAATCAGGAAGAACCACAAATACATGGAGATTAAACAACATGCTACTGAAGAATAACTGGGTCAGGGAAGAATTAAAAAGAGAGATCAAGAGCTACAGAGAAATGAATAATAATGATAGCACAAACTTTTGGGACACGGCAACAGCAGTCAAAAGAAGAAAGTTCATATTGCATGCCTATCTCCAAAAATAAGAATGAGCCCAAATAAACAACCTAATGTTTTATCTTTAAAAACTAGGAAAGGAAGAACAAATGAGGCCTAAAGTCAGCAGAAAGAAAGAAATCAAAATTAGAGTAGAAATAAATGAAATTGAAAACAAACAAAAAATAAATACAAGGAGCTGGTTCTTTGAGAAGGTTAATAAAATTGACAAACCCCTGGCTAGACTCACTAAAGAAAAAGGGAAAGGACACAAACAAAATCAAGGATGAAAGAAGGGAAATTATGACTGACATCGCAGAAATACAAAGGATCATGCAAGAAAACTATGAAAAAGTATATAATAATATTTGATAACCTAGAGGAAATGGACCAGTACTTAGAAAAATACAATCTTCCTAGACTGAATCAAGAAGATCTGGAAAATCTAAATAGACCAATCAGCAGTATGGAAATTAAAACAATTATCAAAAACCTACCAAAAAGTAAAAGTCCAGGACCAGATGGCTTCACCTGCGAATTTTACCAAGCATTCAAAGATTTAATACCCATTCTCAAACTTTTCCAAAAAATCAAAGGGGAGGTAATTCTTCCCAACTCATTTTATGAGACCAATATTACTCTGATACCAAAACCTGGTAAAGAAAACACACAAAAAAGAAAACTACAGACCAATATCTCTCATGAACACGGATGCAAAAATCCTAAAGAAGATACTAGCGAACTGAATGTAGCAACATATTAAAAAGATTATACACCACTTGGGATGGCTTCATCCCAGAGGCACAGGGATAGTTTAACATACACAAATAGATTAATGTTATACACCACATAAACAAATTAGAAAATAAGAATCATGATCATATCAAATGATGTAGAAAAATGTATGATCAAAACATTTAACAAAATCGGTATAGAAGGAAAATAACTTTACATAATAAAGAACATCTATAACAAACCCTCAGCCAACATTATACTTAATGGTGAAAAACTAAAAACCTTCCCTCTAAGAATCAGAAACAAGGCAAGGCTTTCCACTATCGCTACTGTTATTCAGTATAACACTGGAAGTCCTAGTGAGTGCAATCAGGCAAGAGAAAGATATAAAAGGCATCCAAGTAGGAAATGAAGAAGTCAAACTGTCACTATTTGCAGATGACATGATTCTCTATATAGAGAACCCTAAAGACTCCACAAGAACACTGCTAGAAACAATAAGCAAATACAGTAAAGTTTCTGTATACAAAATTAACATTCAAAAATTCATAGTGCTTTTATACTCTAATAGTGAAAAAGAAGTAGAAAAATAAAGAAGTCAGAAAAAGAAGTAGAAAAAATAATTTCTTTTGCAATTGTACCAAAAAGAATAAAATACGTAGGAATAAATTTAACGAAATATGTGAAGGACTTATGTTCTTGGATTGGAAGAATCAACAGAGTTAAAATGACCATAAAACCAAAAGCATTACACAGATTTAATACAATCCTCATCAAAATCTCATCAGTATTTTTTGAAGAAATAGAACAAAAAATCCTCAGATTTGTATGGAAGCACAGAAGACCCCAAATTGCCAAAGCCATCCTGAGAAAAAAGAACAAGGCTGGAGGCATCACTTTGCCTGACTTCAAATTATACTCCAAAGTGACAGTAATCAAAACAGCATGGTACTGACAGCAAAACAGATATATGGACCAGTGGAACAGAATCTAGAGTCCAGAAGTAAACCCATGTTTATATGGGCAAATAATTTTTGACAAAAAAGCCAAAAACATACAGTGGAGAAAGGGAAGCCTCTTCAATAAATGGTGCTGGGAAAATTGGAAGGCCACCTGCAAAAGAATGAAACTAGACTGTTGTCTATCACCACACACCAAAATTAACTCAAAATGGATTAAGGACCTGCATGTAAGACCTGAAACAATCAAATGCATAAGAAGAAGACAGGAATTAAATTCAAGGACCTTGGACTTAAAGAGAATTTTATGAATTTGACCTCAAAACCAAAGGAAATAAAAGCAAAAATAAATGAATAGTACTACATCAAACTAAAAAGCTTCTGCTCAGCAAAAGAAACCATGAACAAGGTAAGAAGACAACCATCTCAATGGAAAAATATATTTGCAAGCAATGCCTTCGATGAGGGCCTAATATCCAAAATACACAAAGAATTCATATGACTCATTAATAGCAACGACAAAAATTATCTCAAAAAAATGAGCAGAGTACCTGAACAGACTCTTCTCCCTAGAGGACATACAAATGGCCAAAAAATATATAAAAAGATGTTCAACATCGCTAGCTATTAGGGAAATGCAAATCAAAACCACAATAAGATACCATCTCACACCGGTTAGAATAGCTATAATCAACAGGACAAGTAACAACAAATGTTGGAGAGGATATAGAGAAAAAGGAATTCTCAAACACTGCTGGTGGGACTGCAAACTGGTACAGTCATTATGGAAAACAATACAGAGTTTCCTCAAAAAACTAAGAATTGTTCTACCATATAATCCAGCAATCCCTCTACTGAGTATTTACCCCAAAGACTTGAAAACTCATATCTGAAAAGATATTTGCACACCAACGTTCATAGCAGCATTATTCACAGTGGCCAGGACATGGAAGCAACTGAAGTGTCCTATGAGAGATGATTGACCAAAGAAGCTGTAGTACACATATATAATGGAATATTACTCAGCCATAAGAAGAGATGAAATAATTCCATTTGTGACAACATGGGTGGACCTTGAGATAATTATGCTAAGTGAAATAAGCCTGACAGAAAAAGTTTAAAATCATGTAATTTCACTTATACGTGGGATATAAACCTAAAAACAACAAATTATCAGGACAAACAAACAGACACTCACGGACACGGACTATAGAGTAGTGGTTACTAGTGAGGTAGGGTAGAAAGAGGGAAGTAGATGAGATAAAAGGGTCAAATATTGGGGAGTAGATGGATGGTGAAGTGAGTAAAGGGGATGAAATATATGGTAGCTGAAGGAAACTGGACTTTGGGTGGTAAACACACATAGAATATACAGATGTCAAATTATAATGTACACCTGAAAATTATATAATTATATTAACCGATGTTACCCCAATAAACTTAATAAGAAAAAAAAAAAAAAAGCCAAAAACACAATGGAGAAAAGAAAGTCTCTTCAATAAATTGTGCTGGAAGGGATAGAGAGTAAATATAAAATGAGTGTAACATTTGTGTATAATAAAAGGAAATTTGGGGCAGAGGCTGGATTTTAGAGGTGAAATGGTTCTGAGCAGTGACACTAAATACAGCCATAGAAAAAGGGAATCTGAGAACTGAGTCATTCTGGGGTGTTATATGGACTGTCAGCATGGCCACTAATACATGATGGCTAGAGTCAGGATGAAGACTGCCATGACCTGGGAACCAGGTCAGGTACTTGAGAGATTGATCTCAAGGTCAAGGTGTGGCCCTTAAAAGGAGGAAAGAGTTTCCTGAAAATAAAAGAGGATTGTTCTTAGGGAGCTCTGAGAATATTTTCATCCTGCCCCACTCCCCACCTCTCACCCCACAGCAGCTCTATAGGCCAGTATATGATTGTTATGTACAAATAAGTACTTCAGTTATAAAAATGATGCTATTTATGGAGAACTTTTGTTTGGGGAAAGAGAAAAGAGGGAAGAAAAGCAATAGCTTCTCTAAGAATCTCAAAGGAGTAGTTTTCTTAGTAGAGGATGAAAAGAGTATTCTAGACAGCAGAAAGAGCTTGTGAAAAGTCAGTCATGGGATGGGGACTTGTTTGGAGAACTATAGGTAGTTGGTTATTCCTGGAATATAGGGTGATTATGGGAGGCAATGGTTTGAAGCTGGAGAAGTAGGAAAAATCTGGGTCACAAAAGACCTTGTATGCCATGGCAAAGGCTTTGACATGCATGCCATATGTGATGAAGAGCACTGATTGAGAACATTGATATATGCATATATTCAGTGGCTACTCTTGCAGGCACCTGAATTAGGTCCAGTTGGCTTAGAAAGCTCATGCTGATTTTAGCAAGGAGGATTATTTGGAGGCTCACTGAAAATAGGGTGTCTCTCACTGTAGCCCAAGCAAGAAAATTCTTAGAAAGCTATCAGCAAGCTGGAAAGAAGTAGTGACCACAGGAAGTTTGCAGACAAGAAGAATCAAGATCTGAGATTGGATTGTGAAGGCAAGTGAAGGAGAAGGGTAGGTGAAGGATGATTTCAACATTTAAATTTGAAACTGATAACATTGAGGTATGCATACAAAAGAAGTGGGTTCGAGGTTGGTCACAGAAATATGGAAGATAAGAGTCTAGTTTTAGGCATACATATTATAATTTGAGGTGCTTATAGGTTGTCAGGTGAACAGAAATACTAAACAGTTGTAAAAATATGAAGGGCATGGTTGAAAACATTTCGGTGATTATCAGTATGTGAATGCAGTTGAAGTTATAAGCTAAAATAGGATCTGCTGAGGCCAGAATGAGAAGAGACCCAAGGATTGACTCTTAAGGAGCATCAATATTTAAGAGGCCAATAAAAGAAAAAGACCAGTAAGGACACTGAGACTGACTCAAAAGAGAACCAGGAATGTACCTGGAAGAAGCTAATGTGTAGAAGCAAAACAAAGAAAGAACTTGAAGGAAGAGCCAAGTTTTCAACTGATGTATGCTGAAAAATGTTTCTCAGATCTAACTAACTATTAAGAAATGTGGCAACAGGAAACTTGCAGTTGTCCATGCAAAAGATGATGTGAATCTGTGCAAGGCCAGTAGCATTGTGGTAAACTGAATAGATATTGACAGGAGTCAATTTGACAGGGTTTGGTGATTAATTAGATATGAGAAGTCAAGGACAAAGATGTATCATTAATGGATGGCTGATGGAAGACATGGGTGGAACATGTTTGGGGATAAGTACAGATGCATGTAAGACTGGTGGAAATGGCCAAGGTGAGAAAAATTGAATTCCTACCCAAATGCCATAACTTGGTAGTTGGAATTTAACCTCTCATTTTCCTGGTCAGCTAAATGGGAATGACAATGCGTAGGATTATTATAAGGAGTAAATTTTTAAAATACCTGTTAAATAGCATGTTCTTTAATATATAGTAGGCAACCCATAACTTCATCTCCCCCTTCTATTCTTACTTCTTACTCACCTTTGTAACCATAGAAGCCTTCTTAATGACAATTTTGGTCCAGGAGTTGCCAGTTCATTGAAATCGTCATAGGGAGTCATGAAAACATATGTTCATCCTACAATGTTTAAAGTAAGGTCATGGCTTTTTTTCTTTCTTTTTATTTTCTTTCTTTCTTTCTTTCTTTTTTTTTTTTACTGAACATAGATCCACTAGAGTTCAATGTTATTTTATTTGTGAAAGTCAGACTTATAATTCTATGATTTCCTGTTCTCTTAAAATTAGAACAAGAACAAAACCTTGCAGAGCAGATTTTAATGTAGTTTCTCATCTTTTACTGTTGCCTCACTCATCCTTAGATGGACAGGATCTTTAACATCTTGCCTGTATCACATTTTCCCAAATCATTTAACTAAGTTTTTATAGAAACAACCCTTTACACTCCTATTTCATCATAATATTTAATTTTATAATTATAATATCAGAGACAACTGAAATCAGCACGTTTGGGAACCATTTTGGTTAAACAAGTCATTTGGTGAGGACAGAAATGTGTGAGCATATGAGATAACAATCCTTTATCCTTAATTATGCTCCCCACCTAAGCATGTTAATTATTGTGTGTTATTTCGCAGAGCAAATGGAAGCCTCAGCCTGGAATCTACTCATCCTTCTACAGAACTTGCCTTCCTGGTATTTTAGAGGACAGACACCTCTGTCTGTATGAAACAAATGCCCCCTCCTTGCTTTGGATCCTATTCTCCTACCTTTTTAGCAAATTAACACTGCCAATTATTTCTTTTATATATTACCAGTCACTCTCTGTCAATTCTTTTCAACATTTAAATATATCCATTATGCATAGTCTATCTTGAAAGAAAGATATCCTTCTATCCACTCAGCCAGCTGCCAGCCACTCTTCCCTCTTCACTTCACACCAGACTTCTCTAAGGAATTATCTCTATGACCCCTGACACAAAATCTGAAGGACATCATCCAGTCCTCAACTTTGCCTTACCTCCCATCAGCACTTGTTCTGGTTCCTCATTCCTTTTTTGAAACATTCTTTTCCTTTGGATGTAATGATACTAACTTCTGGCTTTTCTGGTTTTAATCCTGTCTGTCTGGCCACACCTTTAACTTGCAGTTTATCCTGCAATTAAATGTCAGAGTTTCCCGGGACTAGGTTCTGGCCCCCTTCTCCTTATTATGTCTCCTTAGGCAATCCTATTTGTGACTTCAGCTACTCTCTCTTCACCAGTGGGGCTTTATTCCTATCTCTTAAGACAAAGGTCTTCTCAATATTTCTTCTTGATTTTCTAAAACACTGGTCAAACTCAACAACTGCAACAGAATTTTTTTAACTCCTGAACCTGGTGTTCTTCCAGTGTCTCTCTACGGTTGTTAAAGTCTCATATTCAACACATTGTCTTGTTCATTTTATTTCTGAAAAGCTCTTGAAACCATCTACTTTTCTCCATTTTCTAAATTACCATTTGTAGGCAATGTAATATAGTGATCATGAGAGCGGCCCCTGGGATTAGACTTCAGTGTGCTTCATTTTTTTATCCATAAAATGGGCATAACAATAGTACTTATATGGTTTTTATAAGGGGTAATGAATGAACATACTCAGAGCATTTTGATTAGTGCCCAGTATATTGGGCATTCCCTACCACTGAACTCAACTGGACTATTGCAACAGCTGCCGTCTCAAATCTGTAACAGCCCCTCTACAGTCTTTTCTCCTCAATGTCACCAGAATGATCTTTTTGAAACTCAACTATGACCCTGCCATCACTTTGCTCATAACATGTGAATGCTTTCCTATTGATAGTAGAAAAAGGTGGGAAACCCCTAACACGCCCAATGACACGCCACCAGATTGCGTTTTCCAGCCTCTCCAGCATCACTCTCACCACAGCCCTCGCTCTACACTTCTGCAGCATGAGCCCTTCCCCAGCTCCAGAAGCAGGCAGTCCTCACCCCACATTTCTCCATTACATGTTCTTCTCCTGACCCCACTCGAACACCCGACTCCCCTCCCCTATCTCCTAGTCATTCATTAGATTTCGGCTCACAAGTTACTTTCTCAGAGAAGCCTTTTCTGAACCCGCCCCTCCTTCTCCTTTGTTACCTAAGACAGTCTTCTTTTCCTTCAGTGAAGTGATCTCAGACAAGAATTAAACATTGCTGGTGGATTTATTTGATTAAATACCATCTTTCCCACTATGTTGAATTACTATTTCAATGTAAGGTAGGACTTATATCAAAATAACATCCTGACCCACAAGCTGTCTACATTCAGAGACCTAATTTCTGCCTTATGAGCATCCCCTAAAATGGTAAGTGTTTGTTAATGAGCTACTTACTTTTCAAGCTTCTAATTCTTTCTGTGTATTCTGTGTCCATTACTCCTCCATCCCTTCCAAAAAGATCAAAAGATCCTGTCAGATCCTGCTGGGACAGCACCTCTTGACCACAAGATGGCGACAGATTTCAAGAGTTTGGTGAGTATGGTTTCTATTCCTGTCAGGAGTGGGATCCTTTAAAAGAGTTTGGATGAGTTTGTTAATTATAGAGCACTCTGTTTAACGGCATAGGTGTTTTAACGTATCCTATTTGCCTAAAGTAGTAAGGGTGAGCATCTAAACTGTTGAATGAACTGGAATACTTGAGAGTGAAGGGGAGGTGGGTGGATTATTCATTTTTGGGCCAGATATAAATCAGGGCTTCTGGGTACACATGAATGTTGCTTCTTCTGTGTAAAGCTAATGTAAGCCAGATGACAATATCTGTAGTCCCTCTGATACCTACTGATGAGGGGTTAAAGTCAGAAAAGGTAGTGCTCACGAATAGCATTTGAACTTCACCTCCCAGTGTATGATTCCAGAAACTAGACAATTTCAGAAAATGAGTGATGAAAGGATGATTGCTCTGAAGTCCCACATGTTTACTTGTAGGAGTCAGGAATCTCTGCATCTGGCGGGATGGCATGAAAACAATAAGGCATTGTGTCGAATAATGCCTTCAATTTGCAAAATTCTTTTTCATATATTGCCTTCCTTGAACTCCATAGCTTTGTGGGGTGTGAGGAAAGCAGGGAAAATGTTATCCTTGTTTCATAGGTAAAGACACTTAGTTTCAAAAAAGTAAAGTACTTGGCTGTGGACATAAGTGCCAAACCCTGAGCTTCTGCCTTGTTGCTTAGAGATGGGAAACATCTCATTTTTACTTAAAGTATCCAAATCACCTTATTTTATTCAGCATATAGGAAAATTAGTACATGTTCAAATACAAACATGAGATGAAACCCTAATTCATATGATTATACATGTCAGGATAAACTAATTAGGAAAGTCATAGTGTTTATTTTCTTTTGTTTCTTCTTCACTCCCCTAATAGAGCAGCTGGCCCTGTGTCCTGTAATGCTGCTGGCTTTCCTTCACTCCAGGAGAGATTCAACGGGTTTGGGCTTGCTGGGGTTCTAAATCTGATTTTCCAGCAGGGAGAAGGACTTTCAAAACATTGGCAGGGAAGGGACAGTGACGCAGTGGCCTGAGGGGGATGCAGTTGAATTCTCAAGGATTGAAAGCAGAAACTTGCACACTGCTCTCACGTAGCCCTGTGAGGTGGCAGGTCTGATGAGGGTGGCTTGTAGATAATGGGGATCTGAACACTAAGCTCCAGTTTTGGAAACTTCAGCCAGGTTTTTGGTGACCACGTTGGGCCCAGGAAGTGATGTTGTGAGTGGATCTCAGTGCAGTTGAATGATGGACATCTCAAAGGCAGTCCTTATAGACTGAAGAGCAAAAGCTTTTGCTAAGTTTTCTGGATGGTATACAACCCTTCCAGCTCTTAAAGGAGGGAGATGTGTTTGCCAATAATGACTAATATTAAATGTCTCACCAACCCTGCTGAATAGACTCATGGTCAGTTAATTTGATTTAGACGGAAAACAATACAAAACAAAATGCGTAAGTCTTGCACTGAATGTCGTCAGGTTAATTCATACTCATTAACGATTACATGTAAAAACAAGCTCTTTGTGCTCCTCCCAGACAAAAGAAAGAAACATAGAAAGAAACCCGAGGCCCTGGCCTCTCGTTCCTTCTTCCACCATTCCCACACCTTGAGTTCTTTAGAGCAGTGTACCATGCTTTGCTGCTGCAAACCCCTGTCACCTTGCCTGGTGACCTTTTACCTTTATATGTCTCCCCCTCAGGAGCCGCCTCTTCCCTGCAGCCTTCCCTGTTCCCTTGTGCTCCTGTAGCCTTGTGCTGATACCTTTAATAGGACATTTCTCATTTATCTGTCCTGCTAAATCAGTGTTCTCAGCACACAGAATCACCCGGATTCTTTCTAAATGCAGATTTTTGGCTTTCCCTTATTTCAGTATACTGAATCAGAATGTTAGGGAGGTCATAATAAATATCTGTATTTTTAACATGTTTTCCCTCAGGCGATTACTATTCTTTTTTAAACCCTCCCCATCCCCGCCCCTGTGCTGGACTGAATGGTGTCCTTCCAAAATTACACCTGGAACCTGTAAATGAGACCTTATTTGGAAAAAGGGGATGCAATCACATTAGAATGAGGTCATACTGGATTAGGTTGGGCACTAATCCAGTGACAGGTGTCCTGATAAGGAAGAGGGAACTTTAGATACACAGAGACATGGAGGCAACACCATGTGAAGGTGGAAGCAGAGATTGGAGTGATGCATTTACAAGACGCATACCAAGGACTGCCAGCAACCATCAGAAGCTGTGAGATTCCCTCTCAGAGCCTCCATAAAAGAAGCTGCCATCACCTTGATCTTGGACTTCTAGCTTCCAGAGCTATGGGAAAATATATTTCTGTTATTTTAAGCCCCTCAGTTTGTGGTACTTTGTTACCGCAGCACTAGGAAACTAATGACATCCCCCTTTTCCTTCCTTCTATTGTCTTAGGTTATCTTTATTTCCCTTTTCCCTCTACAGGAAGTTATATTTCCTATTCAAAATTATTTTAGTGTTACAGTGTACATATGTACATTTTTTTAGTGGTCCAGTAGATGATCTCTTTGGGGTTTTTCCTACCTCTTATGTCTTTGGGAAGCTGATCCTGCTTCTATTTGTAAAAGTGAAAAAAAACCTCACTGCCTGCTGTGTAACTGTCCTGTGCTAGCATGTCACTTCAGCTGACAGCTCATGGCCCCAAGGAAATTACCCCAGGGAGCCTTTGTTCTGGCTCAGCAGTGGTAACTGCCTTGCCTTGGCCTGCTTTCCCAAGTAGCTCTGGCAGGAATTCCGGGGTTGCATGTCTGATGCCATAGTGTAGGCAGTGTAAGGTACAAGGGCAGCAGTGTCCTCACCAAGCCAGCTCAGCAGCTTGGTTGCTGCGTTGGTCCTGCCCGAGCTGCCCTTGAAGTCTGGGCTAGCTCTTCCTGAGATCCTGTGAGCTACTGACGTTCTTTTAATAAATCTCTTTCCTGCTTAAATCAGCACCAGTTAGTTTCTCTTGCCAGCAGCTAAGAAGCCGAATTGTCAATGATAGGCATTTCTTTTTCTTTTAAATTAAGATACTTGTTCAATGAAATCTAAAAGACAGACAATAATGTTCCCTCCTCAGTGCCAGGACATTATGAGGTAGTAATTGTTCCATTCTATCCATCTTTCATTTTATTAGGATAGAGGATTTTTGATCCACCTTAATTTTAATTAGCTCATTAATTGCTTATTATCATTATTATAGTTTTAAGAGTTTATGCTTTTTAGTTACACCACCATATTTACTGATTACTTTGCTTGCCATTGTTTCTTGTAATCCAGTTCTTCCTTTTGGCTTCAATTTCCTTTTCACCAAAGTATATCCTTTAGTAATTCTTTTGGAGAATGTTTTCACGTAATCCACTTCTCAATCTTTGAACATGTCTTTTCTTTGCCTGCCTTCATAAGTTGAGCTGGATATAGAATTTTAGATTGTATTTATTTTTTCTTAGCACTTGGATGTTAGTATTCCTTTAGCTACTGGCCTGCATTGTTGCTGATGAGAAATTAGAAAAATTATAAATTATTGTTCCTTTGTAAGCTATCTGTTCCTCTCTGCCCCCAGCAAACACATTTGTTATTTTGCTGTTCTACAGTTTTACCAGTATGTTTTCAGGGGTATTTTTGTTTTATTAATGTTGCTTGGAAATTGTAGTGCTTCTTAGGTCTTTCTTACCTCTGGTAACTTCTGTAGTCGTCTTGAAATTTTATTTCTCCTTGATTCTCTCTAGTCTTTCCCAGGCCACTGAGTAGACTAATATTGGATCCTTCATATTTTTCAACTATGTATGCCTGTACTACTTTTTACTGGATTTGTTCATGTTTACCTTTCAGTTTAATCCTCTCTTTACCTATGTCCATTTGGATTAACCTTTCAGTTGAATTTCATTTTTCATTTCATAATCAGTTTATATGTATACACACAAATATATGTTTACATAAGTACATGAATATGACCTTGTCAAACATATGTGTAATTTTTTTCTTTTCCTTTTATCTTGGCTCTTTCTTCCATCTCTCCACTAACATCATTCTTTCCCTATCCTAAGTAACTCATGTTAACACAGTGAATGTCTTCTCATATTTTTGCCTTGGTCATATACTCTTAAACTAACTCTTTATATACAAATACATATGACATATGGTTTAAGCTATTATTTGTTCTACAAAAGTAGAATCATACACATGAAATATTAGTCAAAGATAACACATAAAATTCCTTCCAAATAAACTGGTGAAATGTTAATTCATTGCTATTAATACTCACTATTCATGGTATGGACATATTATAATTTATTCAAACACATTATCACAATGGACTGTCATTTTGCTTGTCCCTAGAAGCATGTTCCAACAAATGTTCTTATACAAATAGCTCCATAGACTCATGATTTATTTCCATGGAATGAAACAGGGTCAGCAAATTTTCCCTTAAAGGGACAGAAAGTAAATCTTTTAGGCTTGGTGGGTCATGTGGACTTTAGCTACCTCTGCCCCCACTCTGCCCCCATAGACAATACATAAACAAATGAGTGCAACTATGTTTCACTCATACAACTTAATTTACAAAACCAGAGAATGGACAGGATTTGGCCTGCAGGCCATAGTTTGCCATCTCCAGGTTAGATTACCAGAGATATAATGTGTATTTTTTAAAATTGCAATAGTAATTGCCAGATTGCCTTCCAAAAAAGCTATAATAATTTACATATTCCCCAGTAATGTCTGAAATTACCCCTTTCCTTGAATCCCAACAACAAATAGATATCAGGAATATTAAAAAAATTTGCCACTCTGGTGGAAATGGAGTAAATAGCTCATCATACATTTAATTTGCATTTCCTTTACTATTAGTAAGTTTGTCCATCTTCTCATATTTGTTGGCCATTTGAATTTTTATCATCTGTGAGTTATCGCCATGTCATTTGTTCATTTCCTATTTTATGTTCTCTTTGTTCTCTTCTTTTCAGTTAATAAGGAATATTGGTATGTTGCAGATACAAATCTTTTCTCTATTCTCTTTAACAATATTTTCTTGACTCTTTTTGGTTTATTACTTTGTTTACAGAATCTCATGCATTTTAAAAGATTCTTTACAGAGGTAAATATATCAATCTTTATTAAATAGCTTCTAGGTTTCCAGTCTAGGTTAAGAAGGTATCTTCCATCCTTACTCTAATACATAGTTGTGTAGATTTTCTTGCAAGGGTTTAATTTTATTTTTTATATTTAAATCTTCAATCTATTTTATTTTTTTTATGTGACATAAGATAGTCATCTGGGTTTATATTCTTTTATAGTCAATATAGCAGATGCCTAAGGTTTTGATTTCTGAAGGGTAATATTTTTCCTCTACCTAAGGTGCATAGATGACCAAATTTCTTGTCTTTTTTCTGGGCCAATGTGCAGAAATGTCTTGTACTCTTTTTATAAACAAGACTCAATAATTCATGCCCAGGCTTGGTTCTAGTTCCTCTGCCCGCTACAGTTTGGAGGTCATGTCTCCTGTTTATGTGGGATCTTTATACTCTAGGCCATAGGGCCTTTGTCAGGAGCCCATTCTTCATGGGCTCCAGTGCTGCCTTGGCTTCCTCTTACTGCTCTAGTTTTAATTTCTGTCTTTGTTCCTGGCCCCTGGTCATCTCCCATTTTTATTTTTCAGCTGGATTATGAAATACTACAATTAAAAAAAACCTGCTATTATATCCAACTCTTCTATGTGTTTGTGGTAGAAAAGAAGGCCTGTGTGTATCACCTTAGTCTGTTGTGTTATTAGAAGAGAGCTCTAATAATGGATATTGCTTTGAACATTGGAAACCAAATACAGGGCCCCTGGGCCCTGCATGAAATGGGCCGACCTCTCCATCACTCCTGAGCTTCTCTACGGTTGCCGCCTCAGGTGCTGTTTCAGCACTGCCGAGTCCCATTAAATCTCAGATTCTGTTCTAAATATATTAGCCAACCGCCTTCCCATGGGACTCACAATCTTTTAGGTTGTTGCTTTTTAGTGAAAGTAGTTGGTTCAAATTCTTAAGTACTGTTGTTAAACCTATGAGGCATGCTTTTGAGTGACCTTAATATGCATGAAAGAAATTAGATTGTGAAACTTGGGGATAGAGTCCCATAAAAGTGTATGGTACACTAAAAAAAATCTCACATCATATTGTGTTTGGTGGGATCATAAAAGAGCACCGAGTGCTTTTTTTAAGTCAAAAGTTAAAATTGCCTTATGCTTTTAAAATTTCTTTTGTTATTAAATTTTGTTATTAAATTTTGTTATTTCTTTTGTTTGTTATTATTTCTTTTTGCTTGTGTATGTGAGGAAAATGACTCCCATGGAAAAAAAAATTGCTTAGGCAATAAATAAGAATCAAAGAATAGCTTAGCATTTTCTGAAGAGGGAATAATGTACCATAAAGGTAAGCAAGCCTAGGAGAGTTTAGATGATATATACATTGGGTAAAATGTTAAGGTGTGACTATAAAATTGTGCTACTTTGTGGGGCATGTTATGAAAATAAATTTTATTATTTCTATTACTTTTTAGTGAATATTGACTGATTATTATTAGCCCAGTTGGGTGGTGGACATGTGTGGATTGCTTGGTGGCTCATGTCAGAAGACTGTGGGTAGGACACAAGCTGTGGCTGAACTTGGTCTGTGGTGGCGCCCCTTCCTGGGGCTGACACACCCAGTGGTCAGCTTTTTTACCAAGCTGGAGCATCACCTGAGGCTGTATCCAAGGATGACATGCCCAGAGGGAAGGCTGGGCAGGCACCAGAGCCCTGCTAAAGCAAATTCTGCTCCATAAGGTCAGGTCCTGATTAGCAGCTCCTCCTCTGTAGTCACCTACCAGTTTTCTCAACCAATCAGCCCTAAGGTCAATCTCTCACATTGATGGGCAAACAGCAACCCAAGCTCAACTACAACAGGAGGGCACACACAATCCTCAAAAGATACATGCCTGGAGCACCCAGTTCAGGTAACCAGGGAGACTGTACCACATGGGTCCCATAGGACCCCTACTACATAAGTCCACTTTACTAAGATCAGGAGACATAGAAGTTCTACCTAATGCATAGAAACAAACACAAGGAGGCAGATAAAATGGGGAGACAAAGAAAAATGTCCCAAATAAAAGAAAAAAACCATACTCTGGAAAAGTACTATACAAAATGGAGATAAGCAATCTACCAGATGCAGAGTTCAAAACACTGGTTATAAAGATACTCAATAAACTTAAGAGAAGAGTAGATGAACTCACTGATAACTTTAACAAAGATATAGAAAACATAAAAGTGAAGATAGAAAACATGAAAATGAACTCATCAGAAATGAAACTACAATAACTGAAATGAAGACCTCTGGGGTGTGGACTGGTACCCGTTTGTAACCTGTTAGGAACTGGCCACACAGCAGGAGGTGAACGGCTGGCAAACAAGCGAAGCTTCTTCTGTGTTTTCAGCCACTCCCCAACACTAGCATCACTGCCTCAGCTCCACCTCAGATCATCAGGCATTAGATCTCACAGGAGCACTGGTCCCTGGTGCCAAAAAGGTTGGGGAATACTGTGTGAAAAGGAATTAACAGTAAATTAAATGAAGCAGAAGAATGAATCAGTGATTTAGAAGATAATATAGCAGAAAATCCCAAATCAGAACAGCAACAGGAGAAAAGAATTCAAGCAAATTAGGATAATTTAAAGGGTCTCTGGAACAACATCAAGGGTACCAACATTCACATAGGGGTACCAGTAGGAGGAGAGAGAGAGCCAGCAAGGAACTGAAAATCTATCTGAAGAAATAGTGATGGAAAACATCTCTAACCTGGTGAAGGAAATCAACAGACAAATCCTGAAAGTGCAGAGTCCCAAACAAGATGAACCCAAAGAAGCCCATACCATGACACATCATAATTAAAATGCTAAAGATTAAAAATAGAGAGAGAATCTTAAAAGCAACAAGGAAAAAGCTATTAGTTACCTATAAGGGAGTTCTTATAGGTAAGAACTGTCAACTGATTTCTCAACAGAAACTTTGCAGGCCAAAAGGGATTGGCTTGAAATATCCAAAGTGATGAAAAGCAAGGATCTACAATGAAGATTACTTTACCCAGCAAAGCTAACATTTAGAATCAAAGAACAGATAAAGAGCTTCCCAGAAAAGACAAAGCTAGAGTTCATCACCACCAAACCAATATTACAAGAAATTTTAAAGGGATTTTAAAATGAAAAAGATAAAAGAGAAAAAAATATAAATCATAAAATGGCAATAACTGCATATCTATTGACAATTGCTTTAAATGTAAGTGGGTTAAATGCTCTAATCAAAAGAAGTAAGGTGGCTGAGTAGATAAGAAAACAAGACTGACATTTGCTACCTACAAAAGACTCACTTCAGATCAAAAGACACATACAGAGTGAAACTAAAAAGATAGAAAGAAGATATTTAATGAAAATAAAAGCAAACAAAAAGCTAGAGTAGCACTAGTTATACCAGGCAAAAAAGACTTTAAGTTTGTAACAAGAGACAAAGAAGGACCCAGTAATCTCACTTCTAGATATTTATCGGAAGAAACCCAAAACACTACTTCAAAGGGACATGTGCATCCATATGTTTATTGCAACATTATTTACAATAGTCAGATATGTAAACAACCTAAATGTCCAACAATAGATGAATGGATAAAGAGAAGTGGTGCATATGTACAACAGAATATTACTTAGCCATAAAAAAGAATAAAATTTTGCCATCTGCAACAATATGAATGGACCTAAAGGTATTGTGCTGAATGAAATAAGTCGACAGAGAAAGAAAAATACCATATGATTTCACTTATATGTGGAATCTAAAGAACAAAATAAATAAACAAAACAGAAACAAAGTCATAGATACAGAGAATATTTTGTTTGTTGCCACGTGAGAGAAGGATTGGGGAGATGAATGAAAAAGGGGAAAGGATTAAGAAGTATAAATTTGTAGTTACAAAACAGTCACGGAGTTGTAAAGCATAGTATAGGGAATATAACTGATCATATTTTAATAAATATGTATGATGTTAGATGGGTACTACACTCATCGAGGTGATCACTTCATTAATTATATAAATGTCTAATCACTATGTTGTACACCTAAATTAATATAATATTGTGTGACAGCTGTAAAAAAATTCAGCAAAAAAATTGGAGATTGTACTGCTAATAGAGACAGAGGCAGATACTTAAAGACCAGAGCTAGCTGCCTTGTATCCTGGAAATTTTTCAGGACCTACTTTTAGACCCTTATGACTTGAATCTGTATTTTCCCTTTCTTTGGTTCTTTAAAGCTTTGTAATAAATGCCCTTTCACTGAAGCTTTTTTGTTTGTTTAAAGTGAGTTAAAATAAAAATAAAAAACTATTTTCTCTTTATTGCTGTTTTACACTGGTTAGGCAAGTCATCCTTCTCTTGTTTTAGACCTTTCTGGAGATAATAGTATTGTTTCATTAATATATGTGCTGTTTGCTTTTGGTTTAAGATTATGGAAGCATCTTTCTATTCTAGTAGGCAAAGAACTTTTGTATGTTAGGAATGGGTATGGGATTGTATTTAATATCTTTTTTTGTATATATAGAGATGATCACATGGATTTTTTTTACTTAAACTTATTTTTGTGATGATTTAGACTAACAGATTCACTACTGTTATACTAGCCTTACCTACCTGGTCTAAACTGTACTCATTATTCTTTTAATGCACTGAGGTATATTATTCTTTTAATTTATATATCCATATACTTAATTTGCCTTATATTTAATTTACATATTTAATATCCTGTTTAAAATCTGTGCATCTGTTTTGGACTTCTGTGTATTCCTTTTTCCTCTGTTTTGGTATCAAGATTATGCAGTCCCTGGGGAGTGACGTCAAAAGCATGGAGGCATGAGGGATCTCCCCATCTCTCTCCTTGAAATTACAATGAACTGCACAACTGCATTCCAACAAATAACACCCAACCTGCACAGAAGCACATCTGAGAAATCTGTGCATCAGAGCATCTGAGGGTGGTTCATTTGTGCGAGACATGGAGGTAGAATACAAGAGAAAGAAAGAAAGCCAGGTGCTGCAGAATTCAGCCTGGAGCTCCCAGTAGGATGGGAGAGGGGAAAGAATTATTCAGTGGTATCTTGACCCTTTGAAGCCCCAAGCAGTCCTGCCTAAGGGATAAGCATATTCCATGCTGCGGAGCCTAGTGATCAGGGCAGAAAGTGGGGCAGAGACCAAGAGTGGAAGCATGACATCTGTATCTTAGCAACTGTCATAGCAGCAAGCAGCAAGCCTCCCTCCATCATCCCCAGTGCACCCTCCCGATCCTGTACCCTTCCAGAGCTAGCAGTGAGCCCTAGGGGTTTTTGAACAACCAGAACTGAAACATGCACTGTACCCGGTCTCAATTATAAGGACAAACATTTAGAAGCAAAGCAGCTGAAGCCTGTGAGCCAGCACAACTGGAAGGACAACGGCTACATGCAACACTGGCCTCTCCCAATTTATCTCACTGCCACCCAGTCAAACTGATTTGGATGGAAGAAGAGCATTGCACCAGACTGTTGGGCAATACCAGGATTTCAGGGCCTTTTCAGAGGCTCAGACCCTTATCACCATTCACATTCTTTTGCAGGGGTGGAGTTCTGGTACCAAGGTGACCTGGTCACAGAGAAGATACACAGCTCTCCAGAGAATAAAGGATATTCTTAATCTCAAAGCAGAGATCCAGCAAGCTTGGGCAGTGCAGAATGCTTGGGTGCCACCTATTGGAAATAAAAAAAAAAAAAGCCCTTCCTATCAACTGCTAAAGAAAGATCACTGCATAATAAATTTTCTTTGAAAAAAGAAAAATGCAGATTGCATTCCCATTAATGTCTAATGATGAAATAGCCCATTGAACACCATGAACAACAAAGGTGACAAGGCAACTCAGAAACAAAATGAAAACTCTCCAGAAAATAAGCTCGAAGATATAGAAATATGGTATTTAAATGACAAAGAAATTCAAGATTGCCATTTAAAAAAAAACCTTAATGAGATGAAAAAAAATTTTGATCAACAGTTCAAAGAACTTAGAAACAAAACAACAGGAACACATTACCAAGGAGATTGAAACTCTACAAAAGAACCATATAGAACTTCTGGACATGAAGATCTCATTATAAGAGATGAAGAATGAAATAACAAGTGTAGGAAATAGAGCTGACCAGATGGAGGAAAGAATTAGTGATATTGAAGACAGAAATCTAGAAATGACACAGAAGGAAGAAGAGAGAGACTTGAGAGTGAAAAAAATGAAAAAACTCTGCAAGAACTATCTGATAGCAACAGAAAAAACCACATAAGAATCATAAGTATATCAGAAGGAGAAGAGAGGGAAAAGGGAATAGAGAGCATATTCAAACAAACAGTTGATGAGAATTTCCCAAACCTATGGAAAAAACTAGATCCTTGAATCCAAGAAGTGAACAGAACACCTAATTATCTTCACCCGAAAAGGCCTTTTTCAAAACACATTATATTAAAATTGTCAAAAATCAATGACAACGAAAGACTTCTCAAAGCAACCAGAAAAAAGAAGACAATATCTTATAAAAGAAAACCCATTAGACTGACATCAGACTTAGCACAAACCTTCTAAGCTGAGAGAGAATGGAATCAAACACTCATTGAAAGAAAAACATTATCAGTCAAGAATAGAATATCCAGTAAATCTCTCCTTTAGATATGAAGGAGGAATAAAGACTTTTGCAGACATACAAAAGCTGAGGGAATTTTCCACCACTAGGCCTGCATTATTTGAAATACTGAAGGGAGTCATTCTACCTGAAACAAAAGGACAAAGAAATACATAACTATGAGTAAGATGACAAACAGGCAGATGGAAGCAGGATAGTACAACCCTTTTTAAGAACAGGGTATTATAAATTAAATATTTACAGAATGGTTAAAAAAACACTTTAAAAAGATGACAACAGCTACTGCTACATGGAAATGAATGTACATCACAAATAGGGATAATTTGAGACAACAAAAACAGAAAAGGAGAGGGAGTAAAGATCTGAATCTTCAAGGGGGAATGGAGATAAAGTACATGCAGAAGAAAAAGGACTACTGTATAGCTTTCCTTTACATAAACTGAATGGTAACAACACATAAAGAATCCAGAGCTATAATATATAACAGAAAATAAAAGGGAACAGAGGGAAAATTTATAGAACACCACCAAACTAAAAAAAAGGGAGAGAAATATAAAAACAAAGAAACAATGGAAACATTAAGCTAACAGAAAAAAAAAAAGTTAAGATGGCTATAGGAAAACTTTGTATTTCAATAATCACCCTAAATGTAAATGTACTGAACTCAACAATAAAAAGGCACAGAATAGCAGATTGGATCAAAAAACAAAACCCAACCATTTGCTGCCTTTAAGAGATTATCTCAGCTGTAAAGACAAATATAGACTCAAAGTGAAAGGGTGGAAAACAATACTCCAAGCAAATGGCATCTAGAGAAAAGTGAGGGTAACCATACTTATTTTATCTTGAAGTAGACCTCAAGATAAAAAAGGTAATGAGAGACAATGATGGACACTTCAAAATGATAAAGGGGATCAGACATCTAGAAGACATAACACTTATTAATATCATGGCTCCCAATCAGGGAGCACCAAAATTTATAAAGCAACTAGTAACAGAACTAAAGGGAGAAACTGATAAAATACAATTATAGTATGAGACCTAAATACCCTACTCTCACCTATGGGTAAATCATCCAAGCAGAAAATAAGAAAGTATCATCCTTAAATGACATATTAGGCCAATTGGACATAATTGACATTTACAGAGCTTTTTATCCCAAAATCTTAGAATATACATTCTTTTCTAGTGCACCTGGAACATTTTCAAGGATAGACCATATGCAGGAACACAAAACTAGCCTCAACAAATTTAAGAAGATTGAAATTATACCAAGCATATTCTGTAACCATATTGCTTTGAAACTGGAGAACAACTATAAAAAGTAAGTGGGAAGAACCACAAATACATGGAGATTAAACAACATGCTACTGAAGAATGACTGGGTCATAGAAGAAATAAAAGAAGATATCAAGAGATACAGAGAAACAAATAAGGATTAAAAAGTACAACCTATCAAAACTTGGGACAAACCAAAAGCAGTAATAGAGGAAAGTTCATATCATTACAGGCCCATCTCAAGAAACAACAAAGATCCCAAATAAATGACCTAACATTACATCTTAAAAAATAGTGAAAGAATAACAAATGATGCCTGAAGTCAGCTAAGGAAGGAACTAATAGAAATTAGATCAGAATTACATGAAATTGAGAACAAAAAGACAATAGAAAAAAATTAATGCAACAAAGACTTTGTTCTTTGAGAAGATTAATGAAATTGACAAACCCTTTGATAGACTCACTAAGGAAAAAAGAGAAAGGACACAAACAAAATTAGAAATAAAAGAGAAGTTACTACAGATACCACCAAAATACAAAAGGTCATACAAGAATAAAATGAAAAATTATATACCACCAAATTTAATAACCTAGAAGAAATGGACAAGTTCTTAGAAATATACACCCTTTCTAGACTGAATCATGAAAAATGGGAAAATATAAATAGACTGATTAACAGTATGGAAATTGAAATAATCATCAAAAACTTACCAAAAAGTAAAAGTCCAGGACCAGATGGCTTCACCAGTGAATTCTACTAAATATTCAAAGAAGATTTAGTCCCTATTCTCCTTAAACTCTTTAAAAAAAAACTCCAAAAGGAGGCAATACTTCCTATATCATTTTATGAGGCCAACATTATCCTAATATCAAAACCTGGTAAAGATAACATAAAAAAAGAAAAGTACAGACCAATATCTCTCATGAATACAGATGCAAAAATCCTAAATAAGATACTAGTGAATTGAATACAGCAACACATTAAAAAGATTGTACACCATGATCAAGTGGGCTTCATCCCAGGGCACTGGGATTGTTTAACATACTCCATGTAAACAAAATAAAGAATAAGAATCATATGTTGTATCAATAGACATGAAAAAGATTTGGCAAGATACAGCATTCATTTCTAATTAAAAGACTTAAAAAATGGGCATAGAAGGAAAGTACCTTGACATAATAAAGGCTATATATGACAAACCCTCAGCTAACATCATACTTAATGGTGAAAAACTAAAAACCCTCCCTCTAAGATCAGGAACAAAACAAGGCTTCTGCTATCATGACTATTTTTCAATATAGTTTTGGAGGTCCTAGGTAGAGTAATTGGACAAGAGAAAGAAATTAAAGACATCCAAATAGTGAATAAAAAAGTAAAATTGTCACTTTTTGCAGATGACATGATTTTCTACATAGAAAACCTTAGACTCCACTAAATAATTATTAGAAATAATAAAGAAATACAATAAATTTTAGAATAAAAAATCAATGTACAAAAATCTATAGAGTTTTATACTCTAACAATGAATTTTCAGAAAGAAATAAAAAAAGTTTCTTGTATAATTACAACAAAAAGAATAAAGTACCTAGAAATAAACCTAATGAAGCATGTGAAGGACCTACACACTGAAAACTATAATACATTATTAAAAGAAATCGAAGAAGGCACAAAGAAATGGAAAGATAATCCATGTTTATGGATTAGAACAATTAACATAGTTAAAAAGACCTCATTACCTAAAGCATTATACAGATTTAATGTAATCCCCATCACAACCCCAATAGCTTCTTTAAAGATATAGAACAAAAAAAACTGTCAGATTTGTATAGCAGTACAAAAGACCCTAAATAGCCAAAGAAATCCTGAGGAAAAAGAGCCAGGCCAGAGGTATCACTCTCTCTGACATCATATTATACTTCAAAGTGTCAATAATAAAAACAGCATGGTACTGACAGAAAAACAGGCACACAGAGTATTGGAATAAAATTGAGAGTTCAGAAATAAACTCCCATGCATATAGGTAAATATTTCTCTACAAAGGAGCCAAAAAATATACAATGGAAAAAGGAAAGCCTCTCCAATAAATAGTGCTGGGAAAATTGGAAAGCCACATGCCAAAAATGATCTAGATTGCTGTCTATCACCATACACCAAAATTAACTCAAAATGGATCAAAGACCTGAATATAAGACCTGAAACAATGAATTGCATAGAAGAAAAAATAGGTACTAAACTTATGGACCTTGAATTTAAAGAGGATTTTATGAATTTGACTTCAAAGGCAAGGGAAGTAAAAGCAAAAATAAATGAGACTATAGCAAACTAAAAAGTTTTGCACAGCAAAAGAAACTATCAACAAGACAAAGAGGCAACTATCTAAATGGGAAAATATATTTGCAAACAATGCCTCCGATAAGAGCCTAATATCCAAAATATATAAAGAACTCATAGAACTCAACAATAAAAACAAACAATCCAATTAAAAAATGGGCAGAGGACCTGAACAGGAATTTCTCCCAATAAGACATACAAATGGCCAACAAACATGAAAAGATGCTCATCTTCACTAGCTATTAGGGAAATGCAAATCAAAACCACAATGAGTTACCATCTCACACCTGTTAGAATGATTATCATTAACAGAACAAGTCATAACAAATGTTGGAGAGGTTGTGGGGGAAAAGAAACCCTCATACACTGCTGGTGGGGATATAAATTGATGCAGCCACTATGGAAAACAGTATGGGGGTTCCTCGAAACACTAAGAATAAAATTACGATATGTCCCAGCAATTCCTTTTTTGGAATTACTGAAAATATTTGAAATCATTTATCTGCAAAGATATATGCACCTCAATATTCATAGCTGCATTATTTATGGTGGCCAAGATAAGGAAGCATCTATTAAAGTGGCCTTCAATAGATGATTAGATAAAAGAGATGTGGTAAATATACACAGTGGAATATTACTCAGACATAAGAAAAGGTGAAATACTGGCATTTGCAACAATGTGGTTGGATCTTGAAATCATCATGCTATACAAAAGAAGTCTGAGAAAGTTTGAGAACCATATGATTTCACTCACATGTGGGATATAAATCTAAAAGCAATAAACAAATGTGAAAAACAAACAGAGACTAGACTCATATACAATGAAAATGGATTAATGGTTACCAGAGGGAAGGAGGGGAGTATGGAGGAAGATAGAGATAAAAGGTGTCAAATATTTGGTGATGAAAGGAAATTTAACTTGGGGTGGCAACCATGCAATGCAATATGCATATGATGTATTATTGAAAACCTATTTGACTTTATTAATTAATTTCACCCCAATAATTTTAATAATAAAAAAGATTATGCAGCCCTTATAAGATAAATTAGAAACTGTTTTTTCTATATTCTGTGATAGTTTAACTCATGTAAAGATTATTTATATCTTCCTCAGGGCTTTGATAGGTAGTGTCTTCTTTGGGGCAGTTCTTTGAAAATTTTTCAATTTTTTTCCCCTAGGGATTATTTCCATATAAGTTTCTGTCTCTTCCTGATTTTGCTATGATGATTTAAAATTTCCGACAAGTATTCTATTCATCCAGATTTTCAAACACATTAACATAGAGTTGTATGTTACTATGTACTCTCTCTATACTATGATTATATCTCCTTTCATTTTGAATGTCAAATCTCTGCACACAGTTGCCAGAGATATGTCTTTTTTGTTGGACTCTTAAAAGCAAAGATCTTAACTTTACTTATTAATTCTACTTTTTCTTTGTTTTTTAATTCATTATTTTTGCTTTTATTATTACTATTCTTTTTTTCTATTCATTTTAGTTTATTTTTTTTAACATCATTTTAAGTGAAAATTAGTTTATTTAGTTCCTTAGTTTCCAGTTGCTTTTTAAAGATTTTTTTAAATTTAAAAATGAATATGAAGATAGACACTTTCTCAAAAGAACTGAAATTATTTCCAAATTCCAGCTGTGACATTATATTATGTTATCCTATTTAAGGAATCGATATGAGAAAATTCATATGAAAATATGAAGTTAGATCTACATGAAAGAAGATTGTAGTTGTCTTGTAAGTTGTCTTATAATGCTTTCTATGAAAGCATTAAGAAATGTGAATTACCACGTTTCTCTTCTGTTATTCTTACTTGAGCCTAGGATTATCCAAATTCCCATTTCCTAAAACTGCTAATTCAATGAGTATGTTCCTCCAAGGAATAGCTTTCCTTTAAAAACCTCACCCCACTTAACCAAAGTTTTTATTATTAATTTTATTCGACAGTTCTCATTTTTTCTTTTGGCCAACCAGTTCTCCGACTTCAACCAACTTTGTTCAGAAACATTTAAAATTTTTTACAATGGGGAAAAGTGATTCATTTTAATTGAAGAGAGCTTGTTCAGAATTTCCAAAATGAAATTTGACCTTACACAAAGAAAGCCTCAGACAGAAAGGCTAATTTTTCAAAAACTACTGAAAACGGGATGCAGATTGGACGTCTGTCTGTGACCTTAGCGTTTGTGGTTCCTGCTGTGGAACTGAGCGACCATTCTTTATAGTTCTGTGACTCAGCCCTCGTGTATGAATACTTATATAAAACAGGCACACAATGGAGCAATTCTTCACTAGTTTAAATTGTTTATAGTTTCTTTTGTATCTATAATTCATAATTTAAACATTCCTCTAAGTGCATTTGTTTATAAGTTACTGAAATCTAACACTGAGGCTTTTTAGAAATTCCTATGAAATGTCTACTTAGCATGGAAAAGAAGGTGGTGAAGGGATGGAGGATATGACCTTATGCCCTGAGAACATATTCAAGGAACCCAGAATGTATGTACTGTGGGAATCTGGGTGAAAGAAGTGATTCCATCAAAAACTGAATGAAAAGTGAGAAACAAGTGCTCCAGTATTGGGGAAGATGCACAGGAAGAAAGAGCCTGTGGTTAGGACTGAACAGAGGTGTAAGGTGATTCCTGAACAATGAAGAAGAATCAGGCCAGTGAAGAATCATGGTAATTGTGTGCCAGGCAGGAGAAATACCATGATCAAAGTTAAGTGTGAAATGGCTGATATATAAAAAGGGGCTTCACGCATGGCTGAAGCAAGTGTGAGTAGGACAAGAAGCAGGGAATGCCATACCAAGGAAGGTACTAGGGTGCCCCTAAATGGTAGCAGAATCACACTGGGATTAGAGAAAGGTCACCTGAATTTAGGATGGAGAATGGCTGAGACAGGGCAGGGTGCATGGAGGGGGATCAGTTAGGAGGCCCTTGCAGTATTCTAGCTGACTATGATGGTAACTGGCATTAAGGGAATAGCCATGGCAACAATGTAAAGTGGCCAGATTCTGTCATATTAAAGGCAAAATTCTATTCCTCTTGGTCACTGGTATGATATAGAGCCTGTAGGAATAGAATGACTTTGATATTTGGCTTCACCAACTGGCAAGATGGTAATACCATTCACCAAGATTGACCTCATCTGAAGAAGTCATCTGTAAAGGTGAGCAGTGATGATGCCCACCAGAAGGTGTGAGGAAGGTGGAGAAGGCCTGAGGAGGCCTGCGGAAAATGAATGAGAGAGCAAACCAGAGGCTTGCTAAGCAGCATTTGGTCTAGCTAAAGGTGGGGACTATGAATGGCACAGTTTGTACAGTTATATGATTTTGCTTCTGAGCTAGTGAGACAAGCAGATGATGACTGATGCCTGGGCTTGGTGAGATGTCCCGTAGACCACAGCAGGGTGCATATACATTCAGAGGTATCTTATCCTACAATAGCCTAGAGGTGGAAGTAACCCAGCTGTCTATAACCAGATGAAAGAATAAATACAAAGTTGTATATACATACAATGGAATATTACTCAGCCTTAAAAGAGAAGGACATCCTGTCACATGCTACAACATAGATGAACCCTGAGGACATTACACTAAATAAAATAAGCCAATCAGAAAAAGGCAAATATTGCATAATTCTGCTCATCTGAGATATCTAATATGGTCAAATGAATAGAAACATAAAGTAGAGCGGTGGTTGCCAGGGTTTGGGGGGGAGGGAAAGTAGGGATTTGTCTAATGGATGCAGAGTTTCAGTATGGGAAGATGAAAAAATTTTGGAGATTTCTTACACACAATGTGAATATATGTAACGCTACTGACCAGAACACTTATAAATAGTTGAGATGGTAAATTTCATGTTATGTTTTTTTTTTTAACCACAATTAAAAAAAAAAGACATAGTATAAGCAATGGAGTTGCTTAGCTTGATTTACAATTAAAAATTTAAAAAGATGCCCCCTCTGATGTAGCTGAGCAGATTGTCCCACACTTTCTTCTTACTTTGTTCACTTTTGCTAGTCCTAGAAACAGCTCAGCCTGGTGTCTGCTCTCCTGATGCCTGGTAACTGACTTTGGCCACGACCAAGGATTCACACTGGTCTCCTGAAGTATATTTGCTTTTTTCCATGTCCCCTTGCCCCAACAATGCCAATAAGGAGGGCATCAGGTTTTTCTCTCACCAACTTGTAGTTGGTGAATGACACAGGACACTGATTTCTCTTGTTACCCATAGAACTCTGTCATGGTAAGATTTAGCAAAGCCACCTATATGATTTATTTATACATCACTACATTTTATTGAGGATTGAGAAGAGCCTAGCAGTGCATTCAGATCTTTATAATGTCTTTAAGATGAGCAAATCAATGAAAGGGAAAATAAGAAGAGAAACATAAGAAAGGATGTTACCCTGAAATGCATGTTATAAGGTCTGGTGCAAGGAGAAGTGAACTTTGCCTTTCACTATGAAAGTACTGGGGATCATAGCTGTGAAAGAACACTCATGGTTCCAAAGTTTACCATATCCAAAAGCCTCATTCAATAAATACTTGTTGGTGTATATCCTATCCCAAGCACTATTTGGCTCTGAGAACAATACACTGGACAAGACAGAAAAAGCTGCTGAGCTTTGTGTGACAATAAAAAGTCTGATATTGACCATCTGGGAGGGTATCCTCAGGGTAGGGGGACAGCTGGTGCAAAGGAATGACTGGCTTATTTGAGGCTACTGTGGGTGGAATGTGGGAGGTGAGGGTGAGCATGGTCTGAGCTGAAGTTAGAGGTCAGCACTGATTCTAAAAGACTTTTAAAAGTCAAGGTTCCAGTGAAAGGGCATGGAAGACTGGAGGGCCCTGAATGAGAGGGTATCAGGATGTGATTGATGTTTTCAAAAGATTACCCTGGCTGCTGTGCAGAAATTGCATTATAAATGAGTGAGCACTGAAACATGGAGGCCAGTTCCGGGGGCATTTGCACTGTCTGGAAGAGAGAGAACATAAGCTTGGATTAGGTTAATGGGACTGCTATATGATCCCTTAGAGAGAAGAGAAGGGGGCACAGCACCAAGCCCTGGGGCCTTCCAACAGCCAAAATAGTTGCTCAGGAAAACTTAGCTTTTCAAAGTTTGAGACTGAAGAGAAATTTCTCAGGAAGTCTTAATGAAGGAACACTCACACACAGCAGAATACTTCTCAAAAGCCTCACTACATTCTCCTTTCTCCCTCATTTGCCACTTCCTCTGCCCCTTCTGTGCAACTGGTGTCTTGGGTGCAGACCTGGTGCCTTTTTTGTGACACAACATCTGAGGGATATCCAGCACTCACCATGGGTGACATGAAACCCAAGGAAGCATTGTGGCTGGAAATAGCAAGCTGATTAATTTGAAGGAGGCAGGGCAGGTTGTTCTGTTGAACAGAAATCCAGAATAGTGAATGAATACAAACCTCATGAGAATGATAGGGCTTGTCAGTGAGGCAGGTCGAATTCCAATTTGATAAGCAGATAATCAATGAAACAGATATACCTGCACAGTTGGAAATGAAGGATGGAAATACAAATGTGCTACATTCTCAGAGAAGTACAGCTTGATTCTGCCACATCCTGACTTGTACATAGTTTTCCCCACTCTGTCATTTCCCCTTTCCCTTTCCTTTGTTGTACATGAAGTAACTGACGTATGTGACCACGTCTATTGTACTATCATTATTTTTTACTAAATGATCATTGCTATATCTGATTGACTTCAGTGAAAAATGGAGTGGAGAAAAAACTGTTTCTGTTAAAAGACCATTAGTAGTACACTCAGTCAACTGTTATTTTTATACGTCATTAAGTTATTTATTTTGCTCTTATTGTTTGATAAATGATAACAACAACAACAAAATTCTTTGCATACTTTGATTGGAAATTTCAACATATTTCATTTATCATTGTAAAATAAAGGACAATTTTATAATTTTATTATTTTTTAACTGTTCCATGTAGGCAATCTGTTTTTAAATTGGAATAAATTTCTCTAAAAGAAATCAATCCTAAATAGCTTTTCTTTCAAGTCATGTGTTTTGCTATTTAAATAAACTTCTTGTTTAAAGTCCATCACTGTATCAACAGAACAGTGAGGCTATTTCTTTTAGCATGTCTGCCAGGACCAGGCTACAGTATCAAGTCAAAGAATAATAGCAGTTCTGTGTGTTCTAGACGTACAACTCACTGATGGACTAATTTGATAAGGACAAAGTTTTGCACAGGTAGTGTTGTAAATGATTATCTGCATATCTCTGGGGTAACCCAAAATGAGTATTTATTACCACCTCCAAGGGGCAGTTGTCTTGGCCTGCTGGGTTGGAGGCACTGACACCTACCTGGATGTTATAGATGATAATTTTCCTAGAACCTGGGAGACCAACCAGGAGGCTTCCTGAGGAGCCCTGTGGCTCTGGAATAGTTGGAGATGGAGCTCATCCAGGCCCTGCCTGGAAAGAGCCTTTAGGAGCTTTGCAGAAGAGACTATTGGGTGCCCCAGATCTGCTCTATTCCAGAATTATAGAAGTGACCAAAAATAGGAAAATTTTACCTTTCTTTCTTCAGGTTTTTGATATAAGACATTCTTCTATTAAGTTTGAGCCATAGCTGTGAGAAGACTTTCTGATTTTCTAATTCCTTAGCATCCTAAAATGAAGCTGGGCCATCTACGATATTATTATACTTTCCTCCTTTATTTCTTAGAAAGTCGATATAATATTCGAAGATGTATTCAGAAGAGTAATGAGTACTTATTCTCTCTGTGTTTGTTTTAACTCATTGTCTGATTTATAATATATTTCATTGCTTTTACAAAAGCAAAATTACAGTTAGCTTAAGCTCCTCCACATTCCTAACCCTGCTCAATGAGCTGTACATCCAGTTGGTCACCCAACAATTAACACACAGTTCATGATAAATCTGTGAAAACACTGATGTATCAGTGTAGTCAGTCAATAAATTATAAGAGAGAATTTTTACATTTGGAAAAATTTTATGTGTTTTGCTTTTAATTTCAGAATTGCAGCAATTATTTATCAAACAGCCGTATGATGCTAATTGCATGCCAAAACCTGTTGTAAATATCTTACAAGTATTAATTTGTAATTTTAAGCCTTGTAACAAGCCTATGGCACAGCTACTGTTATTATACTCATTTTATTGATGAGGAAATCAAAGCTTGCAGAGAGTGAAATAACTCAAGATCACACAGCTAAGAGGCAGAGATAAGGTTTAAACTTAAGTTCTATTACTGAAGCCAGGTTTTTATAGGTAAGATTAAAGTGTTGCTATTTTTAAAACGTTTCATTTAAAAATAATTCCAAATTTACATAAATGTTGTAAGGATGAGAGTAGCATATTTTACTGAAATTCACTTGTTAATGTATGCAAAATTCTTTTTCTTAAATACACATACCTACATGGTGACCCTTTACCGTAGAATATTACAGTGCATATTTACTAGGAATATTCTCTTACAGAAACAGAGTACTCATCAATTTTAGCATTGATTAGATACTTCTGTTTAATTTACTGTGTGTATTTTAATGTTGACAGCTGACTCAGTAATTGTGTTATTTATTATTTCCTCTAGGATGGGATCCAAGCCAGGGGTAAGTAGCGTACCTAGTCGTCTTACCTCCTTTAACATTCTATAGTCTTCCTTTGTATTGAATAACATTGATGCTTTTGTAGAATATGTTTTTCCCCCACCTTTGAAAAATAGAACAAGTGTTCTTCATTTTGTGTTTGTCTGATGTTTTATCATGACTAGGTAAGGATATTCAATATTATATAGGTGACACGTGACCATCTCAGGGTCTCACTTCTGAAGGTATATGAAGTCCATCTGCCCTTCACTGGTGATGTTGATTTTGATTACCCCACTCCATCAAATGCTTGTC
The DNA here is from genome assembly GCA_004027375.1 of Macroglossus sobrinus. Lineage (NCBI taxonomy): Eukaryota > Metazoa > Chordata > Mammalia > Chiroptera > Pteropodidae > Macroglossus > Macroglossus sobrinus. The sequence goes on from PVKZ01000734.1 coordinate 119,309, forward strand.
TGATTTCTACCATATAATTATGATTTTCCCCTTGTGACTAATAAGTAGTCTGTGAAGAGACTGAAGGATGTTCGTCTGCCACTTGGAAGCACCAGTCACAAGGAGAAGTGTATGTGTGTGAGGGTGGAAGGAAGTTCTTCTCATCCATGGACATAGGAGGAGAGTGGGATATGTGCCCCTTCCACCTACAGCTGGAAAGTCTGCATTTCTTTTAGTTTCATGGCTTATGGATGTCAAAGGACATTTGTTAGGGCTTAGACATTGCTCTCAGTTAGAGCATTTAGGGCCTGGATGTTTCCAGGAACTGATGAGTCAAGCTTGTGTCCATGAAATTGTAAAGTGGCCAAGATGCCTCCTGAAAGAAAAAGGAATGAGAGACTAACCCTTAATGCTATCTTTGAGGGTAAAATATGTTAAGACTTGTCCAGGACCAGATTTCAGGAAAGGGTGTTAATTCCCTGAGGGGAGAGTGACAGGAGCAGAAATGGAACTCTGGACCATTCTACCCCCAACCCTGCAAGGAAAGATTGATTTAGGGTGTGAGAAATAGCCAGTAGAAGAATTTGTCTCACCCCAGCACTCTGGAGGTGGGCCTATAACCATAGAAGAGAATAAGCTATGAGCTCAATAGGGTTGGTACAGCCCATTCTACCAGGGAAAACTTTGACTGTAGAAGGAGAAGCAAAGACCATACTTTTTTACACACACCATGAACATTTGAGCTCTTATATGCTCAAAATATTTCATATGAACACATGTGATAGTAAAGATAGTAGGCTAAAAAAGAGAAAACAGAATAATTGAGATAGAAAAGATTAGGTGAAGGGAAAAGTTAGAAGCCAGATATTCAAGTCACAGATTGCTAAATACTGACATCGGGTATCAAATTTCCTTCTGACCTTCTTGGTAGTAAAAGAAAAAAGGAAAACATGATTAGTTAGTTATCAAAATCTCATTTCCATGATAAAAAGCTTATGAATTATGCAGGAGAAACAAAACATTTGATGCTTAAATATGAATATGTCTGCCTATAATTTACTTACAGGTAATAAAGTTTACTTCCCATTAAGCCTTTTGTCAATCTTCTCTGTAATTGTTGTTTTACTTGTAGGTGTCATAGTTCAAAGGTTTGTAAATGTTATAATGTGCTAACAATTTGAGTATCAAGATGGGGAAATAACAGTGTTGAGTTGTGTCGAGAAAGCACATGGGGTAATGTAACATCACAGTTATCCAAGATTATGAATTCTTTATCTGGGGACAGAGGGTTTGGTCTAAGTATACCAACTGCAAGAGATTGCACTAGAGCTGCACCCACAGGGAGCTATGAAACATGAACTTCAACCTCAGGAACTTGCAGGCAGAGTCATCCAACAACAACAGAAAAGGGCACTATAAAGTAAATTATGTAAAATTTCTTATGGAAAGAGAAAGATATAACAGTAACTGTGGGTACTTTAAATCCTGCCCTTTGGGGGAATTTCAGTTTTTATTTGTTAAGGATCTTGCAAAATACTTTTGTTTTAAAGTGCTCTTTCAATGTAGGATTGGTAGGGAGTGGTTGGAAGGTGATGTCATTCGTCAGTTAATCAGTCAACAAACATAAATTGTGCCCTTGTGTGAACCAGGCTATGAGATGGAGAAGGCAAACTCAAGATGCCCTAAATCTGAAATGTACAATAGAAAAGGGAGATGAGCAGGCAAAGAAATAATAGTACAGTTACATGGTTGAAGAGCATTTAAGAATTATCTTAAAAGCTTATATTCACAACATTGAGCAAGGTCTGCATTAGCATCTGCATTTCACCAGCAGGCTGGTGGCAGGAATGGTTATAAAAACCAAATTGTAGCCCTAGACCTTTTGTTTCCCCATCCGACTACACGGGGGGTGCTCAGTGTGAGACTACCCTAGGGCTACCAAGTGAACTCTACTTTAGATCAGCAAAATGCTGGACCCTAAACGAAAAGCTTTGAAACCACTGGAGTGAATGGATGCTGGCAATTTACATTGGCAGGGAAACAAAGGACTTGGGTGGTGGTGGGGGCAGTCCTTCCAAGGAGGGCAGCTACCTGGGAAGTGTCAACACATAAAAGTCCACACCACTTTGCAATCAACAGGACACAATAACTTTTTTCTAGAAAGCTTCCTTCTGCAGGACAGGCCCCTACAAGCCATCTTCTTAATGTTCCTTGCTGCATTTTGTTCTCTTGCTCGTATTTTCCTTTTGCAAACAGGTTTGAGGGACCCATTATGCAACTAAAACCTTCTTTTGTCAAATCTTAGGCCCTTTCTAGGGTTGATTGGCTGTCTAGACAGATAGGTGGAAATAATTGCCCAAGGGCAAGAATAATCTTTAAGTACTAAGTTGTCCATTTACAATTGTACATCTTCCTGAAAATATACCCACACCCATCCTTTGTCTTGCTATTTCAACATTGCACAAGACTCTGGAGTATACTGCTTCTCTTACTGATGTTTAAATGCTCATTCACAACCATTGTTCTTAGAGACTCCTACTTCTTTCTAGGGATTTAAGTCACAAAGGGCCCAGGCAATTCTGAAAAAACCTGTTAAGTCCTTGGGTCATAAAAGAGACAAATAAACTACTTTTGAGGATGATAACTGCTGGGGGAGGGATAGATGATGGCTGTTGTCTGATGGCATCCTGACTGCTAGGCAGACCAGAGAAAATCAGGAGGAAGTTTTTATTAAACATCATTTCTTGCTGACTCTTGTCTTCCATGAGGAAACAAAATAAGATGCCTTTTACTGTTAACTCAGTTTTCTTAATTACAGTTTTTGGGAGATGGCTTAAATCATGTTGTGAGGTATGGGTTCCTCCAGCTGCCTCCTCGCTCCTTGCCCCCACCAGGCTACAGAGGTATTTGTTTTAGAGCCTGGTAATAGTAAACTCTGAAATAAAAGTCAGCATGTTAAATTTTTTCCGTTGCCCTTTTTGAAGTTTATCTCCTGTGTATTGGCCTCTACTCATTAAAATCCTTTCAAGGTTTTTTTCTCCCTCTTTTTTTCAACCACAATATAAGCATGTGTATGCCTACACGTCAGGACCTGGGAGGAAGTAAGGTAGGCCTCACATAGCCTTCACCTGATATAGTTTGGGGTTTCTCAAACAGTGTTGCTTCCTTCTGCTTGTTCTTAGCCCATCCCAATGTTCAGTGCCAGAGAGGATTGAAATTGGATTTCACAGGCTGGTTCCATGGAGATATCGAGAACTTGGGTGCATCTTAGCTCAAAATAAATCCACGTCCATCTGGATGCCCAAGCCAGAAACCCTTAATCTAGCTGTCTCTTCATCGGACACCATATCCAATTCCTCACCAATTCTGTTGATTTCCCTTTCTGCATTCGTGGAACCTATCCTCTTCTTTCTCTCTTTATTCCTCCTTTCTAATCCAGGCTACCTTTGCCCTTTCTCCTAGGACTGATAAATGCTTCCTGACTGAGCTTTCAGAATTCACAAGACCCCTCCTTAGCACCTGCCACCCTACAGAGTGATATTTTCAGAATGAAATTTGCATTTGTCCGTATCATTATTGTCACCTTTTTGAGAAGACTTCTCATGTATTAAGCACCTCCTCTTAGATTCAATCCCTGGACAGGCCAATCAGTCTGTCTCTGCCTATATTTCTCTTTCCATTTATATGTATTTTCTTTTTCTTTCATTTTCTTGGTTCCCATCTGAAAAGTATTTTTATTTTAAAACTCTTAATATAAGATTGACGTTCCCAAAGCATTTCCACCAAAAAAAAAAAAAAAATCTTAGTCCAAAGGAAATTGAGGAAGTTCATCCAAATTAACCTTCTATTTGCTTTATTTTTATTGTAGGACATTCAGTTTATGAGAAATGGACTGAGAAAACAATAAAGTATGTTTATGTATTTCTGTAGGTGCCTTGTAGAGATTCAGGCAGAGGATGGGTGCTAAAGGTCAAAACAGGTGCTGCCCATTGGCCTGTTGGTTCTAAAAAGCTATTAAAGGTAAAGGTATTTGATAAATAAGGTGAGACCAAAAATGATTTTGTGAAATGAGTCTCATTACCAGGTCTCATTCTTTTGTGTGGGTTGAGAAACAAAGACAAAACATCCGAACATCCTAGACCAGTTTTTATAAAGGTTAAGAGAGATAATAGGTCTTAGGGTCAAAAAAGTTTTGGGAAATAGTGGATAAGACAGGTTTCTTTATTGCCCTTAGAGCCCTTAATATTCTCATGAGTATTATGTCTCTTCAAGAGAGCCATGTACCATTTAGTATTTTTCAAAATGAGAACACAATAATACATCTACTAACAACTTATTTCTCAAAATATCTTGAGAAACTAGAATATCAAATATTGCTTTAGAATCTACATCTCTTGACAGCATTATTTGTTTCACTCTTTTCTGATTCCTGTGTCAGATGTCTTTCTCTCCCCTCCCCTCTTGCTGCCCACTTTCTCCCTTTCTCTCTCCATTCTCTTCCTTTTATCCTTTCATAGTCTTCATTATCTGTCTTATCGCTTTTGTCTCACTTTGCGCCCCCTGAGGCATGCTCTTTGTCCTTTCTATTGTTTAAAATAATATGGTGTTTCGTTTACTGCTCAGTTTCATTAAGCCAATGAATATTTTATATGCCTATTCTGAGTTAAGCAATTCTCTGAAGGTGCAAAGTGCAAAGCCCCAGTCTCTGTGTGGTAATTTTTAGCAAGCCCCTCATTACTCCCTAGACCACTTCTGCTGTGCTCATTTCCGATTGCCAACCTTTGTCCAGCTTTCTTCTGCCTTCTGTCCATCCGTTTAGCCCTGACTTTGCCATCAATCTCTTAACCCCATCTTTTGAATGTGCTTGTTTCTAAACATCTTAGATCATTTTTATTTTCTCACTCTCTATACTCCTGAAGTCTTCACCTGAATCTTTCAGTTGGCATTTGCCTTAAATTGTATAAAAGGCCTATTTACTTTTGGTCAGAAACAAAGAACAGCGGAGAGCATATCTTACTTTCTTTCCTGTCCCTCTGCTGAGCAAGCAGAGACACTGTCTGGGAGGCTAGTAGGCTCTTCAGCTAGGACAGACCATTGCCTTATTGATGGGCAGGGTAGATTTGCCTGCTTTCATTGGCCAGGCAGGAAATGTTCAATGAATAAATGAATCCTTGCCTTTCAGGTGAATGGCAACATTTCTTTTACCATAATTCCTCAAAAGCTATGAAGAGTATAGACATGGTTTATAGGGAAATATTGAAAGTCCAGATGGACTTTTACTGAGTAGGGAAATAGGAAACCCCATTTGTCTTGTTGGCAGATAATAAACTAGCTCAGGACTGACTCCTTAGAAAGCTAAACTTTCTGATTTGAACTTCTGTGCACCCTCCAGTATTTCTGTGAATTGATTGGTGATAACGTTGATTTGAAAAAAAATGAAACATTAGAGTTAGTTGGAAAAATGCTTTACCGCTTTTTAAAATCAACTTCATTGAAGTATGACTTACATATAATAAAATACACATATTTTAAATATATATTATGACAATTTTGACAAATATATGCATTCACTTAATTACCCTAAGGATCAAAATATAGAGACAGTTCTGTCCAATACAGTGGCCAATAACCATCTATGGCTACTTAAATTAAAATTAAATAAAATTTAAAATAGTTCTATAGTTGTACTAGCCACCTTTCAAATTCCCAATAGCCACATGTAACTATTGTGTACTGTATTGGACAATGCAACTTATGAAACATTTCTATCATGTACAGCACTGAAATAAAACATATTCATCACACCAAAAAGTTCCTTTCTGCTCTTTTACAGGTAATTTCCAACTCCCACCCTTGACTTCAGGAAATCTCTGATCGATTTCTGTTACTATAAATTTGATTTGTGTTTTCTAGAGCTTCATACACATGTACTCTTTACCTGACATTTCTCAGCATAATGTCTCTAAAGTTGATCCATGCATGCTGTTACATGTATAATTAGTTCACTCCTTTTTATTGCTAAATAGTATTTCATTGCATATACAGACCACAATTTATTTACCCCCTCACCTGTTAATGCCATTTGGGTTGTTTCCATTTGAGACTACAATGAATAAAGCAGTTTTTTTTTTAATGTGAATATATATTTTTATTTTTCTTGGATAAATAACTGTGATAGAAATTGCTGGATTATATGGTAAGTGTATTTTTAACTTTATAAGAGATTGCCAAACTACTTTCCAAATTGGTTGTACCATTTTATATTCCTACCAGCAATGTAAGAAATTCCAGTTGCTCTGTCCTTAACAATTATTACTATTTTTTTATTTGTTCTATTAATTACTGAGAGAAATGTCTAAATTTCTAACTATAATTACAGATTTTCTGTTTCTCATTTTGGTTATATTAGTTTTTGCTTCACATATTTGTTAAAACTTTGTCTTCTTTATGAGTCGATTCTTTTATCATGAAAATCTCCCTTTTGCCCTGCTCTGAATTCCCCTTTGTCTGCTATTATAGCCACTCTGGCTTTTCTTTTTTTTTCAGTGAGACAGTGCATGGTACATCTCTATCCCTTTGATTTTAACTTATCTGTGTATTTTATTTAAAGTGGGTGTCTTTTAAATAACCTATAGTTTAGTCTTGCTTTTAAAAAAAATCCGGTCTGAAAATCTCTGACTTTTAATTGGAGTGTTTAGACCATTTCAAAGAATAATTGTATGTATTTCAAGTGTAATTGATAAAGAATAAATAGTATATTTTTCAAGTGTACAATTTTATGAGTTTTGACACGCATATACCTGTGAAACCATTACCTCAATTAGGCATCAATTTAATTTTTTAAGAAACTGCCAATCAACTTTCTAAGGTGTTTGTACCATTTTACATTCTCACCAGCAGTGTATGAGAGCTCCATTTGCTCCCCTGTCTTGTTGATAGTTGGTATGTCTTGTTCTTTTAATTTTAATGATTCTACTTGCTGTATTTATGTTTACTTATTGTTTATTCATGTCTTGTTTTGTGAAGTTTCTGTTCAAAATTTTTGCTCAGTTGAAAGAAATTTAGTTGTTTTCTTATCCTGATACATACCCTTAGCTAATGTCTGTGGTGTAAATATTTTCTTCCTGTTTGTGTCTTTTTCTTAATGGTCTCTTTAGAAGAATAAAAATTTTTAATTTGGATGAAGTCCAAATTATTTTTTCTTTTAGAAATGTGCGGGTTTTTTTTTTTTTTTTTTGCATTTTAAGAAACCTTTGTCTACCTAAGATTACAAAGATTTTCCCTTTTCTTCTAGAAGTATTAGAGAGTTAAGTTTTACATTTAGGGTTATAATCCATTTGAGTTAATTTTTGTGTAGGCTGTCAATATTCATTTTTTTACCATGGAGAGATCTAGTTGTTGCAGCATTACTTTTTCAAAAGACTTTCCATTCCCCATTAAAGTGCCTTGACACTTACAGTATATTCAAATACTATATCTATAAATCTCAATAAGATACCTGAAAGAGTGGGTCAAGCATTTAAAATAATTTATGTAATTATGAATCTCTTATTTTCATCAAATACAGTTGTCTTTTAATTATTTCTTTATGTCTATTTCAGAATGGAACAATTTTTTTTTATTCTAAAACCACATGAATGGTAGCATCCATATTATAGTAGAAATCATCCAATCCATCACTTAAATGTACAAGCTTTCTTATTCTAGATATTTGGGTTTGGTAACATTCATGGAGTCCAGAATTTTCTTCAAATGCTCACACTCTTTTTAAGTGACACAAAATAAAAAAATAAACAACTCAATTTTTCTAAAACAGTCTACATTTATAGTATCGATAAATGACTTTCTATACTAGGAGTGCTAAAATAAGCCTATATTTAATTCTGTGATAAAGAGAGAAAATATGGGAAAAAAACCCCAGTGGCTACAAAAACACTGATCTAAAAAATTTAATGATTTAAAATAGCCTCTATATACAAGATGCCAAAAAGAATAATATATATTGAACATTTTGGTCTTAAAAACATGAAATGTCACCACTTAGCTTAGAACAAGTCTGTCATCACCTAAGAAATACACACTTACAATGACATCTACAAGAACACACTTTTAAATACCTTCAAGTGTTATTGATTTTTAGCAAGACCCTTTCTCCCCACACATTTACTTGTTGTATAATGATACAAATTTTAATCTTTTGGAAGAGCAGAGTTTTATTGTAGTTTTGAGAACTACGATAGCGGTTGTTTTGAAAAGCACCTTCTGATGATAAGTTTCACTTTTTTATCGTACTAAGATCACACATTCTTCTCTTTAAATCCTGTTCCAATAATATGGTTGTTTAAAACAAGCAAGCTTAATTAAGTCAAAGTATATATTGCAAATAAAAATGTTTTCAAACAGGCAGAATGAAACCATTAAATAAGAACTGGGCTGGAAGACCACAGATAACATGCTTCTTGACTTGGTAATATATGAATACCTTTTTTCACCATGTAGGAAATATTTTATTTGTTCTATGATGAATCCAATGGCTTGTGGTGTGTCTGTGCTGTGCCTACTCCAGGAGGGGTGTGGTGACAGAGACTGTGGAATGGATGCTGTGACGAGTGGTAAGATGATAGCGACCTGTATATAAAGGGTTGTTGGCCAGACAGAGTTGTAAAGATTAAATGGGATCTGTACAACTACTCTAAGTGTTTGCCTATGCATGTTTTAAGGAGGGTGCATGAGCAAGCAATAACTTCTCAGGGAGTAGGATGTGGCCTGTTGGCTCTAAAATTCAGGTGACCAAGGAACTGCCCAATTTCTCTCAGGTAATGGTAATAGTAGTCTCTAAGTGAATACTGAGAGTCAGAAATGCTTCTACTTACAACTGACAGATGGAATCATGCTTCTTTTCGTGGATGATTATAGTCTGATGTGTCTTTATGAATTCCTGCTGCAAATAATATGGTTTTAGCAAATCTAAAAACATCATTCGGAAAACCTCATGGCAAATCACTCAAAATTACACAGCATCAAATACCCCCAGGGAAACACATGTGCTCCTTTTATTGTGATGTCCTCTCAGTGTTGAAACAACCTAGTCCTGACTGGGGCAATGACTTCTAAAAACACATGTCTCTCTTCTTTCTAGCACCTAAAATACCAGTGCATGGATTAACGTATACTCTCTGAAACTTCTTCTCAAAGAGAGCTTTTTCAATCAGAAGTGAGACATTTTGCCATAATGTGGCCAAGATAGTGGAAGGGGTTTTAAAACAAGGACAAGTCATACCATGCCTTGTTATTTGGGAGGTGAACTCTTGCATATATACTAGGCTTCCCAGACTTGGAAGTGACAGGCTTAGAATAAATTGCTAGTATATGTAGAGCAATATTACAACTGGCAGGTATGTTGTCTAAAAAAAAAAAAAAAATGCAGCATTAGGAAGTGCTTACTAAGGTGCTCCTTAATTCATGATTTTTAATGGAATGTATCAGACAAACATCTACAAACAGACATGACTACACAAGCGCACACACTCACGCGGACAAGTTTCTGTACAGTTTGTCTTAGATGCTTATGTGTGTACATAAGAACCACACAGAAAAAAAAAATCCCCCTCTAGCTCCCTGAACTTCTGAATGTTGTCTAACTCATAAAGTGTTAAAATATTTCATTTTCATATAAAATATCTACAAAAATAGATAGTATTTACAAAAACCAGACAGTATTTCCAGTTTTCTTTAGTAATCCACTTAGTCCCCCTTTCTTCCTTTTCTTCTCAGAACGTCGCCATTTCCAGCAAAGAGCGCTTGAACAGCTGTGCGTTCCTGGACAGGTCTGTCACTTGGTGGACCATTTCTTGCAAGGCGGTAGTGCTGGGGTAATGGAGGGCGGCTGTCTTGGTCGCCATAACTATAGTCTTGAGCTGTTCACAGAGCTGGTTGCTGGAGTTCATCACTTTGTTGCGAATGTCCTGAGCAGCAACCTGCCTTGTCAGCGTGTCTCCAATGAACACCAGTTTGTGTGCGCTTAGAATGACAAACTTGCTGTGCGCCACAAAGATCCGCGGGGGCTGGGCTGAACTGACGCAACTGAAGAGAGCGTCAATGGCGTTGAGAAGGGAAATGTAATGGGTCTCACACTGGTCATAGTAGAAGCAAAGCAACTGTCTATCCTGAGCACCCACGCTGCTGTTTGTGGTTGGGAGGCTCTGAGAGGGCTTCCACTTTGAGATGTCGTTCTCTACGGGCTTTGTAATTTCTTGTTCCAACAGCTGGAACTGACTTAGCTGCAAGGAAGAAACAAAGCAGGTTTCATTAAGGGTAAAGCAGTATGCTGTAATGGAAATTAACAAGGGTTTGGAGTTAAAAGACAGGAATTTTAATCAGTAATAAGTGTCAGGTGCATAGTAGACGTGAGGCCTTGGCCAAGTTGCCTTGTTTTCCTAAACTGTAAAATGTCGAGACTGAGAAACATGATGTCTAAGGAACCCTCCAGCTGACTTTCTATCACTGGAAGATTGGGCTCCTCCTCTGCCCTTGGACTGGAAGGCAGGACAGGGTTTCAACTCAGCTCTGTTATCTACACCTTTATAAAAGTTAAATGAGTTAATATTTACAACATACTTGGAATGGTGTTTGCTATACTGTTGGCTCTGTGTAAATGTTTATTAAATGTTGAGTGGTGGCAAGCGAAAACCAAATGTAGGAATCTCTTTGTCAAGTAAATCACTGATAGTTTGCTCCTTCTGGAAGAAAACCTTCACTCTGTCCCTTCAAGACCCTTAAATAAATGATAGTCCGTGACCCTTTTCTATTTATCTTACTCTTTCTGTCCAGATTTATAAATATTATTATCCAGAACTATGGGGAAGACTAACATGTAAACATATATGTGTACTATGGAAAAGAACATCTCTAAGGAAATCCGAATGCTAATTGTGCATCATAATAGCTCCACAGAGTTGTTGAAAGAAAACAATATTGTACAGTCAGAATAAATGAGTGTTGGCTTGCTTTCTTCTCTCCTCACTGCCCCCAGCTGGTGTATTATTAAATTGCAATGATAATAACTTTCAGCTATTCTACCAAGTCTCTGGAGAGACTCTCTTTTGCAGGTAAAGACTATCTGTGACCTGAGTTTAGGACTCAGTTAATCTTCCACCCTGAGGTAGGGTTGAATTAGAGCAGGGATAACCTCACTCAGCTTCTTCCTCAAGAAATACACAGAATCTGTTTTCTTCTTAGGAATTACTATGGTTGTAATAAGTTACCTAAAGCCCTGCAATCTCACTTGGCCAAATGCCAAACATAAACAGAGACAAGGAATTGCCTCAAGATAGTTAGCTTATGCTTTTGTAAATATGTTCATAAATATATCATCTCATTAGATAAGAGGGTGAGGGATTTTTTCATTTTTCAGAGAAGTGAAGTTCAGGGAGGTTAAGTGGCTTGCCTCAGGTTACATGGTTGGTTTGAAAGTAAGGATTAGAACTCTGGTTTCCTGAGTGCAGTGTGCCATTTCATGTCTATGCATGCTGTTATATTTCACCTAAAAAAAAAAAGGCTTATAAATCTCAATTCACGTCTCTTCATTTTTATGCCGTTGTACTGGTGATATTCATCATTATCTGCTCCACTCAAGCCACACTTTTAAATGAATCTGCCCTGCCCAAAGCCCTTAGTAAATAGACTTGAATATGTTTCAGATCTTGTCCTCTCTCTCTTAGGTCGAATCAAGAATAGTCAAGCCATAGGCTTGTGTTATTGGGCATAGATAAATAGGTAGTTAGCTAAATAGATAGGTAGGTGGGTAGGTAGTTAGATAGGCAGACAGACATACAGAAAGACAGACAGACAGATAGATGATAGATGATAATAGGTAGATAAATAGATGATAGATAGATAGATAGATAGAGATGGCCCAATCAGACTCTTTTAAAGAAATTTGATGAACCATGAAGGAGTTGACAATCAGTGAGCAAGCTGAAGTGAAAAGCCATCTATAAACAGGGCTTTGAGTGACCATTTATGGGTTCTGTAAAGTTATAGGGGAGCCAAATGAATAGATGAGCAGAGGAAGAGGAAGCTACCAGAAAATAGAGGAGAAGGAAGGAGATTTAGAGGGAATCAAAGGATATACAAAGAGAAAGAATTTACAGTCCTAGTTCTCATTAGACTTTGCTATATCTTCACTTTCTGTTCTTGAATTTTCCTCCTGTGGCCTCACTATATAATCTGTTCACTTGGGCTAGCTTGAATGGGTCTTGCTCCTTGAGATCAACAACCTGAACTCAAATAGTCCTAATGTGTTAGATGTACAGGTTTAGCCTGGAAAATTTGCTGTTTGGATGCAATCCAGGTTTACCAGCTGGATTACTAAAACCATAAACCTTCTCTTTGTTCTTACACCCTATTATATGCCTTGGAGCTTATTTATACCAAAGTGTGCTGGAAGGATCAAAATCATGATCTTCTGAAGTTATACCTTTCTTATTAAGCAGGAAATCTTTCAATACCAAGTGGTTTTTGTTCTCATTGAACTTACCTGATGATGTTCCAGCTGCATCTTGTTCTGTTTGATGATATTTTCTTTTTCCAATAGCTCTTTCTGTTGCCTCTCAAACTCCTCTTTACCCTATTATTTTTCAACATAAAGAAAACATTACATCACCACTATGATTCACTTATGCTAACAATTTCATTGACAAATATATAAACAGTCTTTCATTTTCCACTGCCTTGGCAATTTTCCCACACGCCCAATTAGGCCCTGTGAATCTCAGACAGGGGTGACGTGCTTCTCGGCCACACTTCTAGAGTTACTCTGTAGGTTGGGGCTGCAAACTAAAACCTTCCATGGTGAGTGTCACACTCTCTGCTCCCCTTTGCCATTTTCGGAGAGCTATCCATGATTCCCTTCAAACCTCCTTAACCAGTAATATTTCTCATGGTTCTTTTCTAATATGTGAACCCATAAACCTCCTAATGTAGGTAGGTCTAAAGGTGGTCCACACTGCATTTCTAGTTTCTTCGAATTATCTACAACTCTACAACATCTTACTATTTTCCAATATGCACAGTTGGACAACCAGTCAGGTGACTGTTTAATGCCTCCATTGACTCTCTCCCCTACCTTTCCTTAGTACTATGTGTGGCTCAATGCTCTCTTCCCCAGTCTCTTGCACCCAAGAAAATTGTAGTTAAACAGTCTTCAGGATAATATATGGCTCAGTTAAATGAAAAGAAAGGTAGAATAAGGTAGTAAGCCAAGTTCTAAATAACAAAACTTGGTAGAATGCTTTATTCTCCAGAATGAAAGGGCAAGCTGTCAGGATCCTAGCTCAACTTGGTGAAATTTCCACTTGTAGGAGGCACACTGTGACCACCCAATTTCCCATACGCAGGTTAAGTTCTAGGCTAATTTGCAAACACCCAGTGGTCTTCAAGGTAAGTCAGAGGTGGAGTAAAGTATTCCATAGACGTGCACACACACGCACACAGAGTAGAGTTTATAGGACCTTAGAAATTCTCTAGTACAGAGGCTTTCAAACTTTTTTCTTAACAGTGAAGCTCCCTCCTCCTTTTTTTTTTCAAATAAAATATCATGTGGAACTCTATTATAAAATGCAAACAGTGAGCTGGTATGATTACCCAAGGGCCCACTATCCTTTTGGGGGAATCTCTTACTGCTTGTTGGAGACATATCAGTGGCATCTAATACAACCCTGTGCTTCATTCATTTTGCAAATGAAGAAATTAAGGCTCAGGGAGGTTACATAAGTTAGTAACATAATTAGTGCCAGAGAAAGATCTCATGCCAAGGACTCTGGTCTCTCAGGCCAGTGTTCTCTCTCCTGTACATTGCTTCTAATTAGTGAACCACTTGGATTAACATTAATCATGTTCTCTCTTCTGGCGGTGCAGCCTACCAGCCTTACAGGCCTTAGTCCTGGGCTCCCTGAATGTGAATGTAGGTGCTTTATGAGTCTAGTTTCATTACCTGTAGGTGGACATAGTCATAGTCATCCATCCAGCTCTTTTCAGAGCCATCACTGCTACTACAGTCAGGGGGCTGGTCCTTGCCTAGGCTTGAGGGCAATGACTTGTTGAGGGCCTGGGCCTTGTGGTCCCCAGGATGCAGCAATTGCATCTGTGATCCAGCATGTGGGTACTCAGAGGAGTTGATGATGCTCTCAGGCCCGTTCTTTACATGCGAACTGCCGGGGCCTGGTCTGAAGAGGGCCTCTGCATTGGTGTTGATGGTTGTGGTGAGCTGTTTCACGTCATCGGGCACTGTCTTTGCCACCATCACAAACCGATCAAGATCATCACACTTGTTTTGGGGCTTATTGACTGCCAGGATATTCAGGGACCAGCTGCACTCATTTAAATCATGGCTAGTTTGGCTCAGAATCTGGTGGGAGTCTTCCACTCTTTGGAGCTCTCGTTTCATTTTGTTGTAGAGGATGACTTCCGGGAGGCAGGAAGCATTTGCTACAGCGCCCTTGGCAAAATGGAGGTAATCCCTCAGGAACAGCTCCACCTTGTCCACCATGGTGCGTATCTCATTGATGTGTCGTTCCATGTATCCGTAACACCGCCAGTCTGTGGTGACCAGTGCCATTAGGCTGGAGACGCCCATCTCCAGGGTCTGCTGGAGCCGATGAAGTCTCTCGATGGCCGTGTCTGGATCCAGTAAGAGTCTTTTGTCCTGAGATGGGGAGGCTGACAGTGAAGAATCCTTTGAGGTGGTGGAAGACGTGGACATGTTACTCCTGGTGCTGCCGGTACTGGAGAAAGACAATCGGTTGATCCCGTCTACCACATCCTGAGAGCCTTTGGCATCTGCTGGGTTGTGCAGAGGGACGTCATAAACACCGTTTCTCTGTGCAGGGTTTACTTTCTCACTGGTTTCTGCTGGCGGTTCCAGAAACTGAACCCCTCGAGGGACATCATATGCGTCATTCTGAGTGCCCACCAATGGTCCCAGCTGTGGGGGTGAGTGGTTCAGGGAAATGTTTTGATATCTTCGTGTTGCCAGTTCAGAAGCTTCTGGAGCATCACAGTTATATTTCATTTGAAGGTCCTTCCCCACAGGCTTGGTGCTAGTCGGGGGTATGTCATACACAGCCTCAGGCCTGATGTCCGGCCTTCCGGCTTGTCTCATCGGAGGGGGGAAATCATACTCTTTTTCCCTGAGCCCAGCTTCATCTCGGCAAGCAGAGGGTGGAATGGCATATACCTGACAAGTAAGTACAAACCAAAGCTAGTGGACATGCAGAAACAACAGCCCATTATAATGAAAGCCTGTATTCTCAGTCCTGTTTGCTGACACCTCTTTTCACTTTCACCCTCTGCTCTGTTCCCACTTCCCTCATCCTTTGACAAGTGCAGCCTTCCCCTAGTCTTAGTGCTGCCTGTTATGTGTACCCTCTTGGCTGAGCTGTTCTCCCTGGGTTCCAGCCCTACATTTCTGACCACCTCTCGGGTATCCTTTCTCAGTGGATCCAGACTGAGAGGCAGGTAATGCATTAATGAACTGGACTAAGTGTCAGAAGACCCGAGGTCTCTCCCTGGATCTACCAGCAATGTGATGATCAATAAGTCACTTTAATATTCTGAGATACACTTCCCTTGTCTGTAAAACAAGGATATCTGTACTTCCTGGGTAGGCCTCCCCTGAGGGTAACAGAGTACGTCAAATGCATTAACTCATGTACATGGACTAAGTAAGCTGTAATACCCTATATACATGAGATATATTAGTCGCTTGCCAAACTGAATGTTTTACCTTCTTATTGGCTTTCCTTATTGACTTCCCCATTTTTTTTAGTGGGGACCTCTTCATATGGAATCCCTAGAGTTATCTTTAATTATTGCCTTTCTTTCCTCCCTTTTACCTTCCCTCCTATTTCTTTACTCCCTCACAAAGACTAGTTTTTCCCCTTTGGTTTGCCTTTCTTATTTTATCCCAATTAACACACCACACACGCACACACACACCTTTTTTGCTGCTATGAAGGAGCTCACTTACCCCTTTGGTAGGAGGAATGTCATAGACCCCTTGAGGATTTATCTCTCCCACTGGAACTGAAAACACAGGGCCTTTCACTGATGATGGAGGGATGTCGTATACCTGAAGAGAAAGATCTGAGTTACTCAGAATAGAAATGTCTTATACTTGTCATTTTCTATACTACTAAGGTTTTAATTGCAAATTCATTTATCAACTTATGTATACCCTCTTTAACAGCATTCTATGTAATACAGGGTTGATGAAACTTTTCTTTTTAAATTTCATATTCTTTGACTTAATTGAATATAAAAATGATCTTAAGTGAAATATCTACACTGTCTGTACTTTAAACTTTAGTTAAAAATTATATACTTCCTGAATGATAAGCAACAAATCTTTGTCAGATAAAAACCTAGAATTTCCTGATAAAGCAAATCCAGAAAACAATTTAAATAACGTTGGTTAAAATGGCTCCTAGATAGACAATCTAAATCAAGCTTCATATGAAAAACACATAATTTGTAATTCTCCTTTCCTCTGTAGCCCTTAAGGTGTGTCACCCTGAAGTGCTCCTCTTCCCTGGTGACTATGGTCCTGGTACATACCCCTTGAGTGGTATGAGAAGGAGGGATATCGTAGATGTCCTTTTGATATCTGGATGGGTACTTGTACACATAGCCATGACCTGTCCTTACTGGGGTTATCACCTGTGGGCAAGAAGACACAGAGGGGTAAAATTCCAAGCCTGAGTCCTAGCCTCCTCGTCAGAAACTCCTCCCTCATCTCTCCCCTATAAAAAGAAAGAAATAAAAACCCAAAGAAATAGGGAAGAGAGAAAAGGCAGGAGACAAGGGGACACCAGGTCAGGAACCTTTTAAATCCCTCTTGAATCCCAACAAAGAACACGTCCTTGAAATATCTCTATTCCCCTTCCTCATGGTAACAAAATTATCTCAAAGTTGGTCACATAATGAACTTTAAGGGAGAATTACTTTTAAATTATGAATGTCCTATATCATCTCTTTAGAGCATCAAAAGCACAGCATAATGAAAAAAAGTTTTTTAAGGTTCTGGAACTATTTGTAAAGTGAATAATGCTAATAGAGTTCAGCCACTTAAAATTCCTCTCATACCATCTCCAGGACGCCTCTTCATCTGACATTATTATGATTGTAACTAAAATTCCATAGGTCACTAGAGTACTTCTATGAAGCTAATGCTCACACAGTGCTGTCCTTAGAAGTCCCCAGGAGCTTTCACTCTAACTTAGAAAACAAATAAAATACTGAGTCAGGTAGCCTCCAGGAACAGAATTCAGGTCTCTAATCATATTCCCCTTTCCACCAGGGAAACAAACACCCCAGACAGCATCCACATCCAAGGGATATCAGAAGTCAAATACACCCATCACAACTCTGATATCTGGAACGAATATCAGTGAAAGAAATCACACCCTACAGGCTCATGTTTTCATATCTATATACTTCATATGTCTTAAGCTTAGGTAGAGAAATTGAACTTAAACTTATTTTGAAATATATTTAATCCTCCAAAGGTTTCTAAATTACCAGTCTTGTTTCTGCATAACCTCTGGCCCCCAATGACTAACAACACCAGGACATTTCTGAGAACAGATCTTGCAAATTAGGAAGAGTCGGTTGTTCCCTAACAGGCTGTCATCTTTTATCCTTTCTCTAATGTGAAAACTCTGGCATAGGACTGCCAACAGAACTATGTGAAAAATGTTCCTGTCTGTCTTATGCTGAAATGAGTGGAATTCAGCCAAATGACCACTGCCCTTCTCCCTGGGGGCAGGGGGCTCTTTAATGCCCAAGTTCAATTTAGTTTTAAATCCCTGCTGCTTGTGGCTGATTGTTTCTTGTAATGAAGGCAAAAGAGATTAGTATGCAGTCACCATCCCATCAAATCTCTCCACTGCCTCCAGTTTAAAAAAAGAATCTATTGCTTTAAGGTTTGTTGGCACAGAGCACACAGAATTATTTTATTGAGGGGTCACTGTATCATGCATGACAAACTTTCTTTTTTAAAGTCTTTGTTCAAGGAAAACATACTGTGTTTCTAATGCCCTTATATAATTTTTTCCTCACTATTGTCTAGGGGAGAAATGAAGTACCTTCTCTTAGTCTATCTCATCAGCTCCTCTATTTATAACTCTATTTTGGCTTTATAATAGAACCTGCTCACAATGCAGCTTTGTTCATTCTAAAAGTTTCTAAGAGTAGATTTTATCCAAGGTTGCCAAGTTAGCAATAATGTTAATGGAAAACTAAGGCTAGTTATGCTGAAGGCCAGCTGAATGGGTTTATCTTTAGTATAGAAAGGGAGGGGGTTGGGTGGTGTTGGTATCTGAAAATAACCCTTGGTGAAATGTAAACATATAGCATGACCTCAGGAAGGCGGGGTCACGGACAAGGCGTTTTCCTGGCCTTTGTGGATCTTCCCTGGCAGAGAGCATTAATGCTTCCCGGTATTTAACATCTCACTTCCTGACAAATGTCACAGAACCCCAACTTGCTCTCTCTTTCTCATTTAGAGGATGCCTGTGGTCATCTGGTTTTTAGAAACTTTGCATTCCAAACCAGTCATTTTCCTTGTTTATGCATTAAAAAAAACAGATGGTGAAAACCACAGGGGGAAAAAGCCAACAAACTACAACCTCCCCCGGGTTCCAGCATTCCCAATGTTAACATCTAATTCACATTGGTCCACAAATGGCATTTAAATGGGACCAGCGTTTTGCATCTGGTCAGACACATCCAGAGCGCACAGCAATCCACTTTGCAATGCCTGAAAGAACACGGAGCTGGAAATCTACTTTTGGACACTCTCCACTATCCATTGCTTGGGTCACTTTTATGCCAATTGTGTGTTCTCTCCTCTGAGGAAAGTGCTGACTGTTCTGTACCTTACAGAGTATCCAGTTTTGTGGTTCATCGGGCCTTTTTTTCCTGCTTGACATAGTACACAAAAAACCTTTCTACCATCCCAGAATTACTGAACCTCAGCCTGCGAAGAACACCACGGTCTAGCTAAGGGGACATAAATTTTGGAAGAATTCTCCTGGGCGACTGCTCGGCAAGGCATTGATGGAATTGCTACACAAAGGGCATCTTAAAACTCATTTTCTCAATGAAACCAAGTCAGATTTCTCATTTCCTTCTTCCCTCCCTCAATTCGTTTGTTGTTCTTTTCTGAATTCCTTTCATTCTGTGTATTTATTTATAGTTACAAATTTATTTATAGTTAGCCTTAGGAATGACCAAACTGACCTCTTAGTTCATTAGTGTTGCCACCAAGGGGGCTAAATTGCAGGATTCCTGGGGCTCTATGACCTACCAAATGCTACTGTAACTGCTTTTCTGATTACCCTGGAAGAAGATCTGCACTTTCCAAATGTGGGCTTTCTGTCCCGATGAGGACTCTGACTTTAGATGTTAGTACCATTCTTGTCAGTCAATGGAGGAGTCTGAAGGCTGACACTGAGAACAGCTATGAAGCAGAGAAGAAGAGCTGACCGCAGACATTTAGAACAAGAGTCTATTTAATAAATCTCTAAGGCTGGGCCTTGGCAGGGTAAGATCAAAAATCCAGAGACTAGGGTTATGTTAGCTCTCTAATTAATCGGCTTGCATAAAAACGGGCAAACAGACGGCCTGCCCCGCCCCATCCTTTGATGTATTTGATTTACACCATTTTGAGCCTCAGATCCTGGGCAGTGTGAGCTGTTTTTAGAGACACTTTAAATACTTTCACGTCTCATAATTTTGAGAGCCGCGCAAGCTAAAATTTTAAAGAGTCTGTGTTTGAGGTAGCAGTCAGGGCTAGGGAACCCTGAAAACTAACCCGTGTGAGAGTCAGCAAGCTAGAAGAGAGGCCCCTGGAGGGTCTGTCGTTCATATTGTCTCCACTTTTGGTTTGACTGGGCTTGCCACTGGCACAGAGCAAGGGCCTACTGCTTAGATGCCTGTGGGGCTGAGCAGGTAGGGTGAAAGGAGAAGCAAGCTGGGGTTCTGTGTAGGGTAGGCAGAACTCACACCCTACTGAAAGGAGGCAGCCATTTGTTAGCTCCATCCAACTACCATCCTGAGAAAACATACCCTGTGTTGCCAGATCTTTCAAAGTTTCAGGAGAAGCCAGAAATCTGGATTGTTATATGAAATCTTATTTTTAAAATTGGCTCAAATATTTCAACATCATCTTGGCCAAACTAAACATGTCTCTGGCCCCCAAGGTGCCAGTCTTTGCCTTCATGTGTATATGTCTGTTCTCTTCCTTTAGTACCTTGGAAGCTACTAAGGGCAGGTCCCATGAGCTCTTCCCCAATACCATGCCCTGGCAAGACTGAACTACTGTGTTTTTTAATATATGACCTACTTTCATACCTCTGCACCTTCAAGCACACTGTGTCTTTGTCTAAGAAGCTCTTTTTTCTTTCCTCATATTCAAATTTTATTTGATTTTCAAGGCCAAGCCAAATGCCTTTCCCCCATGAAGCTTTCCCAGACAGATAGAATATCTCCCTTGTTGGCATTCCCCAGCATGTTATCTATACTTCTCTGATGGAACTTATCACTTGTGGTTTGACTGTTTCAGAGCATCTCATCACTTAGCATTGTTGAGACAGAGACCATTTCTTCTTCATTTGTATACAGACAGTGTAGCCTACAAAGTGCCTTGAATATAGTAAGTCTTAGATAAATGTATTGATTGAATCTATTCACAAAAATAAAGAAAAACTGAAGGCTTTTCTTAAGCAAGATAATGTGAAACCAGGGATGATACCAAACAAGGTCTGCCTGTGTAGGATAAGGTTGATTTCCAAGTAAGTTAGCTCTAGGTTGAGTGAGACCCATGTGTTGGGGGCAGAACTGTGTCTTATCAGCCATGCATGGTAGCACTGAGCAAGGAGGGAGCCAAAAAAACCAAGTGACTGTTAGATAAAGCTGAGAAATCAGAACCCATGGAAGAATTATCACCTGCTATTTGGTGCAAACCACTATTGGAGGCCATGTAGGGGCCGCTAGATGGTTTCCTTTTCCCCAGTCTAGAGCTTTCATGTGACACAAACACCTGTGTTCTCAGCCAGAAGCCAGAAACATATGGGGGAGTTTTGCAAAAAGAAACCAAAATAAACTCTACTTTTTAACCTTAACATCAAGAGGAAAATTCAATAGAAAGAAACTAAAGAAGTCATGCTTTTTCAGTTCTGAGAAAATGTGACAGGCCCGTGTTATGGGAAGCTGTATACCAGAGGCTATGGCCACATTGGGTCTTTAGCTAATTGAAAGAATTAGGTCTGATGAGGGGAGTGGTTGAGAATATTAGCAGTACTCAGGCAGAGCTGGATCTAAATCCTAGCTCTACCATGTACTAGCTGTGAGAGCATGACCAAGGTATTTGTCTATACTAAGTCTGTTTCTTCATAAGTAAAATGGCAATAATAATAGTTATAGGGTATTATGAGTACTAAATAAAATCAAGTACATAAAGTACTCAGTATAGTAAACCTTTAAGCCTTAGCTATTTTTATTATAATTGTTATCTAGGTTTGCTTATTTTACTTTTGTACTTAAATTGTGGACTATGTAATTTGGATCAACCATCCCACAGAAGACAGCCTAAGAAAATGAGGAAAATATATTTAAAAATCTTTTTAATGTCATTGAAGTGTTAAAAGATAGTAAAGAATTACCAGGTCAAAATTGGGAAGTGAAGAAGGAATTCATAAAGAGAAGCCAAATTTTGAGGTTGCTTTTTCCCAAGGGCATTTGCTGATCTAAAATTAGTGTCTAAAAGCCAATGTTGTTTGTTTTTTTTTTTTCCACAGTTTTTTTGAGCGAGGAGAAACACTGGACTCTAGGTAGTGGCTCACCAAGGTAGGGACCCTGATAACCATGCTCAACTTCAAATTGGGATCCTAAGGGCTATGTGCAAAAGTAAGGATTAAATGGAAGTGAACCCACCCTTGCACAGACTGAGGCTAGGTTTTAAGTCATCGGGGTAGGAAAGAACATCTCAACGTCTGAAATTAGAATTATGTATGCCCATGAGGCTGGCAGAAGGAAATAAAATTCTCTATGCAAGTATAGAACACCTTTTTAGCATTTCTTTAAATGATTTATACAAATATTTAAGAAATACAATGTCCAACACACAATCAAAGATAACCAGTAATGTAGGAGACAAGACAACAGAAACAAGACAAACAATGATGTTTTCTTCCTAATGTAATGAGGTCCTTGTTTGTGTTTTAGAGATCACAGATCTCAAGGCTGTTTGCTTCAAAATGTTTCATGATTAAATCATGAAGGAAAACAAATTTTAATCATTCTTTGATTTAAGTCAGAAAGAAATTAATCTTCACAGATGCATAAAATGTTCCTAATGAGATCTATGAGGCAATGGGAATTTCAAATCAAAGCAGTAAATGACAAGAGACTTTGGCCCTTGATAGCCATCAGTAGATTTACTTGGGTTACTGTTTTACTCTGGTCATATCAATGTTGCCATTGTCACAGTTATCACCATAACAGCTCAAGACACTCCAGTGGAAAACCCCAGGAGAAAACATGCTTTATAAGGCTTAGAGATAAAGATAGTCATTTCTAGAAAAAGACAGTGAGGTCTCAAACCCAGGACATTTTATTGAATTTCTTTTCAGACAAGGTGTTTTAAGTTGAAGGTCATAAGCTGGGTTTGTCAAGAGGATCTTACCAAGAAGTAGGGCACATACCCATTTGGTGTGTCTAGAAGCAAAATACTTTCTTGAAAGACAACTTCTGCTCACATGATATCAGTTGTACCATGGTCTCAGCAAGTCCACTTTGGGGCTGCTTTCCTTGGGCATCCACTTCCCCGCCTTAAAGCGGAGCTGGTGGAGGTCTGGGACTGGGGATATCACAGCAGCAGACATCCTGAGATTAGGAGAACTTCAGCTTCTCGACTGCATGTTGACAGTTTGGGGCAGCACTGAGGGAAGTGGGGAGGGAGTAGGCTATGCCTTTCATGAAGGCAGATCCTCTTTGGCCCCTACGAATTCTGCAAAAGGTGATTAATAGGGTCTCAGTTTTTACCCTGGTCTGCTGTGCTTTTTTCTGATGCCAGCTCTACTGCCCACATACTTATCACAACTTCTCATCTCTCTGCTTCAACACTTGTTCCTGTTTTGACTCCTTCCCACCTTCCATGCTACTAGCAACCCCAAGGAAAACCGAGTACAGTAAAAAGGATGCAGAAACATTCTATTGTTTGACAGAAAGAATTGGGTGTTGTGGATGAGAACCTGGAATGGAATGGGGAGCATCACAGGTAATTTCAGCAGCATGATCCTATTCTACAGTTTTTATTATTATTGTTGTTATTATTATCAATAATAATAATATTATCATTATTATTATTCATAGTTCTACATATGATGTATATATGTATAAAAATTACAAATCATGAAAATATAATTTTTTATAATTCTAACAAAATAAAAAAAGCAGTAAGACATCTAACTAGGAAGAGTAAGGAGTGCTTTGTAACTGTTCTAGTTTCCATGTCCTGTGATTTAATACTCTGTGTCTAAGTCTCTATAATCCACAGCAAGGTTAGGAATGACCTGAAGTACACAGTCCTATGCTTCTGGTATCTAGATTAACGCCTTGATAACTGACAGGTGGAGTTTACCCATGACTCTAGCAGAACAAGAATGTGTGCAACCAGCTCCCGGTGTTCTGCCCCAAGAGCTGGTCAAGAACTAGGCAACCCAGGTGGTGCTCAGGAAATATAATTGATGAGCAATTGACGAGAGGTTAAAGAGTGCCACTGTGCCATAATGATTACAGTACAGATTTATAACCTTGCCACTAACAGTACCTAAGACTGTCTAAATTCAAAAGTAGGCTTCACTGATTA
This sequence comes from Macroglossus sobrinus, assembly GCA_004027375.1. Lineage (NCBI taxonomy): Eukaryota > Metazoa > Chordata > Mammalia > Chiroptera > Pteropodidae > Macroglossus > Macroglossus sobrinus. Next base: position 143,217 of record PVKZ01000734.1, read on the forward strand.
GCAGTCATCTATTTGCATTTTTCTTGGCATATGTGGAAAGTAAAATTAGATTGCTTCCTGTCTGTCACTACTCTCCCAAAACCCCTTGTTTTGACTTATAATTTTATACTTTATATATTTATTTTTATCTCTGGGTTTCATGCATTAACAAGAGTATTTAGACTTCTAAAACTGCCTGTTGGAAAAAACTTATTTCACTTAAATGCCTTTAAAAAGCATTAGCAGAGCCACCACAGTATTTATTAGATCTTATAATAACCTCTTTGTCTTCAAGCCCATGAACTGAGTGACCTTTTTCTTTTAAAGAAAACCCTAGGAAAAGAAACATCACTATTATCACTGCCTGCCCATTAGAACTAGGATCCCATTTTCAGAAACTGCAGAATTATAGAAGTTTGTCTGTTTAAAATCCAAGATTACTCGTTGCTTTTCTCTGACCAGAGGAAAAGCCACATGTTGCCTACACTGGATTTATTAATTCTCTATAAATTCTCTCTGCCCAGCTTGGGTGTAGCAGTGAGCTCATTTATTTACTTGCATAGCAACAATATAATGAAAACTGGGTCTGGCCGTAAAAAGCCACCCTCATGGGCCACATCCATGGCTAACACTCCCTAATGCTTCTCTTGTGCTCATCAAAATTTCTCCCCCTCTGTTTTTGGGAAGCAATTTACTTTCCCTCAAAGACATTCTGATGTCTGGTTTTATGGTAGAACTAAACCTTTTGCTAGTTACATCCAAATCATGGCCAGTCTCTTTTCCCAAATGAGGAAAAAGTCACAACTGAAAGCTCAAAAGGGGAGTGGGCTCTTGGGTCACTTTCATTTGCCACTGCATTTGGGCTGCAAACCACTCAATGGAAACAGTGCCTTGATTGTTAAGGCCAAAGCACGTCTCCCCTGCTGTTTTCAGGAAGCTCTTTGTGTAGTGAGTGCTAAAGCAATATTTAGTTATGAAATGACCAAGCGCCAAAGAGCAGCTAGAAGCATTTAGTGTGAAAGAACATGATGGGAAATGACGTCTGGGTTCCTAAGTGGTTGAGGTCTTTCTCTGGGCAAAACCTAATGATAGCTGGGTAGAGCAAAGCCATTTTTTTTTTTTTAAATATCCCATGGATGGACCAAAATGTTCTTTGAATAAAAACTATAAAAGTCACAAACGTTTTGGTTCTTTTGATGTCTAAATAAATCCAACAAGATACTAAGTGCTAAATCTAGATTTTAAAATGAACTTTAGAGAGATGCCTGGAAACTGCCCTAAAGGGAATGTGACTATGGAAAGGAGGCAAGGGAAGAGAATTTCTGGACTTAAATACCTCTGGGTATTGCTTTTTCCTTAAACAGGAGACCTATCTCTGGAAGAAAAGACATGATGGTTTATGGAGAAAACTGCTCACGTGGCAGTTTTGAAGGGGGCTGACCCAGTGCTGGAGCAGGGTTGTTGCTTAAAGAGACACCAGACCCACAAAAGGCCTCTGCCAAGCCGCAAGGATTAAACAGAGGGAAATGGGCAGAAAATAGTAAGTTCCAGGATGAAGTACTTTCTTAGCGCTGGTAACAAAGAAGGGTTAAGAGTTCTCCTTAATACCTAGGCCCAGAATGGGAGCAGGTCTGCAAACTGGTTCTCCTTGGCCCAGCATACCCGGCCCTCCCTTCTGTGTTCCTGCCTGCTCCTTGCTTTCTATTGACGTGGTTTTATCTTCTAAAGGAGACTATGGTTTCTAGATAGTAGGTGGACTGGATCCTAAAGGAAGGGTAAGAAGGATTTGCCAAAACTAAAGGGTCAACTGAAATTTATATCAATTCCTAAATGTCTTTTATTTAAGAATCTTGAGGCCAATCCATGTCATTAAACTTTTCAAGCGACTCTGGGAAAGAATCAGATAAGGATATCGGGATCATAAAATTTTAGCAAAGACCGTTAGAGATAATCCAGCCTTACTCCCCATTTCACAGTTGAGGGAGCTAAAGTTCAGAGAGGTTATTCAGATGGGTAATGCCAGAGAAGTGAACGAGAGCTTTGGTCAACTGGGTCCAGCGTCTCTATAGTACTTTCTTCAATGTCCTGTTGTCTACCCTAGAAAGACACATTAAACATTTACTACTTTTCTAATTTCACAAATAAACACTCCTCAAGAAAGTTACTTTCTTATCTGAGAAGCAAAAAATAGGATTTGGGTACCTTATTGTTTTGGGGGTGTGTTGGGGAGAAATACCCCTTTCACTGGCAAGCCCATTATGAAAGATTTAACTATATATCTGGTTAAATGAAGTTATCCATTTGAAGCAATTTTAAGTCATCCAAAAAGTCCGTATTTACAGTGGCAGAAAAAGCCAACACAGCAATGTTCTCAGCAATGCACCATGATCTTAATGACCTGCTCAGGATTTCTGGATCAGCTTTCCGTGAAACCGACCATTGCAGCTGGGTGGCAGGCATTTCCACATTCCTTAACTCAGATTCCCTCAGTGTTAAGACTGCTCTAAGGATCTGAGGTGGGAATCTTCTAGAGTGACTTTAATTCTTTCTGGCCAACAAGATGCTTTTTAGCACCCAGGATTCTGGTGAGCTGGACTTGCTTATGAAATGTCTAAATATTCCCTCTTATTTTAGGGCTTGGCAACACCAACCATTAGCTGGGATGTAAAAATCATTAGCTTCAGAGTCAGACAGACATAGGCTCAAATATCAATCCTGCCTCCTACTAGAGGTTTGTCCTTTAGCAAGTTAACTTACTTCTCAGACCTCAGATCCCTCCCTTATAATGTGAAGGCTGTGAGGAAAATCTTATGAGGCTGTTGAGAGGATTAGATGAGATTATGTATATAATGTCCCTAACATGAAACCAAAGCTCGAAGGCACTTTTGAGTCATCCCTTCAGACATAAAAGCATCTTGAAAACTGAGTGAGTAGCTAATAAAACATGCTAAAGGCTACACGGTCAGTTGGTGGTAAACGGTCAATTGGTGGTAACTGAAAACAAATAACTATTCTGATAAACAACTGGGTTAAGCACACCATTCTTTAAGAAAATCAAACATTATAAAAATTATTCAAATAAGATGTGATTATGGAATTGCTAAAGGAGTTTTTGCTTCAAAAATGGATGTATTCTGGGGTCCTTTAAAGAGAGGACTTCTTGGTACTCTTTGAGTATTACCAGAGTTACAATTTTTAAGGAAGACATATTGTCCTAAGTAAGTCACACCTGTACTCTTTAAACAGGAGTAGCACACCTGTCTTGAAAACTAAGTTTATGGCACAACTATTTAGAACCCAGGGCATTTCTGATGTTGTCTAACTCTGCATTTTGCATAATATACTCAAGTCTACTTTTAAAAATGTGTTCAACCACTATTAAGTCTGAATTTTATCAAATCAAGTAAGTAAATGTATTCTTTTCTCTCCTTCCCCAAAAGAATTAACCACTTAGCCAGATATCATACCACACATAATATCTGACCTATTCACTCTGATAAGCACAGTCACTTAGCATAAAATTACTGAAAAAGGAAGGAAGATTGCCTCTCTTTGCTTTGGTGTCAGTTTATAACAAGTTACTAATGCACTCTTAGTAATATTCATTATCTCTGAGCTTTATAACAACTTGTGACTGAGTTTGAAGGTCTTGGCATTGAGCAAAAGAAAAGGACCTTTGTTCATTTTTAAGGAGGCATTATGGTTTGCTTATCCACTGGCGTGGGTGACTCAATTGGGAAGAGATACTTCTCATTTTCAAAGTGAGCTCATAAAGTCCTGCCCTTGAATTGCTCACATTTTGTGTAAGATTTAAAATTTACCTTTACTGTTGAGTGTAGAAATTTTAGATGAAAGTTCATTCCTCTGCATAGCCCAAAAAGCCATGTGTTGAGAAAATAAATTTACTTAAATTAGCATGGTTTTTATACAGAAATGCACAATTCTGGAACATGGTCATACTTTATTGAATTTATAAGTAAAGAAACTAGAGGTACCCTCTGTCCTGTCAAACTGTGATTTCTCCCTGACAGTTTTCAGGGTGTGTGTGTGTTTGTGTGTGTTGGAAGGGAACCAAAGAAAGTGAGGTGAAATCAGAGTTTATCTTCTCTGGTAGCTTTCATTTCCTCTAAGTCTATTTTCACTTGTTGGTAGACAAATCATACAGCTAATATACAGCAGTTAGTTGGGTGGTATCTGAGTGTTGATCTGGGCAACCAGATTTCACAATGTTTCAAATCCCAATAAGGGAAGTTCTCGGCTCTTAACCAACAGCTATGGGTGTGTGTGTGTGTGTGTGTGTGTGTGTGTGTGTGTGTGTGTGTATAAAATTCATGATGACTAAGTGTCTAAAAAGGTTGTAGTTAATCTATTTCTGGTTCTTATATTACCTTTCAGGAATAAGCCTAGAAGGCCTGGCTAATATCTTTGAATCATTTCCTGCTGAAATGGTCTTTAAAGATGATGTGATGGAGTCTAGATAAGTCTTAATATTACTTGAGTTTTCTGAGTGTCATCCCTGAAGCAATACTTGCCTCAGCCTTGCCCATCATACACACTATAATGGCAGACCATTACAGCTTTAATGAACCTGTGAACTCTCCTAAAATTAAGTGAAATGTACAACATATATTGGGACTATAAAGAAAAAAGAACTGCTGGGGTGCAGAAGGAAAGCCTCATAGAGGACATGAACATTGAAATTAAAGTATTAAAGTGTGAATAGGAGTTTACAGGTAGAATAAAAGAGGAAAGGCATTCTAGGTAAATAATAGCACACACAAAGGAAGCTCTGCTCCTTAGTAGAAAAAAAAAATGTAGTTCTCCTTTTTGGGTAACTACAGAAGGGTTAAGTCATCTTGTCATTTAAACTGGGCAAAATGCATTAAAGTTAGGCCTTCAGACAAGCTGGACTTTATATCAAATATGCTTCAGATGCTCATTTGTTGTGTATAGATAGTTATAATAATAGAAAACAGATGATGACATTTCCAAGACTCTTCTGGGTGAAAACTACCATGTATAATCTGACATATGTCATAACTGTACTGTAATGAGCTGGACGATGGGATTTGAACACTGTGTGACAGTGGATGGGTGATAAGAACAGAACCACTTTTCAGTTTATTTAAAGGTCAACTCAAATGCTTCATTTCTTGCTTCTGCCTTGTTCATTTGCTCATTGGCTGTTACCTGTGTGCTGATACTTTACTATGAGTTTGGCCTATAGCAGTAAAGAAGCAGCTGTGACCCCTGCCTTCCCTAATAGAGTTTATAATTTAGCTCATACTGATCTTTAGAAGGACTCAAAGGAAATAAAATTACACCAGTTAGAATAAAAGCAACATTTCCAAGGAATAATCAGAGAAACATATGTAATTCCTTGTGAAGATCAAGCATGAAATGGATGAACTCAGGTGGTAGCAAGGAAATGAGGCTGATTTAGACCTCAGTAGCTTTTGGATGTTTAGGGCTCTACTCAAAAATGTACCCCCACGTTAAGTAGAATTTTTGTTTTTAAAAAATCAAGAACATTTAAAAAATATAATTCGGCTTTTCAAATTATTGGACTGTGAGTAACTATTTAATTTAATTGCCTGTGCGTTCTTGGCAATCATGGGCCATATTTAGAAATCTTTGCAAAGTGAGAAAAGTCTAACCTACAAATTGTTTTCAAATGTAATGAATAGTTATGAGCCTAAATGTAACAATTAATGAGGTTGACATGATATTGTTTCCTATACATTTGTCTAAGTGTTTATTAATTTCTATTTTGCAGTTTTTGTGTTTCATATTTTGGAACCAAATTTTTTTATTTAGCTTTCAAACATTCTCATAGGTCCTGGGCATTCTGCCCACAATGCCTAATGCACAAAATGGCCTTGCACACAACACCCAGAGGGAAAAAGAACAACGAAATTAAGTAAAGGTGTCAGTATATATCGTTTCCAGATAACTTTGGGAATTCTCATCCTCTCTGTGCAAAATTCTTGTAGATATAAAGAGAGAGCCACATGCTCAAAAGGAACAGCTTGAGTGCTAGCAATAAAGTATTTGCATATTTGGTATATAGTGAGAAAAGCAAACAGGGCTCATGCAGTTCAAAATAAACTCTGAAAAAGGAAAGAAAAATGAGGTGAGAAGAACTAATATTTTTAAAGCCCTACTACATTAAGCAGTGTGCCAGGTCCTCTCTATGTATTGCTTCATTTAATTCGCACATCAGCCCTATGATTATTCCCATTGTACAGACGAAGAAGCAAAGCCTAAAGTCCAATAATTTGCCAAGGAATAAGAGCTATGAAGAAACAGAACCAGGAGTCAGCCTAACCCCAAAGCCCATGTTCTTTTCACAATACTCCTGCTGTCTTCCTGTTTTATGAAAGAGTGGGGACTATATGATTATCTTTCCCTAACTGCTTATTTAATGAATAATGAATGTCTTTTAATGTGCATGGGAGGCAAGAAGAGTAGAGGCTGGAGTTTTCCAGAGAGCAAATTTGAAGTGTAGAAGGCAGAATGAACTGTCTTTATTTTTCCTTAGTGATTCATTAGTAGAAAAAACTGTGGTAAATAAAATTTTTGAAGCCCACAGACTGTTAGCAACATCAAGGGAATCTTTAACTGTGGAAAGTCCCAAATCATAATCAGATTGGAATGTATCCAACCCCCTATTTGGTCCCTTCACAGTGTTTCTTGAAGTGCAGTCCCGCCACCTCTCCCTAGAACTGTCTAAGGAGTTTAATAAGATGCAGATTCCTGGGCCCTGGATTAGAATCTGGGGAAAGTCCTGGGAATCTGCATTTCAACTCACCATTTTTTCCCCCTCTCCATAGGTGATTCCTATGTTCCTTAAAATTTTAAAACCATACTTTAGTGTTTCAGAACAAGATTCCACTGTCTCCTCTTTTTCTTATTTAATAATTTTTAAGGACCACAGCTTAAGCTACTAGAAATGTCTAGTTCTGGGTTCACCACCTTTTTATAGATGGGAAAGCAAAAGGAAACAATGGGTATTAGGGCTATTTAGCTACAGTGAAAACCCACTGACCCCCGCTCCACTACCCTATTCCTCCCCGCTCCTCGCCTCCACTGTACTGGGATTAACTCTTGGGACCTTGGCTTAAACCATTAGGATGATTCTCATCCACTGAGAATATCCTGAGTCAGAAATCTACACTGAGGGAATGACAGTTTTTAAAGTAGCTGCTATTACCTAGAAGGTTAAAATTAAGTTTTAGCAGCCAAGCCATTTTTACTGGGAAGAAAGGAAGAAAGGAAGGAAGGAAGAGAAACAAAGGGGGAAAGAGAGAGATAGGGAGGGAGGGAAGGAGAGAGAACAAAAAAGAGGAGGAGAAGAGAAGGGGAGAGGAGGGAAGAGAGAGAGAAAAGAGGAAAAAGAAAGGGAGAGGAAGAGGGCAAACTCACTCCCATGGGGGTGTAAGCCAATGGTCCAGTGGACAGGACAAAGATGAGCAGCCTAGAGAACCAGTGGCTCTAACATGACTTTTGAGGCGAGGTCAGGATATCTAGCAGAACACGTGGCATTTGGCAGAGAAGAGCCAGGACCATTCCCTTTTGCCCTTCCCATTCTTGCCATGTTACCACCTCAGACCCCCACTGCTTAGAGCAGCTCATCTCTCCAGGATTTATCTCCTCCTGAGCTCTGGTAAAGTCCCCAGGTCTGTTTGCATCTCCTGGAAGGGCTGCCAGAGGTTTCCGAAGTTGGCTTCTTCCTACAGGAATCACCTACCTTTCGCTAAACATAAAATGTCCCACCGATTTTAGAATTAAAAACACAAACATATTATTGAGTTTAAGTGCCCACGAATAACCCCAATGCCCCAATATCAATCGAGGGATGGCGTGATTAGAGTCTCTGTCTTCTGACAGGATGGAGAGTCACGGAGCAAATCTGTAGTACAGTTATAGCAAATAAAATGGGAAGAAGTCTGAAGTTTTAGGCTTTTCAGACTTGGAACCAAAAAGGTTGAGTCTAAAAAGGAAAACATGTCACCTTCCTGCCAAAATAAACTGATGAAAATTTAGATCCCACCACCTTTCAGCCAAGCATTTCCTGTTCTGGCCTTGCCTCCCCGATCTGCCTTGCACTAGCTCCGATGAAGGGAAAGCTATTTTTAAGGTGCAAATAACCAGGACTAAGAATGAGAGAAGTTATTTATTTATAGTTACATCTTTCAACTGTTCTTTTCCCCCTCTAAAGTCAGAGGCTTGCTTCGGCTTTTTCTTTGAATCCAAAATTCCCGGGGTAAGGACACTGAAAGGTCAGGGAGCAGTCTATGGCCTGCAGACAGGGATCATTGTCTTGGGCAACACAAGTCAGAAAGCTGTTCACCACTTCTTGAGGAATTCCTCCCAATGTACACACACTCGGTTTAGGAAATAAATGTGCTCTTGAGAAGTGTTTTATACAACATACTTTATGCATAAAAGGTGATTTGGGTACATTTATGGTTTTGTTACTTAAGAAATCCAATTCTCCAAAATTTCTGCCTTTTTTTCCAATAGGGGATTCCATTATCAGGCAAATAAATATTCCCTAATTTACATGATTTTATAACTTCAGATTCTGCATAAGATTTTCTTGAGGGGAGGTGTTCTAAGAGTCAACAAGCTCTTTCTGGTACTGAACTGGACCTTTCCTCTTGTAATTTAGGGGTCCCTTAAATCTGTCCATTCTTAAAACCAAACCTCACAAGATACTCTGTAGACTCTTGGAATTTGCCAGTAAACAAAAGAGAAAAGCCCTGCCTTTTAAAACTCACATCATTTCAGCTTTGGTTATTACTCCTATAAGCTCATTGACATTATTTTCCTCCCAGCACCTGACATGATAGTGTTTGCTTATGTCCCCGCTTTATAGCGGAAGCATCATGAAGGCTTTGTTCACACATTAATTCATTACTGTATCACAAGCATCAAAAATATGCTAGATGCTTAAAATTCATTCAATTAAAAATTTTTATTTATATCAAATTGTTATTTCATTTGGAATTACATAGAGTGCTGAAGAGGTCCTTCCCTTTTTTAGACAAGATGCCATCCTAAACATCCTAGCTCCACTATTTTTACCCACTGGCTCTGACTTTATTATAGGACTTACTTGAAGGATAAGAGGATGGGGCCTTTCTAATACAAATATCTATGTGTTTTAGATGAGCCAAACTGTAAGCTAGCAACTCTGCAGAATGAACTGGTTGGCATGACCCACTCCCAGCTTCCTTGCTTCCTCTACTTCTAGTAGAGCTTTTGGCTAAAGTAAGGTTTTTGCTGCATCATTGTGCTTGTACAAAATTTGGTGTCTTGTACCACCCAAGGAAGAAATTGAAAAGACGAAACTATTTGAGCGCAGAAACTGGGTCTAAAAGCAGATCTATTAGAAGGATGAAGAGAAACAACTAAATGATCCAGCATGACCTAGGATGGCACAGGAACTTATGATGCTGTGCATCAACAGTTATTGGCACATGGTAGGAATACAAGAAAGTGTTGCTAACAAATGAATAGAAAAATGATGCAAAAATACTGCCCAATCTAGGGTATTTAGATATACTTACTTCTTGGAAGTGTCAAGTTCTTATTTGGGGATACTTCTATTGCTCTTAGTAACGGGAAAAAAATAAGTGGGAATAAAAATCTAGTCAGTAAGTAACTCACCTTTTTACTTAAATGAGGTCCATTAGCCCCACCAATGCCTCTCTGTGCTGATGGTGGTACTTGGTACACATCTTGTTCCTGGGTACCATGGCCAGTGGGTACTTGGTAAATTCCCTGATTTTGGTAAGAAGGTGGCACTTGGTAGATGGTGTCTCGAGGAGCACTCTGTGGATTTGGCACTTGATAGAGCTTCTGTTGGCCAAAGGTCTGGTGTATCAGTCCAGAAGTAGGCTGGTCCTGACTGGAGGAGGTCTCCTGCACAGGGCCAATCAGAAGCTTCACCCGGTTGCCTGGGACAATGCCTTGCCGACCATGTAAGGAACAGAGCCACCATCCTTCGAGTCCTCCTGTGTTCTGCTCTATGACAGTCAGGATGTCTCCCTTGCGAAATGCCAGCTCCTCAGCGCACTCTGGGACATTGTCATATAAGGCTCTTGCCATAAGATTCTAAGAAGGAAAGAAGAGAGGGAAATCATGTTAGAATATTAGTGCAGTCCCTTTAACACCTAAAACCCATGCTCTTATGGAGAGGCATACCTCCTGGAAAGAAGAGAATAATAAATCTGAACAATAGCCTGTAAGGAGGAAAACAGATGGTGCAGACAAAAGACAGATACATACATACCGTGTCTGCCACCAATGACATCACACTGCCTCCTTGGAAAAGCTCATAACACCACAAGAGTTCTTTCCTCTAGCAGTAGATACTGTGCCAAGGAATTATGAGTTAAAGAGTCAGAGAATGGTTCACTATACAAAACATTTTTCTTCCTTTCTTAAAGCCAGCTTAAGGAATAAAATATCTCAAGATATTCAGAAGGACTACAACTGACATTAATTTTTTTCATATATTGGAGATAAAAGAGTCAAAGAACATCCCTAATAAAAAACAGTACAAATAGTATTTATATTTAGTGTTAAAATAGAAACAAAATACATTTATATATGTCTTGGCAGGGCTTAAAAATTCTCATTTTCAGTTGATCGCAAGGTATTTGGATACAGGGAGAATCTCCAAGCAAGCATTTTTTTTCCCATGATAATCAAGCATAGAGCATAGTGTGACATTAGTCTGTATCTCCAGATTTGATGGCAGGGAGCTACTAAGAATTTATCACATGTACGTAGATGCCATCTCTTTCTCCTTTGGTCTTTTACTGATACCTTTCCTGAAGGCCCCTCCTCACCCTGCCACGATTTCCTACTTCTTGAGTCTCGCCATTCACATCAGAAATGCTGTGCCTTCCCCTTTCAGGGACCTGAAACACTTTCTCTCTTTGTATGAAGGCCTGTCTGGCACATTCAGTACTAAGCAGACAGCCAAAGTAGGCATTCAGCAGAGAGTGGGCAGCCAGTGAGTGCTGACATTCTTGGAAGCCTTTCAAAGGCCCCAAAGATTTAATTTCTTGGCGTTAGTCATGTTTCGCAGCATGATGGCAGCCATCACCACATGCCTACTCCTTCCCAGCACACAGAGGAGCCAGGAAACATCGTAAATTCACCACAAGCACTCGGAAAACTAAAAGTGATCTTTCTAGTGCTTTGCTAAATGTTTAAATGCACTAGGTGTTATTGCGATGATGATCATTTGTGAGAGAAAGAACACTGATTGGATGGCGCATGTTTGTGACTTTACATAATTGTGGAATTTGGGTGGTTGTTGTTCAGGCTTCTGTCCCTCCCCTATTTTCTTCTTTAGAAATGTGGACTTGATCTTTCGGCCTCATACTTTGCATTCCTTTATAACTGACACATGTTAATCATCTCTCCCATGTGCTGTAGCCCTTAACCACAGGTCTTGCTCTATGTGCCGGTTCTCTGCTGTAGAGCGGCCATGCCATGTTAAGCGATATGCTCTTTGGTAAGTGGTTGGGAGGGAGGATGACTTTTACTCTGCTAACCAAACCGCTTAACCTAAGGAAAGCAGGCAAAGCCATAAAGGTCAGTACCCAGGAGGCCTGGTAATGCTCTTTAAGAATAAGGTTGAAGTCTTTGTTCTTGAGAGTTTCAAGATCCAGGAAGTCTATGACGTAGACAAGGGAAGCCAAAGGGAAACGGGTGGTTTGTGTTGCACATGAAGGTTTACTTTGTCTTTATATTCTAGGAAGCTCTGGGTTCCTCCTAACTATTCAAAGTTCATGTACATAAAGATCAATCACGCAGCATTAAATCTGGTTTGAGGAACCATTTAAGGATGTATAGGATTCTAAAATGCCCTGTTTCTCTTCCATATTTTGGGCATTCTGTAATTTAGAAGAAAAGTCATAGATTACAGAAGATAGTATTCTGGTCCTTTATACCAAAGTCAGTAGAAGGAAATTACTCTATCAGTGTATTGAGACTGTAGCGCAGGGAGAGAGCTGACCCCTCTGGTCTCTGTCCCTTTCCCCAGGCCCATTCAACAATTGGGAATGGCTGGTAAGGAAGCTCCAAGATGAAATCAGAAGTGATAAAGAGCAGGGGCCAGTTCTTTGGGAACTCAGGGCAGATAGTTATGCAAATATATTAGCTTCAAAGAAAGGAAAGAAGTAAAATAGAAAACAGTAGAAGGGCAGAAGACTACAGACCTAATCAGCATGAATAAATGTGAGGCTTTTGGAGTTGGGCCACTGCCATGGAAATCCATGACGCACTGATGTAGAGCACTGGACCACACTTGATTAGAGGCAGATAGAAATCCTTTGTGTGAGAGTTGTTTTGGATGTCCTTTTTCTCCTGTTCCAGTGACCTCCTCACTACCTGGTAAGCAGTGTACTACTGTTTTTCAGACATGCTTGAAGAGCTGCTTCTCAGGGAATACTTTCAGAGCTGTTTGTCCTTGCTAAAAGACCCACCACGGATGAGTTCTCTTGACTAGTTCGTTGTCCATGATTTCTCAAAGTCCTTCCTACTGCCTACAGAGATCAAGATTTAGAGAGAGAGCTTGGCACGGCTGTTAGTGGCAGGCACCCCAGGGCTAACCTGATACCTCACACACTCATAGATATTAGCAGCCTTTGCCCAATAAGAGTTATTTAATATCTGTGCAAGCTACAGAGAGGCAATGTTTATATCCAGTCACTCTCCTAGACAGAAGGTTCTAGCTCCAGAGACCTTCAGAGACACCTGGATCCAACTAACCTATTTGACAGATGTGGAAACAGGTTGGGGGGCAGGTGGAAGTTTATCATTTGCCCAAGACCACATGGTTGGTGTCAGAGATTGAAACAGAACTGTGTTCTCTTGGTTCCATTTTCTTTTCAGAACTCTAAGCCATCTTAGCTCTACTACACAATGTCCTCCTAACTGGTCTCAATTCCATTATATTCCATTGAGTTAAGTTCTAAAGATGACCAATTCTTCTTGTTATGTCTATAGAATAAATAGATTATTATATAGCTAAGTGACTTGGGCAGATTACTTCTCTCCTCTGTGCCTTAACTTACTCATCCATAAAATGAGAATGTGGATAACAGTACCTATTTCATGAGGTTTGCTGTAAGGATTAAATGAGTTATTTCAAGTAAAGTACTTTAATATTGCCAGAGATTTATGAAGTTACTAGGACTATGTATTTAATTTGTTGGATGGCATCTTGGCCTTAGTCCCTGTGCTGTTTGCCTCCTCTCAGCTCTCAAGGGTTAGTCCTATTCTGATGATGTTATTATCAACATATACACATATATTTATACATATCTGGCATTTCCCTTGCTCACAATTACACTTAGGAGAAGTGTCTCTCAAAACAGTGTTTTCTTGAATTAATGAGTTTTAGGCATTGCAACTGCAACCTCTTGTCAAGGATCTGTCTACAAACAACAATAATGAAACTATTGGTTGCACTCAAGAGACCTTCTGAGACAATATACGAACATTAATAATAATAATATTACTAAACAAATTATGGGTAAATCTCATTAGATTCCAGCAGAGTACAATCCATTAAAAAGTGTGGAAAAACATGGGGAAGGAGCTTGGCTTTTGAAAATACTTGGAATGTTAGTTAGAGCAGGAGTTCAGTAAGAAGATAACAGCAAGTTCAGCTTCAGCTGGAACGCAAACCATCTCATTCAAAAGTGCACAGGCAAGTCATAAATAAACAAATTAAGAGTTAATTCCTTTGGCTAGGAGAAGGTGGAGGAGCCCTTTCCTTTAGGGTAAAGGTGAGACTCCCTATGGCCACAAGATGGAAGGTGATTTTCTGAATATCTTAGAAAAACCCAGAAGAGGCAGATCTACTCTTTCTCGCCCCCCGCCCCCCATAGCAAGAAAGATCAACACAGAAACACATCAAAAGAGAGATAACAGAGCTATGTAATTCTATATCCAGTTGGATGGTAAGCCTCCAGAGAGTGGGCCTGGCAAACCACCAAAACAGTTGGGCATAGAACTTGAAGCCAGAGAAACTTTAAACAATTACAGTCCAACTCTTTCACTTTACAAATAAGGAAAATGAGCCTCAAGAAGTTAATGATTTGCCAAAGTCACCTAGCAAGAAAGTCATAGAACTAGGACAAGAATTCAGGCTTTCTGTCTCCAGCTCCAGAATTAAGACAGTATTTAATCAAATCCATATGTTACACAAGTTGTGGTTCTAATCAAGATGGGAAATTGGCCTTTTTGGGTCATAAATTTTATTTGAGGGAACCCTAATTGTAGCAGCCTCTAGCAATGATTCCCCACATCAATGTTTCTTGACCCTCTCCTCTGGCTTTTTGATACCACTTTCTGTTTCTCTCTCTTCTCTTTTTCTCATGACCACTCATCTTCCTTCTCTATCACAGACTAAAAGAGAAAATTTTGGGCTCATTCCTTAAGTGATCATCTTCCAAAGTGATCTCTCTTTTGCACTTTTCTCTTCTCTATATGTTCACTCTTCGTGGGAAATCACATCCATGCACTCCAGTCCCATATTTCCAGTTGTCTAATAGGTAGCTTTATCTTGAAATCAACAAATGCAAACACCCCTTTCTCCTGCTTTAGCTCTTAGTTAACAGTATAACACAGCTGTCCAAGATTGTAGCCTCAGAGGTTTCAGAGCTTCTTTACAACTCAAAACCCACTCACCTTAGACTCTGCTTTCTTCCTCAAGGCCACTCCTACTTTAGGCCCTCAGCAACTTCTTGTGGGGAGTATGACAATTGCTTCTCAACTAATTTTCCTGCATTCAACCTCTTCCCACCTCAAAATCCATTCATCTTCCACATAATCAGAATAGTTATCTTTCCAAAACCTATCTGACTTGTTTCTCTTCCCAGTTCTCTGTAATAGTATTTATTACAGTATGATTTGTATGATATCATTCAAGACTGAGAACTCCTTAAGTTCATAAAGGCTGTCTTAGTTCTTGGCATTTCCAGAACTTGAGTGCATGTCTGAAACAAAATATATACTCATTAAATGTTTGCTAACTTGAAATGTTTTCTGGACTCTGGTTTTCTGGTTCTCTACAGAGAGGCTGAAATTTTCTTCTAGAGAAATCAGCACGGCATTTGGTTAAAATTTTCAGATGGATGTGGATAGAACCAGTGCGATAAATGGCATGTCCAAGTCACCCAAGCCTCACAGCCAAAGAATGTGAGAGATAGCAAGCAGGAAGGTGCCCGCTTCTCCCTATTAAAACAGGATAATGACGTAGATAGTGAGCCTGAGTCTCATGTCCACAACCACTGAACAAACAGGAAGGTCAAGATGAACTGACCATCCCAGCCAGATTAAATACAGTGTTCTCTGAAACGCCTTTTTTCCTTTCAGTGTAACCCACATCGGGTGGCAGGTGACTGAGCACCATTCATACTTTGCCAGGACTAAGGTTTCTGTTGTTCCTGGTTCCCAAGCTATGCCTGAGGAGTGGGTAGAAAATACAACTAGCTGGAACAGCGGGTACAAAAAACTCTAGGTCACATGACAACTCCCACATTATTCCCTACTCTTCCCTACCTTTTTCCCCCCACTGCTATTAAAATATAAGGAAAGCTTCATAGTCTTACTGCCAACGCAACTATCTGCTATTCCAAATATGGAGAGGTGTGACTTGTAATTTCCATGACCATTCATGCTGTTCTTTAAAGAGAAATGAGACACAATGACTGCTGTGTCACCCCACTAAGACTGATAGCATCATCATTGGCCCAACTTCCTCTTATTATTTTTACCTTATTCTATATTTATCATGCAAGAGCTCCTGTCACAGCCTCAGGGCTGCCACATTCTCAGTATGAATTTCCTGTACCCAATACCCAAATTTTAGCCTTGGAGTCTGGCAGTGTGTGTATGCATGCATTTACACACACACACACACACACACACACAAAGCAGGGCAGATTGTGAGAAACAGACACAGTATGGAAGAGAAAGGCCATTGTCAAGGAAATCAGTCCTAAAGGAAGTGCCTGAAGGATAAGCATTATGAAGGTCAGTCTGAGGACATAGGGAAGAGAAAGAAAGACTTCTGTGCTTTTGTGACTGCTGACAAAAATCAGCTTTAGTTTGAGGGTCGTCAAACCACTTTGGCTACCTCCCAAGATCACCTTTAGAATATAAGGAGATTTGGTATTTCCCAAAAGAAGGAATCAGCCGTAATCAGGAAACATGGATATCTATGTGTCTGGATTTTGCTTCTTGGAATACTCGGTTTACACCTGAGTTCTTACATTGGGTGATCTGGAATGTAAAATTTTCTAAAAGTTGGATTTTCGTGAGATTATTAAGTAGTAGACACAAAGCTTTCAAGTTCAGGAGTTAGAAGATATGACACATAGCACATCCAAGTTCTTTCTCAGCAGTATTTGGAATTGCAGTCTGACTTACTTTTCATTATGTGATCTGAACTAGTCACAGAAAGGCAGCAGCAGAATTCTTGTAAGCCCCACTAGTCCCTCATCATACTGTTGATCACCAATGAGAAGTGTCTAACATGTGCCACCAAACATTCTTCTGACACCTAGACCACATTTCAGCCAATACTTTTGTTTTCTGGAAAGCACTTCTAACTCCCTATGATGGTTACAAAGCTTATATGAGTATCTTGGACCCTCTCTGAATTTTCATGTCAATTACTCTGCCACAATTCCTTAAGTTTTCTTAGATTTTCCAGCCTTGTTGAACTTTAGCCATAGCATTCTCTTTGAGCATTTCTGAGTGGGAGATACTTTAAGAAATGTGACATTAGAAACTTGCCCACTCAAAGTTACTCTTTGACATACATCAGCCCTCACATACACCATTGGGGTGCACCCTGTGTATGGTGGCCCATAAAGCTCCCAGGTTTGAAAAGCTTAATGTCTGTTCCATATCCTTATTTGATGAAGGATTGTTCAGGACCCAACATCACTTTGGTGGTTTATATGTTAAAGTGACACTACTTTATGATAACTGATGAGGAGATCTGATGCTCATTGCAAATTTGGATATTTGGATCTCAGGAAGAAACTTCTATTTAACCAGATTTAGTAACCTGATAGGAACAGCATACCTGTGAGATTAAAAAAAAAAATGTTTGTTCAAATGCTGGGTTCCTTTCCTTTCCTGCACCAGAACTAATATCATCTATTCTCTCTTGATTTAAGATTGATATAGAACAGAAACATTCACATGCTGGGATTTATTTACCATGAAACCAACAAAAGTCTAGAGCAAATTATTTGTTTTACATGAAAAAAAAAATTACAAGTGGGTTGATATGTGGGAGTGCATGTATGCATGTATGAGTGCACGTATGGGACTAGTCTACTAGCCTGCTTCAATTATTTCTTGGCCATTCATGGAAGATGAGTTTGATTGCTGACAGTATCTGAGAAAAATAAATTAGCTTTTGCCTCACAAGTCTGATGGTCATAAATAATACATATGTCTATAGGAGTTCAATTTTCCACTCTTCTGTCATCTTTGAGATTGACCTAAGCAACTCCTGAAGGTCTTAAAGAAAGTGGAGGGATACATAGGTTTCTATGAGTATTAGAACCAGAAGTCACCCAAAGCTAGAACCATCTAGACTAGAATTTTAAACCAAGAAGGGATTTTAGAGATCTTTTTAACCCAATCTTCTTGTTTTACAACCCAGAGAGTCTCCTATTAGATTAGCAGCAGAGCCAGCAATAGCATCTGGTTCCCCTCTTAATCTAGGATTTTTTCCACTAGCCCAGAATATACTTCCTGAGAATCTTCCCCATCTTAAAATTTAGTACTGTTGCTATTAAGCTTGGGAATTTATAAGCATTTGTCCCAGGTTGCCTGGTTTTGATAGATTTTACGTATAGTACATTGGCAAAGGATCAAAAACATGGGGCAGGCACAAACTCTTTTCAGGGTTCTGTCCCTAGATAAATCTGACAGGCATCACATAATGATGAAGGCCTGACACCCACTCACCTAAAATATAGGTTTTATTAACAATAAAACAACCATCTGGATTTCAGCCAACATTACAGTGTTGGCACCGGATCACATCTATCTGCCTGTCTAGACAAATCCCTCAACATCCAGGCACTTGGGGAAGCAAAATGAGAATTGTTATAAAGGAATAGGAGACTCTAGTCCATTATATTACAGTGTATTTCCAAAACCAAAAGTTTCTCAAAATTCAAAACACACAAGTTACATCTAACAAAGTATTTGAAAGAAAGGGAATATCTTCCTATTTTTTATATCATCATATATCTTCCCACACCAAGGTATGGAGCCCCCAAGGAATGACGTTATATCTAAATAGAATATGATACAATACCAATATCTCAATACAATACGTATACATCCTGGCAATCCTTGCTTGTCTCCCAGTCAGAACCCAGTTGACGTAACTTGAATGCCAGCCCTCACTGGAACCCTTTTAGATGTCCTCTGACTTAGGTTTGGTGCCTGATTGCTGCTATTCCACTTAACTCGTGAGGTCTTCAAAGAGTTCTAGAAAATGGATCTGCATACTTGGTTGAGAGCGTATATGCAATCATATTCTGTCACCATTACAACTACAGAGTTGTCTGAAGATGTTGTCTAAAGAAAGAACCTTTAGATGCTGCAGCTTCTCCGCTAGAGGAGAGGAAAGATGGCAGGAGCAAATGGAATAGAAAAAACTTCAAAATAAAATTGTTCATTGGCTAGGTATATAGACAAGCTCCTACATGTACATATTTATACACCAGTTTATGAGAATAAAGTAGCTTTCTTTAAGGCCCAGTTCTAAATGCATATATATACATATGTATATGTATATGTATATGTGTATGTATACGTATATGTGTGTGTGTATATATATATATATATATATATATATATATATATATATGTACCAGACTGTCTCTACAGCAACCTTAATTCTGTCTGAAGTCTGTCTTCCTTTGGCCTGATGGTTTTACATGTCACCTGAGGAAGATCCCATGCTTCTTAATATTTTGTGGTATATGGTTGAACAAAATGTTGTTAAGCTTGTAAGATTAAATTTTTTTTTTTGTTAGGACCTGTTATATTAAGCTCAGCTTTGGTCATAATAAAATTATGGCAAAGTCTGCGGTTGTATCTTTGTGCTTCTATCACACCAAACCAGTAATTATATTTAAGCAGAAGGAAGTAGGAGAGATTAGACCAGTAATTTTTAACTAGGGGGAATTTTGTCCTGCCAGGTGACATTGGCAATGTTGAGAAATTTTTAGTTATCACTGTTTGTGTGTGTGTGTGTGTGTGTGTTACTGGTTGCTATGGGTAGAGGTCAAGGATGCTGATAAACATTCGCAATCAACATGACAGTCCCCTATGATTTATCCAACCCTAAATTTCAATAGTGCAGATGTTATGAAACCCTGGAAATTAAACGGAATTAACAGAGTCTAGTCTCAGTCTTCATATGGGAAGTCTAATTACAATGAAATCACACTGCCTGTTATGAATCTGTTTCCGCATCTGCAAAATGGGGATAATAAACATGTTCTTTATAATGATATTATGCGGAGTCATAAAATTATGTATGCAAAATGCTCTGATTTCTTCAGAAGAAAGAGTCTCTAAAAAATCACAGCACAGTTCTTACTGCATTATTATGAGCTCATGAAATTGTGCCTCAAGAACTGTACTCCTCCCCCTCAAAAATAATTCCTCCAGGAAAAGAAAACAAACCAGAAATGATCTCATCATGATTACACCTGCCACACCAAAAAACAGACACAGTTCAGAGAAACTAAATTCTTTCCCTCTAGCAATGAAGTAAGCTGCGTCTGTAATTAAGATCTTAATAAGTGAGGCAGGAGGCTTGGGCAGACGCTGCAGGCTATGAGGCATAGAGCTACCAAGCTAGGTTTAAAACAAGAACAACTGAAATACAATTCCCCTGCTGCTTAACTCTCAGGTGTTCTCTACTCAAGTCCACATTGCAAAATGGGCTTCCTGTCATTTCTAAAGATGCTTATTTCTGCAAGAAGAAGAAAAAGAAAAAGGACCACTCTATTATTTACTAGCAAATGTTATTTATAACTCTATGTGAAAAATTTGCCTGCACTCACTTAAAAAAACTTAGATAATTTCCGATCAAGAGGCTAACATAAGGGAAAAGGGATAACGCCTTCGATGGTTGACTGATTTCTGGAGTAGCTCATATTGACTGTTTAGAGTGACCACATGTTCCTGAACTTTCCAAGACAGGCCTACTTTCAAATATCCTTCCCATTGTCAGACCATATGTCCCATTTGGGGGTTTGTGAAATATTTTAAACTAAACTAAACATATATTTTAAACTAAAAAGAAAAGATAGGTGTGTAAATATATATCATGCTAATGGTTGAATTTAGAATCTGGGAGAAGAAAAGATAGATATGATAAGAGTCAGTCAATGGACATGTTTTCTAAATGGCAAGATGATTTTATAAAGAAGATAAGATATATTCCAAAGGCATCTGGGCCTCTGTGAGACTGTCTAGAACTCCAGCTTCACAATGAATGGGGTTATTAAGAAAGAGAATGCTGTTGAGCTAGCTGTATTTATATTATTTTTTACCCTGACCCTCATTTAAGGGTGTGCTCATCACACTTAGCTCCGAGTGAAAAAAGTTGGAGAATCAGAGAATAACGTGGAAGTTCTACCCCAGAGGAGCACTCAAGGGAAAAGAGGATTTCAAAATGTTGCCCTGCCAACCCTGTTGTGCTAGTATTGAAATCTACTGGTCCACTCACCCATTTTGTGCCAAACTCTGTCATACTGCAAATGATTAGTAACACACACACTCACCCCTCATTGATAGGTTACTAACATGTACTATTAGATACTTAAGACTCTGAACTCTAAAAGGAATGGAGTGTTTTGAAGTCTATTTTATCCCCTTCCCAGTAAGTGGATTTTGCTTATTATGGTTATTGAGAGTTGGGGGCTGGGCAGCTGGGGTATCTTAGCCCTTTTTTTTCAGTAGAGTACAGAGCCTGGTGACAGAGAAGCCTACACAAGTCAGCCACATCTCCTATGGGGTGAAGTGCTATTAAGGGCAACAAACTGACTACCATAAATTAATAAGATTAAGGCTAATTTGTACAAGAGATACACAGATTTCCACATAACTAAAAGAAATTTAAAAAATTTTTAATGATACATCATCTTGTCTAAGTATATATTGCTTTAATAAACAGAAAGATCTGGTTCAAATCTTAACCCTATATACCTTTTGATTGTTGCAACTTTCTATTGAGCTTCACAAGTAATCCCCTCCCACTGCCATACACACAAACACACACACAGTAAAGAAAGGAAATTAAAAAGGAGCTATCAAACATTTTTCTGCAACGCTTGCACTTCTACATATTCATGGTTGCCCAGTTTTCACTTCTAGTAAACATAAACATCAATATTGCACATAAGGAACATTTTTGGTAATATAACTATTACTTTGACATAGAAATATCAGCAGGAATTCTCATTTGCAGGGTAAACACCAAGATTTACAAAGAAATAAGCACCTCAAAATCAATGGACCCAGCTTTGAATAAGGACCATGAACCACCTACTTAAACAGAGTACCATTGATGGCTGGGAAGGACAAGATCATTTTAAAGAATAAAATGGTATTTACTAGTCCGTGGTGGGGTCCAGGTATATATTGAGAACATTTTACTGGCAATTTTAATATCTCTATGATCAGCTGCCCACTCCTTACTTTAACTATCTAAAACCACTGTCATATGCCATCACTACTCATGTTTTCTGGAGTGTCTGTTCTATCTTCCTTAAAGTACAGACCTTGATTCACCTAGATTATGTTGCCTACTAAACTATAATCTAAAAGAATTATTCTTTCTGTGGTAGGTGGAAAAGGTCACTGACAAGGCCATTTATCTTGACATGAAGATTCCTTAGGAAGATAGTCTTTTGCAGCTAGGCTGTAATGTTCCCCAGGCATACAGAGTCCTCATTAACTGGTAAAAATTACCGCAGGGAGATGACTGGAATGTTCAAAGTAAATAACATGGAGGGGGGTGTTGTTGATGAAGTATAAACAGGTTTTTTTTGGGGAGAGGGTCCTCTTTCCATGCTCATAGTCTTTGCAATCATCCATTGCCTAGGAAACCAGCAGCTATTTTCTGGCATTTTAAGTTGGAAATATGATATTTCTTTCCAGTGGCCTTGTTTTGTTTATTTTGGCAAGGAGGATTGATAATTAAGTCTATACGTTACTGCAGAGTGATGCCATGGTCTCGGTGGCTGGCATTTCAAACCAATTTGTTTAGGTTTCCTTCTAACCTTAAAGTGATCTAAAAATAGATAGAACTCTTACTTTACATCCACATCACTCTAATTGATTACAATAGGATAAGGAACATAGTCTACACTGAACTTCTGTACCATCTTTGCATTTTACCTTTGACTTTTTAAATTGATGAATTTTTCTTTTCCTCAACTAATATTTTTGTTTTGGGGAAACAATTCTAGTGAATGTTTCTTCTTAAATTTGTATCTATGTAGTGCCTGTATATCCATGTATTTGTGTGTATATATACATTGTATATATAGCTTATCAAGTGTCATATAATAGCTATTTTAAATGCCTACTATGTGCTAGAAGCTGTTGATTTTCATATCTTATAGCTTTACAACTATATGATATGATGGGTATTTGAAAAATCCAATTTTTATGAATGAAGACATGAAGGCCTGAAGTAGCTTGCCTATTACACTGTTAGGGAGTAACCTAAGTAGGATTTGAAACAAAACCCATGTTCTTTCAACTTAATGTCAGATTCATTAAGGCTTTTTAAAATGGCGATTTCTATAAGTATTTTATGTAACTTAACATTCAGTTCAACATTAGTTCAGCACTTACTATGAAGATCCTATTATTTCAGGAATATCAAATCTTATTAACTACAGTGAAGATACCAAGTCATTAATATGTTAGCAAGTGGGCAAACGGATGTGCTGGCAATTCCCTATGTGTGGCATTTACATTTCTACAATACATATCCAGGTCCATGGGATACTCAATAAAACTCAACCATCTTAAACTAGTAACTGGGATTTTGACATAATCTTGTCACCAAGTCTTGAGTCCACACTATCCTTTCAACATCTATTGAGCATTTACTGTACAAAGAGAGCTGGAACTGACTGGCATTGTCTACTTACCATATGCAGGGAGCCATGGTAAGTACTTACATTTACATATTATCATGTTTTGGCCTTAGAACAATAACATGAGGCAGTTATCATTCCTGTTTCCAGATAAGAAAACTGAGGCTCAGAGAGCTTAACTTGCCCAAAGTTAGAGAGCACTAAATCACAAGAAATAATAATGCCTTCCTCTGAAGCCCATGCTGTATCTTGTCTATATTACAGAAACATACAAGACAAAGGCCCTGTCACCTGCCATAACAAAGCCTAGATCATACTTTTTATTCAATGACTTGTCTGTCGATCTGCCTCTACATATAAATACAGGCCACCCTTCACTTCTTTATTGTATTCAATAGAGCTTACCTAAAACTGGACCCAATGGGCAACCTGTATGAGTTACAGGTATCATTTAGATAGTGAGTTGATTAAAAAGGGTTAATAAGTAAGGTAGTACTAACAGAGTAGGGCAGAGGTAAAAAAAACCTATCGTAGGGAGTCATAGAAACACAAGTTTGAGTTTTTGATTGCTTCATAGAGTGGATGAATGAGGAGACTTGCCCTGTGGGAAGTACAGAGTAACCAAGTCATGTAGGTGCAAATAGACAGGAGAAAATAAGTGAGAGAGTGCACGAGACTAAGATTTCCTACAGTAAAGTCAAAAGAGAGGAGAGAGATGGGGTACAGGGTGTGCTGTGAGGGTGTCACATCTGTGTGGGCTGGGAAGGTCAGCCCTACAGAAGTCTGGTATTAAAGAAGGATAAGGAATGCTTGAATGAGAGACAATGAGGTCATAGGGGCACACACAAAAAGGAAGGGAATTTGCAAAGGGGCTGAAAAAGTAGAGAGGAAGTTGTTTTAAGAAGTCTTGGGGGCAGGGCGGTGCAGACAGGAAGCCACTGATGATTCTGAGAAGAGAACCAATGTAGAGCCCAGCAAGAAAAGGATGCTAAAGGCATCCTTGTTATGTCCACACTGCAACTTGCTAAACTTGGTATTATCAGAACATCTTCAGCTCTACAAAGACTTTCATCTCTGTGTAAGAAAGTCATTTAGCCATGAAAATGGATTTGCTCAATAAATAAATAATATATAAACAAATAATTAAGATTTTTTTAAAGCATCTTTTGGGGAGAGGAAGGAGTTTCTAATTGGATTGAGTAACAAATCATCTGAAGAGAATAAAAAATTTAAAACCAAAATGTCAAAGCAAGGAAAGAACTGGGAATCATATAGGTCATAAATGACCATATTAACTAAAAGAAGAAGCTCATATTAATTTTTCCTCAAGCTAGCTTGAGAAAATAAAAATATTTTTAAAGTCCACCTAAAAGTTTTAAGTAGTATACACTCTCTCGTTCCCCTAACCTTGCTCACATTCAAATAGAACAAAGAAATCTGAATTTCAGAATATAGTTTTCTGATTTGAATCGTAAGTTCCCTCTGTAATTTTTGTTCAGTCCAAGCATTTAAAAATGAATTTGTTGAATGGTAGATTAGATAAATAATTTAGAATTTTAACGGCGGCACACAGAGTTCAGAAATTTGGCAAAGCCATGAAAGCTGCTCAGCTATTAGAGATCAGACGGGCAGTGCCTGCTGAGCACTGACCTGGCCTGAGCCAGCATAAAGGGGGTGGGGTTTCCCGCCTCTGCTCAAATACAGCTGTACATTGGCCCTTCAATCATTCTCCTGCCCAAGAGCAGCCAAAATCCAGACCCCCAGGAGTAGAGCCTTTGCTGAGCAAGCCACAGTCCCTTCTCTCCATATACATGCTCTGTATATTTAGAGTAGTTTGTAGAAAAGTCTTAATAAATAAAGCCTCCATAATTTACTATCACAGAACCTCAGGCTGAATCTTTTAAAGAGAAATGTAATATTCGGTACACATGAGAGTGACTAAAGTCTTCCTATGAACAAATTAACAAAAACATACAATGAAATAAAATAGACTAGATAGGTGCTAATCAAAAAAGTTTACTGAAATAATACATTCCAGAGTTCTCAAGATTATTGTAAATACATAGCTGACTGACCTGGAGTAGAAGTGCAAAATGAGTGGAGGTTTGGTTGTTCTCCACTTATGATCCCTGAAGTAGCCAAACCAGATAATCTGGTTAAAAAATAATAATAATCTTATAGTGGCTGGATTATAAATTTCTCAGTGAACATTTTTAAGTCCGACTGCACTAAATTTACAGTGTTTAAAAGACAGTGTTTAAAAGATAATTCCTGACTCCAGGATTTTACAGTCTAATAATTATCTGGCTTTCTTATGTAAGTGACTCAAATTAAACAAACAATAGTGAAATATGCATTTCACTTTGTTTTGAGTTACTGCCTAAAAAAAAGACTCTATTCTGCAAGAATACTTGGGATGATATAGAGCCTTAAATTGCCAGGGAGAAGAAAACATCATTTACACAACACATTTTAGGGAGGTCACAGATGGTTCTTTCTTTCTCTTTAATAATGGTTTAAAGTCACAAGTTCTGCAACCAGATCATCTTGATTTAAATCCTAACTCCATCACTTTTTAGCTGTGTGGCTTTGGATAAATTACTTAGCCTCTCTGTGCCATATGTCCATATTTGAAAATGAGTATAATTATACCCACCTCAGAGAGTTATTTGGAGAATTAAATATGACAATCCTGTATTGTCATGGTAAGTCTTAAGAAGTGTTATGGATCACTTCTTTACCTTTGTGTTATTTCCTCTACTTAAAATTACAAAATCTTCTCCTTAAATAAAGTTATCTATTGTTAACAAGAGAGAAAATAGGCTTTATAAGAAAGGGGAGTAGATTGCTTTGGCTACTGGTTCATTTTGTAGTGAACACAAGGTGTCAATCTGTCATTTGGTTAATTGGAGAATTCAGGACCTTTGCTGGTGAAGGAATCCACAAGCTAATAAAATCATGTATTTACCTCAATTGGTAGGGCATTCAACATTGGTAAGACCCGGCAGAGAGGCAGGTTTTCTTTGTGAGGACCAGTTGAAATTTATATAATCTGTTGTCATGATGTTTTCTTTTCATAAGAGTAAAACTAAACATGATGAGGTCACTGAATAAAAGTGACTTTAGGCTGTCACTTTTGCCACTTTCTAGATTGCAACACTCGACATTAATTTCAGCCCTTTGTACTTTCCAATAATAAATTTATGAACAAATTATCCTTTTTTTTTTCTTTTGCAAGTTGTTTTTATGAACTAAAGGCATTCCACAATAGGGAGAGGAGGGACAAAGACTCAATGCAGGCTAAATAACATATAAGTCCTATCACTGCTCTAAATAAGGAAACTGTGGAAATTCAGGTGAACTACTTCAAGAAAGAAAACTTTCCTGTCAGGTAGAAGGATTTGTTTCTGGTTGCACCTTAAAGTCAAATATTAAGAATCTTCAAGATTATCCATTCCTCTGATCTTTTCTATTGAGGCAGATAACAGAAAGCTGATAGTACAGTGATAACTGTCTTTGGACAGCTTTAACCTTTTCAAGGAGAATTGTAACTCATACCTTATAAACAAAGGCTTTCAACATTTAGATTTAGGGCTTTGAATTAAGATTTATAACTTTCCAAGAAATGATTTATCACTGAGGTTAGCCCGTGGCTAATAGCCATAACCAAGTATTTACAACATCACATTAAAAAAGGATGGGCCAGTTAAAGTGTACAGATGAAACTTATTGGATTTCATTAACCAATGTCACCATCTAAATAAATAAATAAATAAATAAATACATACATACATACATACATACATACATACATAAGGAAGGATGGGTCAGAAGCTTAGATAATTCAGAGAGAAAGTGAAGTAGCTCTCAGCTACCACACTCTGAAGGTCACACAAGCAATACAAATTGTCAATCCAAAAGCATAGCCACCTTGCCAGAATTAATTTTAATAATAACACTTTTATTTAAAAGCACTAAGACTAGTGTCTATTCTAGAATAGAGGTATTCATCCTTTAAGGAAAATCCACATCTAGTTCACTGCAATCTGCTCTATACAGTGTCCCTGGAAACTCCTTGCCTCCTTTATGGGGCTGAGCAAGTTACAATCCTTTTGCCAAGAATAAAGACACAAATGATGCAAAATGGATGGGAAAATAATGCTGCTGAAGTGTCATAGCACTCTAAGCTTCAGGAGACAATAAATTAGCCTGAGCCTTCAGAACTTCAGTCCATTCAAGCGCCAATAAAAAATGTTTTCAAGAAATGGCAAATACTCATTTGTTCTTACAACCAACGTCATTTAAGGATATCAAAATTCTCCATCATCAGCTATAGTATAACACCTGAGACTTTTAATTTCTACCACCAACAGTATACATGGCAAACTGCTTCCCGGACCAAACGCTGAAAACTGCTTTAAGAGCCAGTTTGAGGTCTGAGAGACTCAGCAGTTCTGATTCCACTCTTAGTACAGCTCCCCGGCTACCCCGGGACAGTGGAGGCCAGGCCTGGGGGAGCTGCGAAAGCTTGAGCTAATGCTTCCTCCACTTTAAGTTAGACACCCTCTGATCTACAGTGGCCGCCACAGATCGGCTCTAAGACTAATTCCCCAAAACTTTCAGTGGAGATGAACCTCAACGTGCTGTGAACTCCCAGAGTGGGTCTTAGCGACTGGGTCTCTGCCTGCCTGTTTGTATGCCAAATTCAATGACCGAAACCCATCTCAGAATTCTCTCGGGCATACAAGGCGTCCCGGCACAGGAGCTGTCACAATGGGACACACACACACACACACACACACACACGCACACACACACTCAGAAATCTTATGTAAAAGGCCTTCTCTTACCTTATACTTCATCTCGGCAGCGGTGAACTGAGTCGTTTTCCTACACTAGTTAGACTGCATTAAGCAGTGGCGTGCCCGCGCCTCCATCGAGTGTAGTGCTAAATGAAAGTGAGAACGGTCCGGGGCTAAGGTCGGTTTTTCAGTCCTTTCGCGCGGAGCTGCGACACGGCTATGCTCCAAAGCCTCTGAGCTCACTATTTTGATTGAGGCGGGACCATCACACACTATATTTGCATGCTCTCCCGTCATTGGCTAGTGGGCCAAGGTAATGCGATGCTCCTCCCAGATCTTAACTTCTGAAAACCGACAAAGAACTTGTAACATGATCATTTATTTTACATTATCAGAGAAGTTGGAAAATAAAACAAAGTGGGGAACCGTTCTCAATTTTACCCTCCCCCCAAAAAACCTGGGAAAAGGAGATAATTTTTTTTTAAAAGATTAACCTACGTTTAAAGAAATAGAATTCACAAAGCAGTCTGACAGTCGTGCTTCCTGTGATCTAGCAACTACTTCATAAACCCATTTCATTTCAAAGCCATTCACTTCTCAATCTTTACATGAAACGAACTCTGGGGAACAAAAGGTTTTCTGTCTCCGGGCCCCTTTATACTAACTACCCCTGCTGATATCTCTCTCTCTCTCCTCTCTTCCCTCCCTCTCCTTTTTTTTGTGGCTGTTTGCTTTTTTTGTTCTTTTGTGTTCAAAGTACTTGGCGACGTCAGTCTGCAAGGAGCCAGAATATAATTTTCCCTCAGTGGAAAGCAACTCCCTAGCTCAGGCACCAGGGTTCCCTGGCCAGCTTCTCGCTAGGGCCTCACAGAATTGTCAGTCACATTCAACAACCTTCTCTGGCATTGCTGAGGATAATGGTTAGATGTGACCCCTTAGATGGGGCTGGCTGAAGCATACCCTATATATCATCACTGTCCACAGAATACTGTGTTCTTTGATGGCTGGCATTTCTAGCTCCAGCTTTGAATACTGCAGTTTTTCCTTCTGACCTCTCTCCTGAAGGTGACCCATTAACCCACCAACACTAATTATCCAGGGAACAAAAAGATGCCTACTGTTTGATGAGACTGGTTAAAAAGACCAGTCTCTCCACAGTGAAGCAGAGGACATTTGATTTAGCTTCACATTTTTGTAGAGAAAGACATCACCCAGGAGAGGAAAGAAATGTTACTTTTAGCAACTTTCCTGAAGGATAGAGAGGTGAGGGGAAAATTTCCTCTAACTGGGCCTCAGGATTCAGAAGTGGTGAGTGCAGACAATAGCTGTCCAGCTGTCCCTGAGTGGGATGTACTCCAACCAGACTACACGACTTAGATGGAAAAAATTGGCCCTTATTCTTTTCCTGACCAAGTTGGACCAAAATCAGTTTGATTTGTCCTCCACCCTTCCCATTCTCAGTGGATTAAAATTACTTTTAAGATATAAGCAAAAATATTAGGAGAACAGCTGCCTTACAAAAGTAGTTTCCAGATCCTGGGCTCACAGTTTAGTTCGCAATTTAATGTGGCACCTATTCCCTGGACATGACCCCCAGGCAGTCATAATGAGGTTGACACACCGGTTCTGGCATTCACTAGGCCTTGCGATTCCTCATTTAGCCTTAGAGTGAAAATGAGCCTGAATGATTCTGCAAGGTCTTTCTGAACTCAAGCTAAGCATGAAAAATACTGCACTGCAAAGATGTTCCTAACAGTCCCACAGACTTATGGGAGAGTCATTAGTTTGCAGGAAATTGTTTTTGGTGTCTGCCTGAGTTAGTCAAAGGCCTTCACATCTGTAAGATGAGTCTTGTGTCCTCCAGGAGATCTAGATAACATTCCTTTGGCTTCCTAAGCAGGAAAGCTGAATCCTCCTTCTGTTTTGTTTGATGAATACCATTGAGTAGTGAACACTATCTCACCCCATTTTAATGCTTTCAAAACAGTTTCCCAATACAGAAGCTAGGACTTTTTGTCATTTCATTCTCTACTAGAAAGCTTAATTCAATCAAGTGGCCGTCCCACTTTCTTGTTTCTGTCCTGTATAGTAAGACAGTTAAAATCCACCTGAAGTTCATTTCAAGGTAGTTTGGGTCATCGTATTGTTAGTTTTCTAAAGAAAAGCACAAAGATGTTGAAAGCAGTTAAACCTGTGTTAGAATCTCAACAAATTTCTTAACTTCCTGATTTTGGTGTCATGAAGTATAAAATAGAAAAACTAATAATGTCTACCTGCTAGAATTATAATAAAGATTATTCGAGATAATGTAGATAGATAGTA
The DNA here is from genome assembly GCA_004027375.1 of Macroglossus sobrinus. Classification (NCBI taxonomy): domain Eukaryota; kingdom Metazoa; phylum Chordata; class Mammalia; order Chiroptera; family Pteropodidae; genus Macroglossus; species Macroglossus sobrinus. The sequence continues at coordinate 173,515 of PVKZ01000734.1, forward strand.
ACAGTACATGGCACATAGTAAGACCTTAATAAGTGGTTATTATTATTATTTTAATATTAAATTTATTATATATTACTTTTTACTATATTATATACTATTAATGTTAAATATCAAATAAATAATATTAATATTTAATTATTTGCTTAATTAGAACTATTGTCACTATTAGACTGTGAACCATATTAAAGGTGTGTTAGGAATTCAGGGAAAGGGGGAGGAATCCCTTCATTTTTGTGCCATCCATTCACAGGACAGCTTTCTAATTTAAGAAATATCAATTGAGCACCTACCATGTGCCAGGTACTGTTCTGGGTAGAAAGGAGACAACAGCAGCCCAGGCAAGGTCTTACCCTCATGGAGCTTACAGTCTAGTGGGAGTGAGGGACAATAATTAAATGAATATATAGTATAAATTTGGAGTGATAAATGCCATAAAGAAAAATTAAGCAGGGAAAATTGCTAGAAGAAAACAGGCCAGAAGGGGTGGGGGGCAGTCTTATTTTAGAAAGAGTGGCCAGGTAAGACCCTCTAAGGAGATAGTATTAAAGCAGAAGTCTGAGTAACATGAGAGATACTCTTAAATATCTGGGAAAGAACATTCTAGATAGAGGGAGTGGCCAATGGATAGGATTTGAGGAATAATGAGCTTGCTATGTTTAAGAGCAGTGAGTAGTCCATACACCCCATGAGGGGGCACCCAGGGAAGGGGTGAAGAGGACAAGCTCAGAGAGGTAGATGGAAGCAGTTTGAGTTTTCTCTTGAATGTGACAGGAAGTCACTGATGCATTTAAAGCAGGGAATGATGTGATCTGTTTCTCGGTTTTTACCTTTTGTTTAAACACTCAAGGACAGCAGGCTATTAGTTAAAATATTGAGCTCTGGTTTTAATGCAGTTTATATAATGCAGGTAGTAATTATGTTATTAATGTCATACAGAATTTTTCCTTCAAAACCTTTTGGGGAAACACAAATTTTTTCAATGAACAGTGAAACAAGCTTCTCCTCGTCTATGACCTGAGATTTGGGATGTAAAAATACCTTTTAAACTGTGCCATATAAATGTTGATGATTGATTTGTAGAGTTGTTCTAGTATTCCCATGAGCTAAAATGGGCTCCAGCCCTACCCTGTGCTCACCAGCACTCTTTTAGCTTGTCAACCTTGCCACCTGCCTGTTTGTCTGCCAAGGGCTCTGTCTCCCCAGACACTTGAGCAGGCAGGAGCAAAGGAAATGGCATCAAATGTCATCCAACAATTTTCCAGCTGCCACTGGGCACTAGCATGGATACTGCAAAAAGTCAAGACGATGTTAGAAGAGATTCATTCTTTTGCCCACAATCATGTGGCTGCCATCTAAGAGTGAAGAGCAAACAGAGTGTATAAGGACAGGAAGTGACCTTGGGAGCCTAGTTCAACCCTTCATACAGAGGACAAAGACACTGTGCACAGGCTCTCTCATGTCCCCTTCCCCTGGTTTAGATTAAGAACAACAGTCAGTACTTTAGGTCAGTCCTCCATATTTCTTGTCTGGTTTAGTCCAGTCATTCTTTATAGTGTCCCTGCCTGAAATCTCTTCCTGCTCCCACATTGCTACTTGTTTAATTTCTAGAGTACAGAGCCAATCACATTACTACTATGTTAAAAAACTCCTAAAAGCACCTCAATGCCTTAAAAAACAAAATATGCACACTTTGGCATAGACTATATCTGAGCTCACTCTCTCTTTCTGGTCTCATCTCCCATGATCTCCTCACTCCACATCCCACACATTTTAGCTACAAGCAGGGTGTGTGTGTGTGTGTGTGGCAACTCACCAAATTCAAGACGCATTTATACCATCTTGACTTTGCACAGATGAGGCCCTCTGCAGAGGTTGTCCTCCCTTTACTCCTCTGCTATCAAGCCTGGCCCCAATACTGACTTTTTGTGCTTACATGGCAACAACTTTCACTCTGCTCACCTTGCCCTTTCAGAACTAATTCCTCCTTCTCTTTACTATGCCACCATTGTATTTGGAACACGGGGTATTATTATCAAGCTCTTCCATGCTGTATCTTAATGATTTATTGACGTCTGTTTCCCCAGCTTCAAGGTGAGCTCCAGAGGTATGGGGTACTATCTTGTTCAACACTGTGTCCCCTGCAGGCTTATACTTTATGGGCATTTAAATGCTTGTTGAATGAATGATTAAGAGGATAAATGCAACTTCAAAGAATGTGTGTTATGTGGAGGTTCTATCTGATATCCATGAAGGGAATGGGGAGGACTCATGTTTGAGGGCAGCAGCGCAGTTTACACTTATTAAAAGTGGAGCTAAGATGCACTTTTTCAGAATCACCTTGAGTCCTGTTGCCACTTCTGGTTCTTGGACAGGGGTCAGTTCTTGGCTTGTGAGTACCTATTTTTACATGACCTATGAGCTAAGAGTTACCTTTTTAAATGGAAGAAATCAAAAGAAGAATATTATTTCATGACATGTGAAAATTATGTGAAATTTAAATTTCAGTGTCTATAAATATTTATTAGAACACAGGCACTCAATCATTTATGCATTGTCTTTTGAGCTGCAATGTCAGACATGTGTAGGTTTCATCAGAGGTGGTAAACAATGTATGCAAAGCTAAAAAAATGTATTATCTGGCCTTCCACAGAAGAAGTTTTCCTATCTATGCTCTAGAATAGTGCAAAATATATCCATCCCTGAGTTCAGACTAAAGCATAGATCCTTCCACATCTACAGAGAAACAATTTAGAAATACCTATTATAGGGCCATGTTTTACCATTTCTAATTTGATACCGTTTTTAAAGGAAGTCTACATATACCAAAGTTATTTCAAAAAATAATCTGAGGCAGCAATTTTTTCAATTCTACATGTCTTCAGGAACCTTCCAAAACAAAGATGAGCCATTGAGAGTTTTCTTTAATCTAACTGGCCCCTGGTTCATTCTGTCTCGATTGAAACCATCCCTGATGCCAGGTACTGTGTTAGATATTCACAAATGTTATTTCATTTAATACTTTTTTTATATAACAATCCTGTGAGGTAGGTTGTAATGTTCTAGTTTTACATGTAACAAAACTGAGACTTGGAGAGATTTTACAACTGGTACAAAGTTATGGAGAGGTGAGTGGCAGCTCTGATACTGAATGCAGGCTTTCTGGCTCCTGAGACTGCGGTGTGTTATACTACCTAAGGCTTCCTCTGGGTGCCTTTGTTGTCTGAGTCTCCATTTGTAAGATAGTGTCTAATACCCTAGTGGGACTAAGCCTAACAAAGTATTCTTCTCAAGTTGTGACTAGTGATAAGAGTGTGCATACAAACAAATACACCTCTTACTCACTTGTACTTTCAGGTCTATATATATATGTTGTCCCTCTTGCCTAGCCTGCCCTTCTTTCATCATTCTGCTTACTTATATCCTATCTTTCCCCCAGTTTGAACACCATTTACTTCATTAAACCTTTTCTAGAAAATCTCTCCATTGTTTATATTCCCTGAAACACCCTCTGTGTCTCTCTCATCACTCATGGCCACAGCGCTCCCAAAATCTGACCTCCTTAAAAAACAACCTTGAATGCTGGGACTTCTCCCATTCAAGCTGGATTTAGTGGGCCTGGTGTGAGGCCTTGGAATTTACACATTCAAAAGATCCTATGATTCTATGTACAGTTTTATGTGTGTAGCATATCATTTAGTGCTTAGTTATTGCACTAAGTTATTGTACTGTTTCACCTGCGAGAGCTACTTCTTCACAATAAAATCTTAAATAACTTGTAGAAGGAGATCCTAGCTTTTTTTCAGCTGTATCCCCCTATGCACTTAAGTAGCTAACTGAATTTCATCTTATGTCTTCTCACAGGCCTGTATCTTGTCCATGCACCCTGCCTTTACTGACGTCAACATGGAAAACATAAATCACCTTCAGCAGGCAAGGGAAAGAACATCTTTCACTCTAGGCAATAGCCCTCTTTAATCTGTTGAGCAGGTCAAAATCTAGGAATGAATGAAAGTCTACTACTGGAGAAAAACTCCAAAAACAGTCTCTAATGCTTGCTTCTTAATGTGATGTGGAATGGAGCTTTCATTCATTTTCCTCTGCTAATATTTTGGCACAAGAAACCTCACAAAGGCCATTCAACCCCAACCCCCATGCCTTTTAACTACAGTGTAACCATGTCCTAGGAATAAACTCTGTTTTCTGAAAGATTTGTTAAAGGCATTGTTTAAAAATATTTGTTGCTGCAGATGGAGGGTGGTGTTTATTAAAAAGGCTTGTTGACTCATGATTTCTGAATTACTTCTAATTTTGTTCCTCCCTGACTTATTTCTTATTTTTACTCAGTGATGAGCCACCTGCAGTGGGGTGTGGCTCTAAACAACAGAGATTAGAAATGATTCCTGTAGATCTCTGTCATGCCTGCATGACATGGTGGATTCCCACATTGTGAAGACTTTACAAGGTCTCATTGACCCTTCAATCAGCCAAATTTATAATTGTGTTATTATTACCATCCTTTTAAAAATTCACCACCCTCTTTTCCTAATTTCAGTACCACCACTTTCTGCCTTTTATCTCACACTCTTTGAGGTGGCATTAATCTTCCCAAGGGTAAAGTATTAAAATTGAGTGCCTTAGGTCCCTCTCAGTCCTTGATTAACCATGAATGAATACTGTGCTACTAAGAACCCAGTGGATCCTGTAAATGAGATGATTGTGGGCAATACTTTGACTTGATTTTTAAAAAACTGTAATCGTGAAGTTTTTGATGCTATACATATACATATACACACACATACACATACATGTACATATACAATAGTGTTATTATAACTTTGGAATACTTAATTACTATCTTTTTTTCCCAAAGAACTAAACAATGTAACAGATTAAATTACATATTAAGCAAATTCACTCAACTCCAGTGAAATATGACAAGCAATTGTAAGGCTCCATTTTAACATTTAGTATTTTCTTCATATGAACAATTTTGGGGAGTTCATTTATGGGTGAAATTATATGAAAAATTAGAAACACCTAATAAAGGTAGGTTTATTTATCTTTATAAATGTGCAAAAGTTTAAATTTCTACTATTTATATGTATCCTGCTGGGCCAAGGAATGAAGTTCAGTGGAACAAAAGGAGTTTAATAGTAAACTTGTGCAGACTGCCTGGCAAAGGTTTTCTCCTGTTTTCTCTAGCCATGAGGAGTTCTGTTATTGAATGCTTTAGTTTGTTCAAATAAACAATTGTTATACAAAACTGTCATAGAAATCTCTTCTGCTGGTAGAAACTTCAGACTGTGGATTTTTGCAAAGGTCAAGGTGATCTGTCAAGACCAAATAAACAGGAATTCCATAACTAGAGGGAGAATGGTCTTCTACTCTTTCCGAAGAAAGTGCCCAACACAATAATAGTGCTACATAATATTTATTAAATAAGAAGGAACAAAGGCAGCATGTTCTTTCTTGTTAACTTTTGTTCTTCCTATATATATTCTTAAATTTGAAACATCTTCCTGAGCCCTCCTCGCATATATGTTATCACTGTAGATATACTACGGCATGGTAACATGACCTAATATGCTAGAACTTTGCAGCCCCCTTCCCATTCTCCACTTTTTGCTACTGTCTAAGTGGACTAAACAGAGAAGCTAATGGGCTATGTGACCTAAATTCCTGCATGGGACTGAATGTTCTGTTTCCAATCTACTCTCAAGCTTTACCATTCTCCAGACACTCTGGCTGCTAAAGGTTACCTTCCATATCCAGCATCTTGTATAACTCTAGTGTGGAGATGGGGTGGAAAAGAAAAGGGGAGCATGGGAGTGGGTGTTTTAAACACCAAAATATCACTTTCCTGGAGACACCGGCTAAACCATTTCTTCGCATTTGGAGACATATTCCCCTTCTGAGCCCTATAAAAGCCTAGCTGACCCAGTTTTCCAAGGAAGCCTGCCTCCCGTTCCTCAGCGCTCTCCTTGGCTGAGGCTAGTGAGTTGTCCAGCAGGCCCGGTCCCAGGGCATCTGGCCTGTCTGGCTGGCCCAGGCAGCCGCCAGCTGGTGCTGATGAGCGAGTAAAAGGAATCTGAGTAATGCAGGGCCTGGGGTTGGGTAGGGGGTGGCAGGATGAGAGGAATGTGGTATGGGGACACAGCACACCAGCCTTGTTAAATACAAGCTTTTGAAGAGTTTGATTCATTTTAGAAAGCAAACAAAATGCTCCAGCAATCTTTTATTTTGTCTGCCAGAGGAATGCCTTTCCAGCGTGGGCCAGAGACTGGGCACTTGTGAAGACACCAGTATTCACCCTTGACTTGCCGTGTGGAGAGTACACAGTGCATTCCATTCTGCCCACTGAAGCTGAGAAATAAAGAGCGGCTCCCTTCTTTATAAGAAAAACCGAAGGGGAGCCCTGCTAATGAGCATGCCCCAAGACTTTAAGGCTTACTCAGTCACAACCACTGAGATTTACAGATGTTAAGAATAAGTTCCCTTAATTTGCTTAGGTCCAAGCACCCTGTGATTTCAGACTAGACGGTGTAGACAAAGGGTGTTGCAGGATTTTCTTGAATTTCATTGCCTGCAGTTCTTATGACTCATCCTTTAATCAGCCTTTGGAGCTTCTGGTCTTCAGAAAGGTAGAGGGTTGGGAGAAGAAGCAAGGCCTATGTCCTTCCTGACCTTAGAAGATAGTGGCCACATGTTCCGCAGCTTTCAATTTTGCTATCTCAAAACATTGCTCTATATCTTCAAAACCCATCTCTTGTGCAGTTCTGGGAACCAGGGTGGGGCAAGGGGAATCTTTCCTCCTTACTCAGACAGCTTCGTTGCTTTTTAATTCCTCCTCTCAAGCTTACTCCCCATCCTTCCCTTCTCTCATTTGCACCCCCAATCTTTCACATCCTGCTCTCTACAAGTACATTCATGTCTTCCTTGTCCTAAATACAGATCCACAGTTCCTTGTTCAAAAACCTGGAGCCCAGACAAGTTGTGGAATTCAGACTATTTTAGATTTTAGAAACAGATCTAATATCCATACCTCATACTACAAAACTAGTGGTACCCGAGCCAGCATCCCATACGCAAACTCGCTCTTATTTCGGCAGTTGCATATACCAAGAGTCATACCAAGTGAAGTAAATGAAGAATATGTATCACTTCAGGCCAAGCCTGATCAGGTTTTACTGCCAAATGAGTTATGAAAGCACTATAGACTTTTATTCTTTATAACGGCGGGTAAGTGTGGGCCACCAATACACTTTCTAGTCCTTTAGTACCTTTTCTTTGCCATCTCTGTTTCTCTCAACATCAAACCAAGTGCTCTCTCTCTTTCACTTGCCAAACCAGAGGATGAACAGAGTCTTAGACTCCAATTCAGACCCCCTCAGCGCTGCTGCTGCCATCAACTCAACTGACGACCATGCAGGCCAGCGCTTCTCAAGCTCTGCACTGTAAAATACCAGTGTTTTCCATTCCTGATCCATCCTGAACCACTAGTTTTGTAAACTACAGGTTTTCCTCACTATCTGAAAGCAGAGCATTCCTATGGAATCTTTTGTAACCTGAAATGGTATAAAATTTAGAAGCGATAATCTTAGGACACATCTTGCCAATGGATGCACAAAACACATGGAGATAAAGCCCAGATGCTCACAGACACAGTTCCAAGCTCTGAGCATAGTCCCAGGGAGGGCACCCTCACCTGTGCATCATTTTGCTGCTGGGGGTGCTTACTGCCTCTGTAACGCTGCGGGCAAACACATACTGAATGCCGTTTTCACTTTCCTCCTTGATTCATAAAAGCGAAAACTTCTTCAGATTTCCTTTAGTTAGCGAAAATTGGTACTACTGTAGGTCTTTTGTAAAAACGAAGTGGCAGAACATGAACTTTTGAAAAGCAGGGTTACCTGTACTTAAAACTAACTAAAAAAATAAAAATAAAAAAGATAAAATACAAGCCTTGTTTGTTGTTATTATTACTGAGTTTAACCAGTATAAAATGAGTTCTGTTTAATTGCTCTGGAGTTGGGAAGTGCTTATTCTTAGTTTCACTCTCATGGTGGCCTGTGTAGGGGGTGGCCTGGTGTAGGTCTGTGTATCCCGTTTTGAGGAACACTGCATCAGATCCTCGGCCTCCAATACAAAAGCAGTGGAGGCTTGCATAGGTCCTTTGCACTGTTGGGAGCCATTCTTGCTGAATGCCCTCCAGACAGGGTTGGAGTTTCTTGCAAGCTGGAAGTTTGCAGAGCAGGTGGGTTCGTTACTGAAGGAGGAAGATTGCCTTAATGGATAGCTGTTACTGAAGGAGGAAGTTTGGCTTAACGGAAAGAGTTGAATGTTTCTTGCCCCAGGGAATAAGAGACATTCCTTGCCCCAGGGGATAAGAGACAAAAACAGGAACAAGGATGTTTTGAGAGAATTTATGTAAAGGTCAGCAATCATTTGCATATGTGTGGGTGTTGCTTCTCCTGATCTTCCAAGGGTATATATATGCTGTGCTAAATAAACTGGGGGCTCAGTATTCACTGTTTGCCCTCCCAACTCTATCTTCTGTCTCTCTCTCTTTTTCTCAATCCTGACTCCCCCTCTCAGGAACTGTTCGCTCTTAGCCAGCTGGCTTCGGCGTTGCACTCCCAGGCTCCTGGCATTCTCCACCCGTTTCAAAATCCTTCGGCTTTCACAGCAATTGACTCTTCTCGCTCTTCTACTTCTCCCATTAATATTTCTTAGTCTTCCTTTCAGACAGGCTTTCCCCAAGGTTCCATTTGCAGCTTTTTTTCCTTCTGTATTTTCTTTTATCTATCTTATTCTCTCAAATGACTTCTTTACTCATTTCTATGCTGATGACAATCACATCTCCTGATTTGTGTTTTAAATTCCAAACTCTTAGTTGCTACTTCACTGAAATATTCTACAGGCTTCTCATAAACTCCTCATATTCACATATTGTGATGGTCAGTTATGTGTCAGCTTGGCTAGGCTACAATACTCAGATATTTGGTCAAATACTAGTATAGATGTTACTGAGAAGATTTGTTTTTTAGCTGAGAAGGTTTAAGTCAGTAGACTTTGAATAAAGTAGATTACCTTCTGATATGTGGATGGACCTCAGCTAATGAGTTAAATGATTTAAGAGAAAAAGACTGACATCCCCCTATGAAGAGAGAATTCTGCTGTAGATGGCTTTTGGACTCAAGCTTCACATCAGTTTTTCCCTAGATCTCCAGCTTGCCAGGCTGCCCTGCAAATTCTGTACTTTTCAGCTTCCACAATCATGTGAACCCATCCCTTAAATCTCTCTCTCTCTCTCTCTCTCTCTCTCTCTCTCTCTCTCTCTTTCTGTTTTTGACTCTGTCTCTGTCTCTCATACACACACATACACATGCCCTGTTGGCCTATTGTTTCTGTTTTCCTGGAGAACACTTATAATACACATAATAAACTTACCAATGAAACAATGTCTACTTCTAACTATTCTATTTCTATTGATGATGCCATCATTGTCCCAGGTGCCTAGACTCAAAAATTCAGATTTTTGTTTGTTTGTTTGTTTCTTTCTTTTTTCCTCTTACTTCTCATATTCGATCAGCCATGCCAATTTTATACCCTCAACATTTGTGGCATAAATATCCTCCTTTCCATTTTTCTATTAATGGAGCATCCCAACCGCCATCCAGGCCTGGTCTGTCATCCCAAACAGGATCAGAATGTATCCCCTGTCCACAGTGATTAGACCAAGAAATTGACATGTGACTCAGAATCAATATGAGGTTTTCTTTGAGATTTTTTAAATGAAGCTTGGGATCATAAACTGTGAACGTATGCTTGGCATTGAATATCTTTTCCTCATTGTAGAGAGTGCCTATAGTAGGAAAGTGTGAGTCTACATGCAAAAAGAAGCAAAGATATTTGGAGTGGAAGAATGAAAACAACCCCAATCCTGTTGTCTGTGTCTCTGGATTTAGCCAGGCCTGCTGTCTACTTATCTAATCTGATTCATAAGGCAATAAATATGCTTTTTTGACTAATCTAGTTAGAATTGAGCCTCTTTCACTTGGAACTATGGTGTCCTGACTAACCCTCTGCCAGAAAGTATTCTCCTAAGAGGCAAAGACCATACCTTATTAATTTGTACCCGCTGTGGCACCACATTTAGGATTGTCTCAGTTGACATGTTGCACTGAATTTATAGATTGTCCTTAAGCTGCATTATAAAATTGTGTGTGAAAGGAGAAGAAGAAATGATAGAAAGGAGCATTTTCTGTGGCTCCTACAACAGCAGAAATAGAATGGAGACATATGCATTAGGAAAATTCCAGGGTGATGGTAGTTGGGGGCATAGTGACTCAAATGAGAAGCAGATATAGCTTTTCCTTTCAAATGCATTGATTTAAACACATGTACTAACAATAAAGGGATAGCAAGGCATATTTAACTATAATATGTGGGGAGTCAGTGTTGTGTCTACCTGTAGATCCATGTAAATATTTATATTTCCTTGCCAATTAACTCGTACTTGTTAATCACTGCTGAGATTTCATTCATCTGTCCACTGATACTTAATAATTGCCCAACAGAATCCTAGGCACCATGGGAGTTACAAAGATGAATAATACCCAGATGCTGCCCTCACTTCTTAAATACCTATTACGGTAGCAGCCAAGGAGAATTCATGAAGATAAACTTGTGTAGAAAAAAAAATCACACCGTAAAGTTATGTAAGTTTCTATTTTAAAATCATCTGGTTCTAATTTACTAAATTTAATGCTTTAGAGTCAATGCCAAAGTGCTACATTTGATTTATGGAAATACTTTAGCACATTTTTTCCATCGCGCTCTTGTACAATATATTTACCGCCCTTTTGTTATGGTTAGAAATATTATGGACCTTAAAAAAGTCCTCTTTACGAGTTTGCTGATATTTTATTATAAAATGCCATAAGATGAAATAAGAAGTCTAGTAAACAATCATATTCACTTAGGAGCATTCCACATGGATTAGCTTTGTGTGTGTGTGTGTGTGTGTGTGTGTGTGTACACACACATATATATAAAAATTTAACAAAGTGGTCCATCTGAAAAATGGATGTTTAAAAACTTCCACTTTATGCCAAACCACTTTTTTTTTTAGGGCAGACAATTCTTTTTTGGGGGGAGGGGGCAGGAGTATTTAAATAGCAGTCATACCATGTTATACTGCTAACAAGATAATAATGTTAATACCAAAAGATAAAAGAATGCCATAGACCCAGACTTCCATCACCCCAAAGAGGGCTTACAAGATATTCCAGTAAAATAACCATTGACATAAGTTTCATTTGTGTCAGTGGCTCAGGGTTAGGGCACTTACCGGCAGGGCAGTGGCACAGTCTACCTCAGAATAAGGGACAAGAGATGCTGGACTGCTCTCACTTTGTCCATATTCCCTGACATGCTCACCTACAGGTGTCCCAGTTCCACTGAAGAGACATAGATCAGTCCCAGGTCCCAGGAATGAACCATCTTTACATGGCCTTCTGTGCCCTGGGTTCAACTGGCTTCCTTGGCATGGAAGTTTGGCAAATACTTGAAGCATTTTATAGAAATCTCACTGAAGCCTCCCAGACACATTTTGGTTTAGCCAATAAAACCTGCCCCAAATTTTCAAAGTGGTGTTTAAAGCCCACAATGACAACAAAGTGAAGAGACCACTGTGATTGCTCCCTCCTGGATTCTTCTTTGGAATGTCTCCCATTTTGCCTCTTCAAGTTCATTTATTCCTCCCCAGTCCTCAGCTCAAGTCTTATCTTCTTGAAATATACTCCAGCTTCCCCTGATAAATTCTTTTCTAGAATTTGAGCTATGCTCACAGTCTGTTCCACCTAATCTAACATTGATTGACATCATGGCTCCATTGTATATCAATTATGAATCCCTAATTTTGCCTTGTTTGGTGGTGAGTGCCTCACGTTTGTATAATAGTTGACCTTAGAAGTAGGCAATCACCTATTTGACCCAGGAAACAGCAATTTATTTTTATTGGCATATGGCTTACATACAATTCACTATTTTAAAGTTTCCAATTCAGTAGTTTTTAATATACTCACAGAGTTGTACCACCATCATCACTATCTAATTCCAGAACATATTTATCACCCCTCCCCACACGTCAAAATCCCATATCCATCAGCAGTCACTCCCCATTTCTCCTCTCCCCACACATATCCCCAAATCCCTGGCAACTACAACCACCAATCTCATTTTTATCTGGCAATAGCAAGTTATAATAGACTTCATATATTTTATTTCCAGCATACTTCCAAAGGCTGACATGAACATGAAACTGGCCATTAAAATTTTTGTGTTTAGTTAAAAGAATTACTTCAGTTGTATGATGAACACATGTATATCTTTAATACTTGCTAGAGAATGTGGCATGATAATAACCAAAAAATGGTAATTAAATAGAATAAGAAAGCAAAAATTGTGTGTGGGGGGGAGTGTTCATGAGTGAAGGCTTTTGAAAGAGAAGCGATATAAGGTCTCGTTACATGTATTTACCAGGCAGAAGTCTTATGATGTGCCAGATACAGCTAAGAGCATTATCTAATCTCTGTAACAAAAAGTTAGGTAGGAGTTAGGAGTCTTACTATAGATGAAGAATCTGATGTTCAGAGAGGTGAATGCCTTGCCCAGGATCACACAGCAAGGGTTTAATCAAAGCTTGTCTGGTTTCAAATCTCATACTTTTAATATCCTTGTTATTTTCTTTGAACGGTGTGGTTCCATAGATCCTCAAACTGATCCCCCAAAAGTACCCTAGTGAGGAAATTGCTCTTCTGTGGCTAACTGCCAGAGAACAGGGGCTGGTATTATAAACACTTCCCTAGCCTGGACAGAAAAGGGTCTGGCTGCTCTGTTAGGCTGCTCAGGTTCCTGGCCACTGTGGTTTCCATGGAAGCCCCTGGAGCCTCTAGCCTATCACATCCCCAAGGCCAGCCTCATCCAGGCACTTGAGACCAACTTTCTGGGTAGCAGTAAGCCTCCTGAAGGCCAGAGCTACTTTGACCTTCTCCAGTGCTGGAACTTACTCAATGGGAGACAGAAGCCCCATCTTGTCCCTGGGTTGCCCTGCTACCTGCATATGGTTCTAACTGTTAGGCTGGTCTATGAGGACTTGACCAAGTGTCTTTGCAGTGTCTTGCCAGATACTTGCTGTCTCCTACACCTGATAATTAAACAGTGATGCACTTTAAAGCTCTGTCCTTCTCCTTTTGTCTTCTCTCCTTGGGCAATGCAAACCACTTGCAATGCTTCTACTGTCATTGACCACATGCCAATGACTACCCAATTTTCATCTCTGTGGTGGTTAATTTTACATGTCAACTTGGTTGGGCCATCATGCCTGAACATTTGGTCAAACATTATTCTGGGTATTTCTGAGAAGGTGTTTGAATGAGATTTACATTTAAATTGATAGATTTGGAAAAAAGCAGATTGCCCTTTATTTGTGGATGGGCCTTATCCAATCAACTGAAAGCCTGAGTAGAACAGAAGGCTGACCTTCCTGAGCAAGAGGAAATTCTGAAGACTTCCTTTGAACTTCATCTGAAACATTGGTTCTTTCTGGTTCATCACCAGATTGCCTTTGAATTTGAACTTGAACTTCAATTCTTTCACAAATCTTCAGACTGTTGGCATCCTTCATCAGATTTTGGCCTTGCTAATCCTCCACAAATGTATGAGCTAATTCCTGAAAATAAAAATTTCTCTTGATATACACACATTATATTTGTTCTTTTTCTCTGGAGAATCCTGACTAGTACAATCTCTGAGATCTAAATCCCTATGTATATCTGGTTACTGAATATCTTCTCTGGGCTGTTCATAGTCCCTTCAAATTATGACCTCTGCCACCAGCCCTCAGGCCTCACTCATCTTCCAGATCTCCTCCACAAAAGGAGCTCCTCTTCTAGCTATTGTAGCAAGGTGACCTCTCCCTTACTCAGCTCACAATCAATCACTAGACCTTTTGGTTGTGTTTCCCACGTATTTTTCAAATTATTCACATCCTTTTGTATTCATTTTCCCTGACCATACAGCTACCATCATTCCCTATATTATCCAACAGCTTCCCTGAGTCTCTGTCCATCCACTGAGGCTTCCAATGCATTCTTTTCAGTGGGACCAGGAAAGACTTTTTAAAAAGGCAAATCTGATTGTGTTACTTTTATGCTTAAAGGATTTTATCCTAGTTTTCTCAAGAAAAAGTGACAAAACAAAATACAGATTCCTAATGTGGTCTATAGTAGTGCAGCTTCAACTCTCTTATGCACACCAATCTCCTGGGGCTCTTGTTAAAATACAGCTTTGTTTCCATGATCTGGGTGGAGTGTGAGAGCATGCATGTCTCACAGGCTCCTGGAAAATGATGGAGCTGCTGGTCTATAGACCACTTGTAGAGTGTCAATGACTTAGAAGACCCCAGCACGATTGAATTTTTGCCTCTATATTTGGTTTTCCTCCTTGTGACTACCCTTGAAGGAGTGCTGCAGCCATTGTCTTTCTTTCAGTTATTTGAGTGGGACATGCTGCCTCTCACCTCAGGGCTGACAGCACTTCACCTCTTGACTTGCTTAGTGTTTAGGATTCATCTGAAATATCATCCTGCTTTATTGTGTTGGAGCTCTTGTTTCTATATCATCATTGCATATCACCCTTCTCATAAAGTTTGTCACACTTATTCATTTTTGTTCAAGGTCAAGCTTTCTATGAGGTTACAGGTGCATGAGGGCAAAAATCATGTTTATTGCCTCAGTACTGGGTACAGCTTAGTCAAAGTGCTGAGCACCTAGAACCATATTCACTCATTTTTTTTTTGTTTAATTACCCAATAGATCAGTCAGTTCACTCAACAAACACTTATTGAATCCTATAGGATTAGATGTGACTATGAGTGATGAAAAAAAATCCTAGAACAGGCTTAACCAAGGTAAAAGTTATTTTTTTTTTCACTTCTTAGAAATCTGAAGGAAAGCAATCTAGGGCTGGTTGAGGGCTTCATGAAGTCTGCAGAGACCCAGGTTTCTCCTCTCTCACGTTTTGCCCTCCTCAACACAAGGTCCAAGGCTGCTCAAACTTCAGTCATCACATCTGCATCCAGTCAACAGGAAGGTAAAAGAGGGGAAAAAAGTGCCTCCTTCCTAGAAGGTGCACATGGATCTTCTGTTCACATCCTGTTAGACAGACCTTGGTCACATGGCCAAAACTGGTTGCAAGGGAAGACAGGAAATGTAGTTTTTCTATGACTAAGGAAGAGGACAATGGGTGTTAGAGAAAGACTATTAGTGTTAGCCACAAGACCTGCTGTGTAAATATGTATAACAGGTGCTTGATAACTATTTGCTAAATGTGTATAAGACAGGCTTTATTTGGCTGTCAGGATAGCCCTCTGCTCATAGCAGATAATCATACTTAACCAGTAGGTTATATATTTCATTTCCCTCCCTCTACTCAGAGGTTATGCTCTGTCTGCTGAGGTGTGCTTCCTCCAAGCTCCTGCTGGTGAGTCTGCTCTCCTGGTGCCCAATGTGGTAAGTGTAGGGGTCATAAAGAAGGGGTTCCCAGCAGCTTCAGCTAGGATCAGGTCATTGCCAGCTTTCTCTTACTCACAGAAGGGCCTGGGCTATGACCAACTGGGTCCTGAAGTGGACCATGGGCACTCCTTTTCCCCATCACTTCACATGAAGAGATATATAAATGGATGGGTGTGGCCAAAGCATTACCAAACATCCAACAAGTTTGCAATTCAGAGAGAGAGAGGAAAGGACAAACTAGAACAGGAGAGGAAACAGCTCCTGCTAGTCTTTCTCCCAAATGGCCATTGTCCATTTTATGGTGTAAAGTTGTAAAATTTTGTGAAATATTAGCTCTGCATGAGAGTTAGAGCCCCATGCTATGCTTTGTAGCCAAAGCCTAAATTTAATATAACACACCATGAAAATGAGACAATTGTATGCTAGCTTTGCTGGAATTCCCATATGTCACCTTCCATTAGTTTCCTTTTCAGGGTGGCTTCCAATATTTCTCCTTTTCCTCAGCATCGTAAACACTAAGGGAAAACATCCCTGGGTGTCCTTAACACACTGAGGAAGAAAGAGGTTGCTATGTGCCCAGAATCCCATTTCAAATCTACTGAAGAGGATACTGCTGCCATTCCTGTGACCATGGAGTGCTCAGGTGCCCACTTCTCCAGCATGCTGACATTCACTCAGTAGGAAATCTCTCCTCCTCACCTACAGTTTTAAGTATGACAGTGATTGTGTCCTTGGGATTAGCATATTAGGGAATGCATTGTGACTGCAGCTCTGAGATTCTAGAAGTGGGCATAGCCCGCACCCTATTCCTCTGAGTACTGAAGCATCTTTAAACTTTACCAATCCATAATGTTTCAAAGTTCTCATTTGCAAATTAATTTAACAAGGTCTCAGGCTGAACCTATGGTTAAAACATTAAAATGGTACTTCTTAATAAATTGGGAAATAAAACCACACAAGTGCAAATTTTATACTACCTTTAACTCTTATCTCTAACTGCCAATCAGTATGCCATATTTTAATTTCTCTAGGCACCATGCCTGGATCTTCCACCCATGGAAAGTTCTTAGAATTTTGTTGCAATAAGGAGACTTAAAGGAGACAATAAATTTTGTGATAAGTGGCTGTTTACTTTGGGTTCTAAAGCAATATAACCTACAATGGAAAGAATGAATGAAATCCTATAAAAAAATAAAGCCCTATAAAAACTGGTTGGTGATTATTTCTTTCTCTCAATCTTAACTCTCTCAACATGGAAAACTTAATTCAAACTTAACAGAGTCAACCCTATTCTCATGTGTCAAAGAAGATAAAGGTTGTACAGATGTTTTGTTGTTAGGGTTGTGGTTGTTTTCTTTAAATCAACTTTTTGGTCTCTTGCTCTCTAGTAATGGGTTACCTATGATGAGGACACTTCAAAGGATTTAGTATCAAAGAGACAGAGATATTGGAGTCCAGTTAAGTTAGGAGCTCAGATTCATACTGTAGAGAAAAATAACAACCTTCCTCATGGAGAAGTCATGTCAGAAGCCCCTTCACCTCTCAGGTTTCTCTCTCTCCTCGCTAAGATAGGTGGAACCCATATTAGGGTCAAGTGAAAAGCTGAGGCTTGCTCATTTTCTGTAGAAGGGATTTACCTGCTTCAGAACTGGCAGCAGAGCCAGTTCAGCCCTGGCTTCAGGTTTTTCCATTCAAGTCAGTTCCCTTCCATTCACTAGGTTTGGTTCCAGTGACCCATGAAAGTTTCAAGCCTCAGAGACAGGCACTCAACTACTTGGGGGATTTAGGAAAAGTGCTACAGGGGAAAACAGAGCAAAACTGAGAATAAGCATGGCTTAACTGACGAATACGGTCCCTTTTCAACTATTTCTGCCAAGAAATGACCCTTTGTACTGTAGTTATCCCCAGAATATTTGACTAATTTATCTGTGGATGAATTCCAGGGGTCTGTTTACCGTGATCCCTGTGCTGCTTCATGCCTCAACTTGAGTCTGTGTGTGTGTGTGTGTGTGTGTGTGTGTGTGTGTTTGTGTATACACAAATGTGCATACATTTCTTTGAGTGTATATATGTGTGTGTATTGGGGGGTGAAATGTGAAATTTTCCTCTTACCTACTGCTTTTGTTTCACATAAATGCCTCTCCCATACTGTGTGCTTCTGCTCTACCCATGGTTTGAGGCTATATTATTTGATTCCTGTCAATCACAGATTGTATTTTGCTCTCCCCACTTGAAGTAGAGCCTAATCTTCTGTCCTGGTGTGGAAGATCTACTTCTGCAAGATTTCAAGTCAAATCTGTCCTGGGGCTCTTAGTAGCAGCAGTGGAGGCCTCTCCAGAGACAACTGGTATTTTTATTTTCTACCAGCCTGAGCATGTCATGAACTTTTCGGCCCACTGGCAGCTGAGAATACAGATGAGTATAGAAATCAAAACAAAGCTTTGGAGGCTCTAAGAGGATGTCAATCAAGTGAAGGAGCAGTAGGTGCCTATTGAAATATCCCAAGCAGCTCTCATGTCCCTACCTCATGGTAATTCTTTCATCTCTGTTTATTGGAATTTCTCAGCAAAAGTTGTACTGATATAATTCTCTGTTAGTCCAAGTGAGCTCTTCTCTTCCTTTAAAGAGAGTAAAACAAATCAATACATGCACACATTAACACTCCACTTCCCACCTTCAACACAACACACACACACAATCACAGATACACACTAAAGCATGATTCACTGCCAATTGGTGTTAAAGACCCTGAAAGTTATGGTTGACCTTTTCCCAGGCCTCCTGGAAGCACCCACTTCTATGGTCAAAGAAACACTATAGAGATTAGAAAGGAGGTGCTAGGAAATCGATGTTTCAGTTTCACGGCCCTTACCCTATTTAATTATATAGAGTCTTCTGTACATGCAAAGCATTACTATCTTAATATGTAAAGTTAGAAATGACAAACATTGGAGAGAAACTAATTCCTAGCCTGAAGTAGTTCTCTTTTCCTAAAAAAGCTGTCTCTCAAATATATGACTTGTCTTTATGTGTAAATTGGTTTTGTACACCAGTATTAATATATCCTTAAAATAAAATTAGAGAGAGAGTTGATAGGAATACAGCCCTTCAGTTTCAACACAGACATCATTCTTTTGGAAAACTGGGTTTGAGCTGGATGTTTTTAATGCTTACCAATGGTTGCCTTGAAATAAAACATTATCTTCTGGGGAAACAATCAGGACATAAGAATGTTTAAGTTTTTCTTAATGATCTAAGATTCTTGCAAAAACAGTTGAGCCCAAGGAAACCAGGACGTGTTCTTTCAAAAGAAAATGCATGAATTTTAGTCCTAATAGGTTCACATTTAATTTCTCATTGAAACAATGTCCTGTTTTGATTTTGTCACATTCATACATGTGTATAATTACTTAACTCACAATAACTTGATAAAATCAAACTGAGTTTTAATTTTCATTAATAATAATAATAAAAAGTCACAACTTTCCAGATTGTGAGAGAGGAAAGAATATAATTAAATCAAACAGAGCTTCCCCAGTTATAGGAATTTGGCCTCCTTTGTCAAGGTTGTAAGGAGTAAGTGTATGTAACAGTTGGTATTTCTGAAGAGAAAACTTGATTAGGGTGTACAGCTAATATTCACTTTTATTTCTTCCTCCTTGAAAAGTCAGGAAAATTGCTGGAGAATATATGCTTTTTCATTTTCCTGAACAACCCATGTCCTAGAACAAACTCACATTTGATTGTGAGTTAAATCCTGAAATTTTATGTTAACTTATTTAAAATGTTCCAAATTGGTTTCCACTTTTCTATTTTTTTTAATGTAAAATTTTATGTTTGTGAGACTATGGTATTATTTTGGAATTTAACTCTATATCTTCTGTGAGGACATTATAAAAACTGTCACCAAAGTCCATGCCTGCTTCCTGAACATAACAGGCAGCAATACAAGCATGCTTCAAGTGTATACACAAATGCAATATCATCCTAAAGATTCCAGACAAAGAATAAAATAGATCCAGCACCTGCCATTTCAGACAATAATGATTCATACAGTGATATGACAGCCATATAGACAAATGAGTAATCATTGAGAAAGAACGACATTTAATTGGTGATTTTTTACTGGTATTATTTTTTGCATGTGTTGTCATTTGAAGCCATCAGTTAATATCACAGCATTTTTTAGCCATATGTTAAAAGCATGTGGATAAGCTTGTTAGATGAAATACAGGATGACTAGTTAGATATAAATTTCAGATAAATTATGAATACTTATTTAAAAGTATACTCATGATATATTTGAGACATATTTATAAAATAAAATATTTGTTATTTATCTGAAATTTAAATTTAACTTGTAGTTATGTATTTTTGTTTGCTAAATCTGACATCCTCACATGCAGAGAAATAGTAATACTGCATGACAGCAATCTGGAACAAGAGAAGCATACCATCAGGCCCTAAAGATGATATAGCAAATTCCTGTTAATTATGAGACATTTATGACATACCTAGCTTCTCTCTTCCCATGGAGAGAACACCTCTTACCATCTCCACCCTATATCCTCTCTTAGAAGCTCAAGGAGGTGGAATGTCACTGGTATTAGTGCTATGTTAGAATTGCTACTTGAGACTATTCCCATTACCTTAGCTTTAATAAGTGGCATTTCAGTTGAACAAATATTTTATTAAGCACATACTTTGTAGAATATTATGTTAGCTTAAGTCTCTTTTTAAAAGACATTAGAGTCCCCCCCACCCCCCAAAAAAAGACTAGTATGTCTACAACTGATGCTAATTCAAAGCAACATGTGAAAAGATACTAATGAAGTACTACAGAATCACAGAGAGACAAATAAATTCTGTGAGGAGCAGGAGATGAGAGACAAGTTAATGGAGGAAAGAGTCGATTAACTGGGTTTGGCAGGGAAGGAAGAGTCTCAGTGGGTAAAGATACAAACCAACAAGTTCCCATGTTGAGAGGATAGAACCACCAAAGAGAAATAGAAATGTATGGCCTGAAAGGGTCTCTCTTCCACTCCATAGAGAATGATTCATTTATTTGTTTGTCCAGTAAATATTTATTGAACACCAATGCATACATTAATGTAAAACTGCAATTGCCTAAAGAGCTATGGAGATACATGGTGCTGTGAAGGGTAGCATATTAGAAATGACCTACTGAGGGAGGTTGGATAAAGTCTTTGTGAGGAAGGCAGTAATTAAGTTGAGCTCTGAGGGGAAAATAGAATGAACCAGATAACGAGATATGGTGATAACCTAGGAGTAAGAAAATATAAGGTAGATGAAACATGTGCAAAGACCCTGTGGCTGAAGTGAGCAGGAGGCATTCAAAAAACCTCAAGAAAGCCAGTATATTTGGAGCATAAGGAGCATGGGGAGATATACCTGAGAGGTAAGTAGCAGTTTGATCTGTGTAAGACCTTTTGGGATCTTTTAAGGAATTGTGTCTTAACCTCCAGAGCACTATGAAATAGTAATATGTATTTAAGTAAGGGTATAACATAAAGCTTTGAGTGTGAAAGAATTACTCTGGCTGCACTGGTGAGAAGAGATTAAAGGGAAACAAGATAGCTGTAAGGAGACTAGTTAGAAAGCTGCTTTCGTAATTTAGGTAGGAGTTGAGGAAGACCTGTATTCTCCATCTCACTTGATGAGGTTTTTTTGCTACATTTTCAGAGAGATCCAGAAATAGTACACAGGCCTCCAATCAGCATGCCTACAGAGCATCTTGGTTTTGATGGCTCAGCAAAGTGAGGAGAACTTCACAGGTCACTATGTGTTGTTATTGCTAGAGAGTGATAGGGTGCAGGGTATCATGACTGAATAGTGGTAATTCGAAGGAGTCCCAGGAGAAAATTTTAGGCCTCAGAGGGGTAGGAGAATACAAGCTCACAAGCCAACTGGCCTTGGCTCTTTAGAACCACCTTTTATATGCCAGCACCTAACAAGGCAGAGGCCCAACTGCTCAAGTTGGACTCTTCCTCTGAAGGCCTTCAGGGCACTAGCATTTTTCTTCTTCCATTGGTTCCTTTTCTGCCAAGTGTACCTGTGACAGGAGGGCAGAATGGTTCTATAACTCTTGGCAAACTCTTAGGATCTCTTTAACTCATTCCAAAACCATAGGGGCACCTCTGCTCTTGTTGGCCATACTCATCAAGCAATTACCAGGATGGCATCTCTTTCATAGTATTCCTTAATTCTTATATTATATACTCATTACAAATCCTATGGGTTCAAAAGAGCCTTTGTAGTATCCTTTTGGTAACATTGGGTATGAATTGATTTTAATGACATTATATGTTGTGTAAACTCAGAGGAGCATATGGGTAGGTGGTTTACTTACTGACTGATCCACTTTCACGTACTTTTTAATTTATTGTAGGTCAAATCTTCCTTTGAGAAGCATTGATCAACCTCTGAGTATATTAGATATGTGCTCATGAATGTCAGGAAACAAGGAAAAATTTATAAGCATAATTGGTCACATTGGTCACATTGGCTCTCAGATCCTTGGAAAAATGCAACTCTTGGTTCCAGACCTTTGTGGGGTGGTGAGGCATCAACTACATGGACCTTATTAATAGTTAATAGACCCTACAAATGGTACAGCCCTGGGCTTTTTAACTTTGGCACTATTGAAATTGTGGGCTGGATAATTCTTTCTTGTGGGTGCTGTTCTGTGCACTGTAGGATGTTACACAGCATCCCTGGCCTCTACACACTAGAGGCCAGTGTGGCCTCTCCAGTTGTGACAACCAAAAATGTCTCTAGCCATTGGCAAGTATTTCCTGAGGGGGCAAATTGCTTGGGTTCAGACCCCCTGGTGTGCTCTACCCTCCTCATTTATCTAACGGAACATCAAGGACCTGAAGAGGGAAGAGTGCCTGCTGAGGACCCACAATCCATAGAGTAGCCCCCAGGTCTCTGCAATCCTAATCGGGGTCTGTCTCCAAAACATATCATTTTTTTTTTCTGAATTTTTCTTTTTTCTGTTAATATCATCACTCTAGACATTGTTCTGTACTCTTTTGTTCTAATTTTGTTCATTTTTGGGTCCTCTTGCCACTGAATTCTGCCTGAAAGTACTAAGAAATCTGCACATTCAAATTCCAATCCAATAGGAAAACTGGTCTCAGGCAAAACTCAAAACAGGGTGAGAACTGAAGCTTTGAAGCTTTTTATTTCTGCCTTCCCAGCAGCCCAGCAGAGCACCAGACACAACGTGGATGCTGTGTGTGTGTGTGTGTGTGTGTGTGTGTGTGGCTGAGTAGCATACAAAGTTATCGCATTAGCATTCTCAGAACAGGAGAACAATATGAGAGCTAGGCAGCAGCACCTCACATGAGCTCAGCTGTAGAAGGTGTGAATGCTCATGCTGAATTTAGTTTACAGCAAGCAAACCTCACTTAATGATCTAACATGTTTGCTGTCAAGAATTTGAAGGGAAGTGGTTTTGTGGGTTAAATGCATTTTTTACATTTAAGTTTCAGGTCACTCGGTTATTGGTCTGAAGATGTGTTTTGGCTATTTGACCTGTTCTGGAAGCCAATTCGCCACCTTCTTTCTTCCTCTGTAATCTGGACTATACGTTGCAGGTTCTGAACCATCTGACTCCATGCAAGTCATGATGCCCTATTGGTGACTGTGCCACACTTTCCTCCTGTAGTGAATGTGAAGCTGAGGGGGGTCATTAAACTCTCTGAAGGGGTAATGCCTATTCAGGTTGGAGAACACAAACTCATAAATTTTTCAGGGCTGATTGTGCCTCAAAGCAAGGTAAAGCTGGTGAACGTCTGGGGGAAAGGTTATTTATTACTTCATAGGTTTCTGGCATTGCAGATGTTATTTCTGTCGTAAGAGGAGCTGGAAGAGCTGCAATATGAAAACGCACACCTCATTTCTCTCTGTTGGCACTCGGTGCTGCTGGTGTTTTTCTTGGGGATCCAGTGAAGTCTCTTTGTGCAGGATTCAGGGAGACCTAAAACCAAGACCCAGCTCTGGGCAGACCATGTGAAGGAGCCGGATGGGGCTTCTAGGTCAGAAGGAAAACATGCTTGGCTTTTGTGCTACATTACGTGGGTGTCCCCTACCATTTTCACTCAGTGATCTCAGGCAAGCTGAGAAGGCTTACAAAATAAGACCCTCTGGCAACATGAATGCTCCTCCCATTGCCTTTGCTCTGATAACCTTAAGGGGAGTGCAGTTTCTGCTAATGAAGGTACTCTGGAAGGCACTCTACCTGGAACCTGGTTACTCAGAAAAATTTTTTCTCAGGTAACCTAAATTAAAGACCTTTCATCTCTAAAGTACATCTTGGAAGACAGGCAGAAATGGCTAATCTCAAGCTTTTAAAAAGGCAAATCATTTTTCGTATTCCTGTAAATTAAATGCTTGATCATCTCTTTGAAAACAGCACGGTTCCATAAAAGCTTGATGTAAGAGGGTGGACTTGAAAGATGAGTTTTAGTCCTGTCTCCCAAAACCAGCATTACAAAGGAGTGCCACCACACACAATTTTATGAGTATGTATAAGAATTTAATCTTAGCACTCTAGGCATGCATTATTATTAGCAAAATGACTTTTTATACAATAGAGTTTTGTTTGTATGCTCTTATTCAAATAAAAAAAAAAGACACCCTACTAAAACAATGCACAGATATAAGTAGTCTAAAACATGTTCCTTCACTGTTCCTAGAGTTAGAAAAACAAGTCATATCATAATGAATAATTAGCATAATCTCTGATTCTCTGAATAGCAGAGGTAAATATTGTTTTAAAATAGACTGATCAAATATTAATGTTAATTAGCCACTTTTCTTCTAAGATAAGGACATTGAGAAAGACACTGCTAAAATCAAACGTTATGAGAGATCAGATCAGATGGTTACCTAAATGGTACAGGGTTAAGAGTATAGTGATTGTCTCTTTAAAACAGACATGAGGGCAAATGAACAGCAACAACAACAACAACAACAACAACAACACACCACACACACACACACACACACACACACACACACACAAAACAACCCATAGAAACAAGGCTTCTTCCCCATCTGCTTGCCTCAGGTGTCAGAAATTGTGTCGTTAGAAACTCATTTGTTTGACTGATGACTCAGCTTTTCTTTTAAAGTGCAGATAACCCTATAAAGGGGAATTAAATCACTAGTAGTCACTTACATTATAGTAATATTTAATTCTTTATATTTCTCCAGGCCTAGCATAGTTATCCAGGTATAGAGAAGGGTTTAAAATTATATGTTGGTGGATTGATAGTGATAAACCGAGTAGAGGGTATAAATCCAGGAGCTCCCAAAAGATCTTCCTTCTCATAAATCTCTTCCTTAGCACACCAGAAATTTCCTGTTATGGAAACATTTGGGAAGGCAGTAGAGTGAGGTGTTTAAAACATGGACTTTAGGATCAGGTGGAATTGGTTTCAAATCTAGACACTGCCATTTAAGACTTGTGTACCTTGGGTGAATTACATAGTCATTCTTAGCTTCAATTTGCCCATCTGTAAAACAGGGTCAATAGTATTTATTTCATAAGATTGTTGTAAGATCAAGAGATGTTGACTATAAAGCCACATAGTACATGTTCAAGAAATGATAAAGATTGGAAAGATGATGATAAAGATGATGATTCCTCACCCAACCATTGTCACCCCAGTTATAGCACTGACTGAGTGGGCTCATATTAATTGATTTAGAAGTGGTAGAAGTTTAGGAAGATCTATGGTGGGTCCTAAATTATTTGAGGATCCTGGGCATCTGGGAGTAGAAACAGTACTGAAGAGAAAGAGGAAATAGAAAGTTTGCTAGTCAGAGAAAAAATTATTTCTCAGTTTTTCTGGTGGGGGGGTCTTCTTCACACCTACTATCATACATTCTTAGTGCTGAAGGATATGTGGTATGTGTGTGTGTGTGTGTGTGTGTGTGTGTGTGTGTGTGTGTTGCAAAAGAATTCTTCTTAGGGTTGGTGCTCTATAATTTACAAAATTTGATTGTATCCTGGTTAGCTCATTGTGGGGAAAAAAAACATAAAATGTTATGAGTTATTTTTTAATTATTGTAAAAACTAAGCCAATTTTAAAAGTAAGCTTAGATGTGGAATGTTTGTTGTGGCTACTAGCAGTTTTCTTTCTGGCGAGATTAGAAATAGGTTAGCAACTTATAATACTGGGACAGTGATTATTAGTGATAATAATGATAATAAAAAATTTACATTTTTGTGAATCTTTTAAGTTTACCTAGCCTTTTCACACTCATAATCTTTGTTGGTTTATACAATTCTGGAACATAAGCTAAATAAAGGAAATTATTATTTTCATTTTAACTGAGCCCATAGGAGGTTTAATAACTTTCTCAATGAAACTGCAGAGTCAGGATTAAAACCTTGGTCTTCAGGTTCTTAATTTATGTTAAATATTAGTAATAGAGGTAAAACAATATAACTTAATAATTGTTATCTCCATATTTACCTAAATTTTCACTAGCTTATTTATTTTAAAATTCATTCATTCATTTATTCATGCAGTGTATATTGGGCACTTTTTATTTGCTGTATGTCATTAGAAATACAAAGATAAATATGTCACAATCATTGCCCTCAAGCATTGGTAAAATTGTACCCTGTCTTTTGTAAATTATACCTAGTTTACAATGTAAATTTTCCTAATTAAAAACAGAGGCACTACCTGTCAAGTATGACTACCTTTATGGGAACAACTAGAGAGACTATATGAACATGGGTCCTAGGAAATCCAGAATGTATGATATATGGTGGTTGTTGATAACTTATACCTTATTTTTGCCTTATTTTATCTATTTCCTCTTAATTTTGCTCTACTAAAATTCCCAAACAGGCAAACGACGACACTGACCCAATGCTTAACCTTGCAGACCACCACATACCATTGCTGTGGTGTGTTAGATTCTTGTCTTACCCTGAGGAGGTCAAGTTTGGAACTGACCTTGAAAGACATCTCCACCTTAACTACCTCCCAAATTCCTCAACTTTATCTGACTTTGAAGTATTTCTTTTAAGGAAATACACATATCAAAACCATTAAGTATTCTGGAATATTCCCCAACTTGGAAATTTGGTGCCAACATGTTCCCAGACCAGATTTGCAAAAGACTGTGGTTTAATGAGGCTCATTGCCTTGTAGCCCTCTGGCCTAAGTTCTATTTGCTGTGAGTTGATGGTGCATAAGCTCCAGCTCTTAGAAGGCCAGAGAAGCACAAGAGGAAATTAACAAAAAACTTCCAAAAAGAGGGTACCAAAGAAGCATTGCTTTAAAGATTTACTTTTTCTGCACCTTCAAAAATTCTGGAGGCTATACTGGTGACAGATTTGTGGCAACATTCTTTTGGCTTAAGTAAATGTTTGCTTTATTTTTCCCTCCCAGATTGTGCAATCAAGAGCATATGGGTCTTGATTCCTTCCCTGCCCTAAGGTGAAAACACGCAACCTACCCTTCTGAGTGTAGAAGGAAAACATAGACTTTGTTCATGTCCCAGATTCTCCGCTTGAAGCAAGTTTAGGAATTTATGTGTGGTTGGAATGGGGAAATATGACTATTCTGGAACGTGAATGCCACTCCACTTTTCCAAGTTGGCTTCAATTGTTATCCCAAGATTGAGTTCTTAGAGAAAAGCATTTCCATCCACATAGCCCAGAATACCAAAATAGAAAACTGAGTTAAACACAATATATATTTGTTAAAAGAATAAAATAAGTTAAAGCCCCGCAAATACACGGAAAATAAATTTGCGAGGAGCAAGGAAGGAGAGATGTTTCCAGGTTTCAGATAAGTGTGGTTTTGTAAATCATGACGTCTGTTTTATGTAAAGGTCACAAATGAAATCAGGTGACATTTTAACATACCGAATCATACATGAAAGTGTAAACTCTGGGCCAAATTCTCACCCAGTAAAATTAGATGGAAATGGTCCTATAGAAATTGAGTTATTCCACTTTTCCCATAGTATTTCTGATGCTGAAAATCTGGGATGATCAATGTTATAACAGAAAATCTAAAAGAAATGGCTAATTTTTGATTCTCATGATTTCATGATATGCATAGTAATTGCATTTGGAGTTTTGTTTGAGTCCATTTCAAAGCTATTAAACATATGTTCAATTGGTGAGTATGTATTCCAAGTAAACCATTGCTTAAGTGTTTAAAATCATTTAAATCAGATAATCAGGGAGGATTTGGTAGCTTTTGTATTGGTAAGAGGGTGTGTGTGTGTGTGTGTGTGTGAGGGCTTGGATTCTGATGAAATGTAAAATAATTCAAAGAAGTTCAAGAGTCTGGTCTGCATGATTAATAGTCTGAAGTAGATATTAGAAATCCAGACAGACTAAAGGCAAAATGCCTTCCCTTCGTAGACAAAGTGTATTTTAACCTCTAAGGACTCTGCATACTTAGTCACTCTCTCAATTTTACTGTCTTTGCCAGCCAGGCTTCATTGGATTAGAGAGTAGTGGAAAAAATCCCCTCCCTGGAGTGATCATATCAAATTCCCTGAGTGTTTAATCTGTTTGGCACATGGAAGGCCCTCTTGAGCTGTAGAGAGTGCAGAGCAGAGAGAGCCGCCTTGTACTGGTGTGCTTGTGCTTGGAAAGTGAAAGCAAGTTGTTATTTTCTCCTCCCCAACTAACATTCCTGGCCTTCGACATCATGAGGTCATTGTTTGGTTGGAATGGAAGAGTGTGCCTTAAGGTCACACATGGATAGGTGTCATTTTCGTCTGGGACATTTACACAGAGAGCTTGTAACCTCACTTGGTAGATGAAGCCCTATCACTTTCACAGAAAGGAAGTTCATTAGTTCTAACCCAAATTATCGCTCTTTAAGCCTATGTCCTTGTAAACCTTGGTCGAGATGGCAAGAAGTCCATTTTCTTCATAATAATCCATGTAGAGCATCTTCTAGTCTTTTTGGATTCAGGTTCAGACTTTACAGTCTGTTAGCAAGTTCCTTAAATCTTCTATGTCTCAGTTTCCTCATCTTTAAAACAAGGAAAATGATAGTACTTCCCACCCAGGGTCATTCTAAAGATTGAATAAGACCACATATGTAAACAACTTGAAGCAGTTCCATGTAAATGGAAAGTACTCAGTTAATATTTATTATCATTATTATTAAATTTTATATTTTGATCTTTCACTTACTTTTGGTATTCCGTAATGCATCCTTTCCCTCCTGAGCCTTGGAATATGTTAATAGAATTCTCAATACATCCCTTTAATCAACAAACATTTACTAAATATTTCTATGTGAAGGGTGCTCTGTTTTCAGAGGCTTCCTGACACAATCTAAAAAGATAACTATTCACACAGTCTGGTCTTTTCATGTGCTAAGATATGTATGGTAGACTAAAAATGCACTCAAAATTTAGGGAGGTAACAGTAGATAAAAGTCAATTGGATGACACTAGAAAAAGTTGGAGATTTACCTGCTTTGAGGGGTAAGTACTTAATCAATACTATAACCAGAGTGTGGGAACATGGGATAATTAATCCTTCATATGTGTGATTCTGGAATGAGTGTGGATACTAAGAGCACACAAGAAGACCTCTTTAGTACCCACGGGAAGAACTAGGTTACTCAGTTGCCGATCTTGAGTGGGGATGTTAAGCAGAAAGAACACTGGAAGAGAGAAATGGTAGCTTATTCAAGGAAAGAGTAGGAGGCGGTGGTTCTGTGCCTTCTAGATCCAGTGGAAAGAGAGTGGGAAGCAGGGAGAGGAGCCACCAAAGTTACCTGGATGAGTAAAAAAGGCAATGGGAGAGGAAGGAGGATCTGTTCCTGCTGTTATTCTGAGACAAGAAGAGGTGGCTTAGCAACCAGCACAAGATAGAAAGGTGGGAAGAGACTGGTGCCAAATTTAGTAGGTCACCTGCATCTTGTGAAAGGCAGTAATGGTCTTCAAGAGATCAGAGCAGGTCAAAGTGTGACTTCAGGTAATGATGCTTCTGAGAGGAGGAATTAGGGAGCTGTATGGGGCCACAATGCTCCAGTATCCAGTGTGGCTCAGATGTCGCTGCAGTAGGCACTGGACATCATCGTCAGCAATAATCATGGAGTGGTGCCTAGAAAGTTTGGGGGCAAAAATGGGTGACTCAAGAGTTGAATCTCCAGCCAAGTTGTCCTTTGAGTATGTGAGTAGCAGCAGATATCATAAAGGATTCAAAAACTCAAGAAATACAGCATTTATGGGTCATTTTGCAAATAAAAACTGTGTCTTGAAAACTAATCCAGACAGATTAAAAAATGAGTCAAAAATAAAAAATTCAGGAACTGAGAGGCTGTGGATTCATTTAAAATAGAACTGAGACCAAATGATTGTAGGAAGTATAGCTAAAGAAGAGAAGTTAAAGGTCACATGTAAATATTATAACTAATCAAATGGGAGATGGGAGTAACTGGAGTATGAAAAAATAAGTTAACTAACTTCCTCATCTTTACTGTTAGGGAGTCAGTAAATACCATTTGATGTTGAAAGGGATGGTTTAAAAACAACTTCAGACCTTAAAATTTTGCATAAACATTTTCTTAATTTAGGGAGTTCCTTTAAGAAGCGATATCTCCAGTGGTGAAGAAACATTTATCTGAAATTCACAGTTTTTTCAGTTTGCAGTTCTTTCTTACCTGAAAATTAAATTTAATTCTTTAAATTTAAAACTGCATGAGTATAATCTCTTTTTGTAAACGTCAATATGGAATCATGAATTATTAATCCTTGGTTGTTTTGTAGAAGAACTTCTGTTTATCTTTCAGATTTTATACCTGTATATGTACATGGAGAGATGTCTGGAAGAATACTCACCAAATATCAGTAATCATTCTTTTTGGGTGGTGAGATTTGGGGTGATTTGCAAATGTTATTTAAAAAATTTTTTTCCTCTATTACTTGAAGTTTTTGAGACTATTTGTTGGGCTTTAACTTATTTTATTCTTTCAACAAATCTCTACTTTGAGTTTTCAATTTTAGTTTTTCAGGATATATAGATGGGAACACTTTTCTCTAAGAATACTAAATTATAACAATTGAATCAATTAATGTATTGACCTTATGGCTAGTAATATTGGTGGGAAAGCTGTTTAAATAAGCTAGTCATCTTTTTACAGAACAAGAGGTGAATCTTTTGGAGGGCTTGGGAGTTTGGAGTTGGAGAAGGGGTGTCATTGGTACAGATGAAATGTGCTTGTTAAGTAAGGTCCTAAACCCTGACCACCCCAGTCATTCTCAACTGGGTTGATTTTTCACTCTCATCCCCTTCAGGAGACATTTGGTCATGTCTGGGGACATTTTGATTGTCACAACTGGGGTTGAGGAAGTGCTACTGGTACATAGTCAGTGGGGTACAAGAATGTTGCTAAACATTAAATATACTGCCCCCACAACAATATTAATAGTCCCAATTTTGAGAAACCTTGCCCTAATGTCTTGGAAAAGAAACTCTTATATAGACAGTTCACTTACAAGAGTGAGCCCAGAGGCAGAGGATCCTATTTTGGAGATGAAACTCTCTAAGAAGCCAAATTTATTCTTTCTGTCTACAAAGGTTTTAGTTTAATACATTTATTAAAAAACAATGTTTCTGCTCTTTGTTGGTCTTTAGTTTTCAACTCCAGTACCAATTTGTCACTGAGAGATGAGAAATTGTAATTGTAATTAGTGGTCTAAATCCAACCAAGGGCAGATGTAGTCTCACTGGTACCGTTAGTGACCAGCTTAACTGAGCTGGTCCCTGGCCTCAATCTTCACTAGCTGGGCAAGCCCAGTCAGGCTGTCTGAAATCTCTGTGAAACCAGTTGATGGTTGCATTAAGAAGAAAGTTAGTGCAGGAAGACTGTCCCTGTCTTGGTATATAAGC
The DNA here is from genome assembly GCA_004027375.1 of Macroglossus sobrinus. Classification (NCBI taxonomy): domain Eukaryota; kingdom Metazoa; phylum Chordata; class Mammalia; order Chiroptera; family Pteropodidae; genus Macroglossus; species Macroglossus sobrinus. The sequence goes on from PVKZ01000734.1 coordinate 205,015, forward strand.
ATGTAGGGAATAAGTTACCCTTTCCTCATTCACTGTAAGGATTATCCATTGCTGTGAATCAGGAGCAACACATCAACAGATGGGAGCGGGGATAGTTTCAGCTGAGAAGAAATTGTATTCTCAGCTCAAAAGTTTTTACTCACCCATGCAAAGAAAATCTGCAACATGCTGGAATTATCTGTCTGGGTTATGACCTACAAACAGCCTTCATGTGAAATCTCAGTATCACAGGTTGTTGCTTTCAGCTGCTCTCTCTGAAGTCAATATGCCTTGATGTCAATTATTTTATTTCAGCCACAGTCATTTCTCTCTGGCAGTGCTTCCTGCAAATGTGTCTTTTCAAGAAAACTAAACCTGGAAATGGCTTGTGACATACCGTCTGACTTGATCATTCCAAGAACAAATGGCTCTTGTGCTTATTAGATGCCAGATGAACTGATGAATTCTTGGTCTGAAGCTTTAAAAAGGCCAGAAGTCTTTGCAAAAATAAAAAGCTACCACTTTCTTGGCTGTAAGGCTATATATAGTTCCCAATATCTTGTCATAATGCCTAAGACTCAAACCTTGACTTAATTCTATTGAATAAAGCTTAAGAAACGTAGACGTGACTTTATAATAATACAGAATCTTTTGTACTGGAGAACAAGTGAAGCATCCAGGGCTGTTAGAGGCATTAGCTTTCAGCTAAATATGCTGATTATTGAACACATTATCAATTTACAACAGAGTTCCTCAGGGGCAAGGGTGTGGGGGTGTATACTTCATCACAAGTAACACTAATGAGTTTGTACAAAAGAAAAAATGATGAAGCTAATATTTATTGAGATATAGGTCTTATCTGGGGGAGAAAAATCATTTTTATTTAATTTTCCACGAACTAATTATATCTCAATATTATATCTAAGGCTTATGATAAAGTTTATTTCTAAGCATATGTTATGAAAATAAATTGAATTTAAGTAGAGAAATGTAAAAAGGAACCAACCAACCCCTGAAACTTTACTCCACAGCAGTAAGTGCCTCAGACCACAGCAGCTGGGCCTCAGCTTTGCAAGCCCTTTAACTGGACGTTATCAGTTCATCCTTATTTTGTGAGGCTCATAAGACAGATCTTTACTGATCTGACTCAAAAGAGATTACTTCAGTGACAGCCAGAATGCAAATTAATTTAAAATTAGAAATATTGCTGAGTAAGTCAGAATATTAACATTATCATGGATTCTGTATGAGCTACAAGTACTTCAAATCTGTAGACTGAATAAATGATGTTTCACATATGTGCTCTACAAGTTCATGAATGTATGTAGCTGCATTCATTTGAAAACATTATTGCATTTTTAATTATAGTTTTTTTAATAATCAAAAGATCCTAAAAGCATATTTTTATTAGCCTTCACTTTTCTACATTATTTAGTAGCTCTTACCCCTTTAGCCACGATTTTGCTTCCCATAGTTTCAGTAACCCATGGTCTATTGCAGTCAAAAATATTAAGTGAAAAATTCCAGAAATAAACAATTCATAAGTTTTAAATTGCACTCTATTCTGAGTAGAGTTATAAAAAAGTGGCGCTGTCCCACTTTGTCCTTCCCTGGATGTGAATCATCACTTTGTTCCAGTGTTTCCACACTCTATATGTTCTCTGCCTGTAGTCACTTAGTAGTTTTTGCAGTTATCAGATTAACTGTCCTGGTATCACAGGGCTTGTGTTCAAGTAACACTTATTTGACATAATGATGGTCCCAAGTTGCAAGAGTAGTGATGCTGGAAATTTGGAAATGCCAAAGGGAAGCCTTAAAGTTTCTGCTTGCTTTTTTCCTTCCTTCCTTCCTTCCTTCCTTCCTTCCTTCCTTCCTTCCTTCCTTCCTTCCTTCCT